>CM054950.1:11497841-11573649 GCA_029168755.2 Tillandsia fasciculata
TATATATATATATATATATATATATATATAGTCTTGCTACTATGCTTGCACAAGGACCAAGCAATTGGTTCTTGTAAGTTTTCTACCGTTAGATCTACCCCTTTGACTTATTTCATCCTCTCTCTCTCTCTCTCTCTCTCTATATATATATATATATATATATATATATATTATATATTATATATATATATATATATATAGTCTGGCTACTATGCTTGTACAAGCATCAAGCAATTGGTGTTTGTAAATTTTCTACCGTTAGATCTACCCCTTTGACTTATTTCATCCCTAAGATCCTTTTGTTCCACCGACCACTCACTTAACCTAAGAGGCCACTATCATCCTAACAGCACATCTTTTCATCCAAGGGCTAAAACCTAAAAGTGCCAATGACTTAAAACTTTTAAAAGCATAGGAGCTCAATTCTCTCTCTCTCTCTCTCTCTCTCTCTCTCTCTCTCTCTCTCTCTCTCTCTCTCTATATATATATATATATATATATATATATATATAGAGAGAGAGAGAGAGAGAGAGAGAGAGAGAGAGAGAGAGTAGGGCTTATATACTTTCAAAAGTACTAGTCCAAATATGCTTATAAATTTTTTACTATTGAATTACATTGAGATTTATGCTATTTACTTTTTCTTTCTCTCTCTTTAGTTAACTTTACAAAAACACAAATCTCAATACAAATACAATGGTAAAAAATCACAAGCATGATTTGACTTGTGCTTTTGAAAGTATATAAGCTCTACTCTCTCTCTCTCTCTCTCTCTCTCTCTCTCTCTCTCTCTCTATATATATATATATATATATATATATATATATATATATATATATATATAATAGAGTTTATATACATTCAAAAGCACAATCCCAATTTTACTTGTGAGTTTTTAATATATATATATATGTAGAGTAGAATTTATATACTTTCAAAAACACTAACCTAACTATGCTTGTGAATTTTTTATCATATGATTTGTATTGAGACTCATGCTATTGTAAAGTCAAATAAAAAAATAGAATGAGATAGTATAATAGCACGGATCTCAATAAAATTTTATGATAAAAAATTTATAAGTATAGTTGGGCTTGTGCTTTTCAAATTATATAAGCTCTACTATATATATATAGTCCGTCTATTGTACTCTTATGAGTATAGATCCCTTCGTACTCATAAGTTTCCGACCATTCGATGATTGGATGTGTGGTTAGGATTATAGTGGTCCACTAGTTTTTATACTATTTCACCAATAACTCACTAAACCCTATATAGGGAATCACGATCATCCTAACTGCACATTCCTTTATCCAAGGGCGGAAAACTATTTAATGAGTACGATGGGTTCTATACTCATAAGAGTATAGTAGCCCTACTCTCTCTCTCTCTCTCTCTCTCTCTCTCTCTCTCTCTCTCTATATATATATATATATATATATATATATATATATATATATATATATATATATATATATATATATATATATATATGAGTTAGGCTGGAATACTGTCAATAGCAAACGAGCTCTGTTGTCACCCATTTGTTTTCGATGATAAAGCTTTTAAAATGACGATCAGCACCGAGAAATATGATCTATACCATTTAAACTATCTAGAAATTAAATTTTATATTCTTTTATATTTTTTTCTTATTTATCAAATTGACACAAAAATAAACTGCTAAAAATAAATATCCTTCAAACAGTAATGATAGAAGTATTGTAATCAAAATCGAGAGTATAAATCTTATTTTAAATAATTTTAAAAAAATTCTAACCAAAATTTAATTAATTTAAGTATTTTTTCATCGTTAAATGAGCAAAAGACTCATATCTATCATTAAAATTACGAATTTGACTACCTTTTGATCATTAGGTTAATAATGCCGAAAAAATATAAAATTTAATTTCAAGATACTTCCAGTAATCTAGATGATATTCAACGATGTCGATCGTTGATTTGAAAGCACCATCATCAAAAACAAATGGGTGTCAACCAAGCCCATTTACTACCGATAGTATTCCAGCTCCTCTCTCTCTCTCTCTCTCTCTCTCTCTCTCTCTCTCTCTCTCTCTCTCTCTATAATATATATATATATATATATATATATATATATATATATATATATATATATATATATATAGTTCGACTGGAATACTATTGATAGCACCAAATAAATGGTGGTACCAAGTTTCCAGCCTTTGGATGAAAGAATATGCGGTTGGGATTATAGTGGTCCCCTAACCACCCATTAAACCCTAAGGGACCACTATCATCCTAACCGCACATCCCTTAATCCAATGGCTAAAAAACTGGTAGCACCAATGACTTGGTGCTATCCATAGTATTTCAACCCCTCTCTCTCTCTCTCTCTCTCTCTCTCTCTCTCTCTTCTATATATATATATATCTATATCTATCTCTATATATATATATATATATATATATGAGTCCAGCTACTATACTCTTATGAGTATAGATTCTTTCGTATTCATAAGTTTTCAGTTCTTGGATGAAGGAATGTGCAGTTAGGATTATAGTGGTCCCCTAGGATTTATACTATTTCACCAACAACCCACTAAACCCTAGGGGATCCTAACCGCACATCTTTTCATCCAAGGATAGAAAAATTATAAATACAAAGAGATCTATGCTCATAAGAGTATAGTAGCCCTACGCTATATATATATATATATAATTAGGCTGGGATACTATTGATAGCACCAAGTCATTGGTACTATCAAGTTTTTAGTCTTCGGATTAAGAAATGTGCGGTTAGGATGATAGTGGTCCCCTAGGGTTTAGCTAGTGTGTGGTTGGTTGAATAATAAAAATCTTAGAAAATTAACTACTATAATCTCAACCGCACATACTTTCATTCAAGGGCTAAAAACTTAATTGATAGCATCAATTGCTTGGTGCTATCGATAGTATTCCAGCCGGACTATATATATATATATATATATATTCAATTTGAAATGATGTTAAAGAAAAATTAATTCTTACACTCACATATAAGATGGAAGTGTTCAATTGAATATATATTACTACTTTTACATGGAATATCTAGAAAAGAGAAAATTTTCTTTCTAAGATGTAATTAGACTCACTTTTGAATCAGTTTCGGGTCCCCATAATGGGCAGATCTGACCCACAACCTGTTAAAGATGGGGTGGTTATTTTGATTGCAGGTTGCAAAAGTGAGTGTATTATTCTCTCTCTCTCTCTCTCTCTCTCTCTCTCTCTCTCTCTCTCTCTCTCTGGTTCGAAAATCTTTCTCTCTCTAAGACTATTCACATGAGAAGAAGAATTTTTCAAAATTTTCTTTCTCTCGCAATTCTTGATGGATTTGGCATTTAATTGGGTTGTGAAAATAATTAGTGCAACTTCCAATTCATAATTATCTTTATGGTCTATTGTTGTGTTCGCTACACTTTTAAATATGTGCATAATTATTTAATTAATCATCTTCATATTATGTTATTCAATATATCAATAGCTCATAAAAATAATATTATATATGCATGGAAAAACCTGTAGCATGTACACTTTACATAACATGCATCCCAGCTAGCTAGATACATCCGCATCCCTCCTAATTATTAATTATAATATATATAGGTCTCCCCTAATTAAGGTTGTTTCCTTAAAAACCATGGTCAAGTCCTATTGAAGCTTCTATTGAAGCTTAGTTTGAACATCTTACGACAACAACTATGAGAAACAACACAACACCACAGCTATAATACAGCTCATATATATATATGCATGATTTAGTCGAGCTAGCTAGGTCAAAAAGTATATATAACGTGACGAAGAAGATATATATATATATATATATATATATATATATAACATGAAGAATATTCCTACGTAACTCCCTTCCCCGAATTTTGATGCACGAAACATGGGCTAGTTTATGGAGAAAAGCCGGCCCCTCATCTCCGAGCTCTGAAATGAACCAAAAAGAGTTGCCTCTCATGGCAAGTAAGTTGTATATTAAGACAAGAATATCACATGATTAGACCCACCACCACACCACACACATACACACACACACACACCTTTAACTGAAACTCCTTTTGTCATTAAGAAACAGAAGCCACCTTAAATGCATGCATAGTTGGCCTTACTTCTGATTTTATTTCAAGAATTAACTATTATCCTTGGAGCAATATTTATTAAATAAAAAATTTAGAATTTTTTTTTTCATTATGGTAGAGAATAGAAATGAGATATTGAGAGACCTGTTAAATGTGTCATGAATTCTTAGTCCCGGTCCAATAGCTTACCGACGTGGCCTGAAATTTTTTTAAAGTGAACTAAACAGAAGATTTCTTGGAATTAAGCTTTACTGGTAGCAAAGGGCTTTGATCATAAGCCACCACTTGTTAATTTCATTAAGAGTGTAGAGGAGCTCCCGTGATATGGACCAATTTTTCTAATTCTTCTCTATTTTTCTGACCAATCTGTTTAGTTAAGACAAAATTAGTGCGAATCTTATTGTGATTTATCCGTTTATATATTTTTACCCCTTTTGTGAAGTTCTCGTGAAAGAGAGAGCATTAAGTGTATTTTGAAGGCTATGATAGGATTTTAATATAGAGCTGAGCTTCGGATTCTCAAAATATATTAATTACTTTTAGACAACACATTTTATTAAGCAGAAATACACAATATAACAAGGCCAAACAGATTCTAGTTGTGTCTCTACATAGGGAGTATAATCTTAAAGATATATTGTTTTATCAACTTGTATCTTATAGTAAAAAAGAAAACAAAAACTACCTATTACATTAAGAATTACTAATTGTGGAAACTCCTTTTTGTCATAAATCAACACCATCTCCTTCTTTACCTATCTAATTAGTTGATTGTCTTGTCCCTCTCTCACTAGGACCCAACCCACTTGAATAAGAGGAAAAGGTAATGAGGTTTCTGTAAGAAGATAGTTAAGGTGGGGGAAGGTGAGAAAGGGATTGATATAGTGGGCCCTGTGGAATCTAGGGTTTTGGTTCTTGCTCTCTCTCTCTCTCTCTCTCTCTCTCTCTCTATATATATATATATATATATAGTCTAGCTTTTATATTTATAAAAATATATTTGTAATTTTTTTTACCGTTACATCTATTTTTTTGACTAATTTCACCGATCGGATCATACTATTTCATCAATCACTCACTAAATTTAATGAATTTACTATCATTCTAACCACATATCCCTTCATTCAAGAACTAGAAGTATTTCTCTTCATCCACAGGCTAGAAACAGACAAGAATCAATGAGTTAGGACTTTTAAAAACATAAAATTTCAATTATATATATATATATATATATATATATATATATATATATATATATATATATATATATACTTGGTTATGCTCTTATTTGATAGAAGGGTATATATAAGTGTACACCCCCTTGGGGGTGTACATCTTACACCCCATCCATTCTAGAATGGGATGAATTCAACTGGTCACATCGAAGTAATCAGTAAAAAAAGCTCCATTTTTAGATGGGTGGGGTGTGCATCATACACCCTATTTTGGAGTGTATGGGTAGCATTGCCCTTGATAGAATAGTATGAACATAGATTTGATGCATGAGAGGGACATTTTAGTAAATCCATGAATTGTATTGTAGGATACATGGAGTTAGTGAACCTCTTGTCAAAAGATGGAAAAAGTAGATTAATGAGGATAGTCCATTCATATGTACTTGTACAATTGCACCACAAGATATGATATATATGAAAGGATGGTATATGCAGTGTATCTGATAAGACCAATATGTAAATATGTACGTACTACTTAAATATAATTAATAATATGAGATGAATGCTATGGAAATACATTATTATATTAATTACATAGAAATCTCCTGCAAATAAATTGCTAAAATATATGGCATGTCATATATATCTATATATATCATGAGTTCTATTAAACACAAGAACATGATTACAGTCAAATATGTAGCACTCTTGAGTTCTAATAAACAAAATAACAAATTTACAATATTGGTCACACATAATCAATTCTCAAACCTCTACATAAGTTCCTATATAACCTCTGAATGTACTGCTAGTCAATTTAATTAGAAATGTTATATACAGGAAAATATTATTTGAGAAAGGATCCTAATTAATCTATGCAGCCAAGTGATCATCACAACATAATTAAGTCAATCCAATTTTATTCAGTATTTCCAAATGTTATCGATATCGATAACAGGCTCGGAAGAGGAAGGGCCATCAAGATCATCGTAATGCTTCGATATCACTGAAGAGATCTCTGTGTTGTGATCGGTGCTCAGTCCCGTGTCTCTCGATGTGCTAACCATCGGCTGGTTCGCGTGCTGCTCCACCTTCCACTGCCCCTTCATGGCTTCCTCGTCGTGTAAGTGGCTCATGTCAATCAATCCAGGGAAGGAGAAGAAAGAGCCTGACCGATGAATCGGAGGATAGATTAGCAATGATGAACTGTGACTTGGGCTTCCGTAGTTCGCTTGATAGTTGATGCCATGTGCTATATTCTCCATACTCGTCATGGTGTTGAAGTACAAAGGCGTCGAGGAAGACCCTGTGGGAATTGCTTTGAACTCGAAGCTCTTGTTGTCCATGTAGCTTGAACCAGGGTTGCAATGAAATGAATCCCTTAGAGGTGATACCATAGTGGAGTCAAGCAAATGATCTTCTCCAAAAGAGTTGGTACTTTCAAGCCCATGCACAGGACTTCTCTTGACTTCTATTTTTTTGTGGAAAACCTTACACACAACCCATTCATCCTGCAATTAATCATTCATAAAAGAACTCAACTTCCTCACTAGAAGATATAATAGGCAAGTTATATATAAGTTGCAAGAGAAGAGGATAAAACTATATATGATCTAACAACTAATATAAGAAGAAATGCTTATAAGTACTGGATCTACAACCCAAATTAAATAGTGTTCTGGGATTACAATCTTCTGTCAAGGGTTTGAACCCTCCCCTCTAGGTTTAAACCAATTTTTTTGGGTATTAGTATTGAGTGTTGTTATTCCTCCTACCATTTTTTTTTGTTGTAATTTTACAACTTTATTATGGAGGGCTCTTATTTCTTTGCTAGTCTTATCATCACTCTTTTTAGAAGTTAAAAAAAAAAAAAAAAACTAGGGAATAGAATTTCAAGCCTAATTATCTGAGTTTTGTAATCCTACCTACAATCTTTTTTGAATTGTAGACTCAGTATTTCTTTTTAGTATATTTTATAAAAAAAAGAATGGTAAAATTAGTAAAGAAATATTAACCCTTGAATAATTTTGTTATAAAAAAATATTACTTTTTGTTTGAGAGATATTTTAAAAAAATATTATGCAGATATCTTTTTGTACCTTTTAGACGAAAAGGTCAGGTAAAAATCTGCCAAACTCCATGACAATTTTCTTATAAAATAAAATTTATGAAAGAAAAAGTTATAAGTTAAAAAGAGGAAAAAAAAAAAAAAAAAAAAAAAAAAAAAAAAAAAAAAAATGAAAAGAAGAAAAAGGAGAAGAAAAATTACCTTTGAAGATTTGGGGAGGTTGGAGTAAGAGAGAGCTCCTTCAAGCCTGTATTCATGCATGACCCAGTTAGTTTTCTCTCCCTTGGGAGCTCTCCCCTTGTAGAAAACTAGGGTTTTCTTCATGCCTACAAGAGTAATTCCCTTCCCTCTGTGTATCTCTTTGTCCTTTCCTGTGGCTTTCCAATACCCAGCTCCTGTGGCCCTGTTGGCCCTCATCCCTGTTGGGTATTTCCTTCCCTTCTGGCAGAAAAAGTACCATTCCTTCTCACCCATCTTGGCCTTGCCTACACACAATACATACATAGATAGAGACTTCAGCTATAGGAACTAACTAGCCCCATACAGAGAGAGATTTTCTCTTTCTCTAATTATTTGGTTGGTGACATAGATCTCTTCTGTTCTTAGAGAGAGAAAGTGCCTCTCCTTAATTAGGTTTGGTGATTGATAGAGACCTCTCTTATCTCTGTGTGTGTGTGTGTGTGTGTGTGTGAGAGAGAGAGAGAGAGAGAGAGAGAGAGAGAGAGAGAGAAGGGTTACATACTTGGAAGATCCCATGGCTCACACTTGTTCAAATCCACCTCTCCCATGGCTCTTGCACCGAAGCTAGGGTTCACAACCTTCGGAGAGAGGTAGTAGGTGATGATCTCCTCATCTGTGGGGTGGAATCTGAACCCTGGGGGCAACTCCATGCACTCCTCCCTCGTGTTTACCACTGCAGCATCCTCCATATATGGTTATTGCACCTTAATTAAAAGCACCCAAACATACACAGAAGAATATATATATATATAGAAGAAGAAACTAGCTCCAAGGTGGTGAGGTGTTTTATAGGTGGAAATAAGGAGAGAGAGAGAGAGAGAGAGAGAGAGAGAGAGAGAGATATAGAGAGAGGAGGGTTAGAGACTTAAATAAGAGTTGCTTCTTCATAGACTAAGATGCGTGCTTACGAAGGCACTTCTCAAAGAAGCCTCCTAATTAAGGGGAGGTATATATATATATGTTTTTTCTCTATTATTATTTGTAATAATATTCCATCTAGAAATAATGCAAATTAATTAAATAATCTATATATGATTGTCCTTCTCTCTCTCTCTCTCTCTCTCTCTCTCTCTCTCTCTCTCTCTCTCTCTCTCTCTCTCTCTCTCTCTCTCTCTTCCCCCCATCATTTTCATTGCAATTCTCTTCTTTAGTTTTGTTGCTTCTGCAGATATATCTAGTTATTATCTTTGACAATTGACAACATAGATAGTGTCTGGGAAGCTACTCTCTCTCTCTCTCTCTCTCTCTCTCACACACACACACACACACACACACACACAATATTGTAGACCAATGTTTTAGCCACAAATCATTAATTGTGGGGGCATTAGTTAACTAATTAAGTCATTAATATTGTAATTGAAATGAAAAGAGTATCGTGCATGTGGGAAAGGGGAAAATATAATTTGAACATATATAACGTGGAAAGGGATGTTTCTTTTAACTGAAAAGGGCCCTCCCTAATTAATTTCTCCCTTTGAAGCTTAAAATTTCTCCCTATACATGCACCTCTCACAGTATAGTACATGTATTAATTAGCGTGTTTATTCCTCTAAGTAAAGTTTACTTAATGTATGGACACCCCCTCAACTATAGGACATTCCCCATATAGCCAGCCCCCTTAACACCTTTTTTTTTTTTTTTTTTTTTTTTTTTGGACTGAGACCCCTCAACTTTTTTTTTTTAAAAAAAAAAAATTGAGTGTTTAATTATACTAGTTAAGTTATAAATTTATTAAATTTAATAATTCGATTAGTGTATTAAGTGTTAACTGATCTAATTTTATTTACTAAAGTGTGATTGAAAGTTATTAATTTTGGTAAAATCACCAATTCGAATTTGATAAAAACTCCAAAATGTTTTACTAAAATGTACATAGTTCTGAAAAAATAGAATTTGATGGAGGCTGGTTAATATTAGTGGCCTCAATAAAAAAAAGAAAAATAGTTGAGGGGCCGATTTCTGTACAGGCTATAGTGGAGGGGGCCTCTATACATTTTTCCCTTACATTTATTTTGTGCATTTAAGGTTCTTTTTATTTGAAATTGATTCTCTCTGCTGAGCTTGCTGTTTCAAAATTTTGGAACCTTAACTTGAATCACTTTAATAACTAGCAAAGTCGAAATTAATTAAAGGCGTACGATTGGTATTTAGAATATTTTTAAAAATTATGTTTATATTTATTATACACTGATTCTGATTATTTATTTATTTCAAATCCGTTTAGATTTAAAAATATACTAAAATTATTTATATTTATATTAAAAAAATTATTAAATATATATATATACATATAATTTGTCCTTATACTTTTCTTCTCTTTTATTTCCAGCCTGCGTGAATAGCTAGGTTAGTTATAAAATCTGATTGAATTTAACTAGATTTTTAATTTATGTTTGATAAGAATAACTTGTGTTACTTAATGTGAATTTTTTTTTGGAAAAGCATGCAACATACCCTATATATATATTTATATATTTATATATTTATATATATATATATCCAGAGTTTGTAATTATCCCCTCCCTATTGAGACCTTTGGTATAGCGTGACTTGTGGCACCTTTTTTAAGTGTCAAGGGAACATAGAGGACGTAATATTTGGCTCTTCCAGCTGGGGTGTTACTTGGGGCCTAATTCATTGCATGCACATTATTAATGTTTAGGGGCTAATTTTTTTTGAAAATATTTGTAAATTTTAAAAATATCATAGTTACGCTTCCAAAAGTTTAATATATCATCAATATTCTCCTAAACCTTTTTATAAATTATTGAGAAAATATTAATTAATTTCTACTGTTATTCTTCGTTTTAAGAATTTAAGTGTCCACAGGTACGGACCATATTTATCATATCAGCATGAAAAAACTCTCACATTTCAAAACTCTTTTTTTTAAAAAAAAAAAAATAATATAAATAATTAAAATATTTGGTTGCTAAATAAAATAAATACACTTAAATTCTTGCTTCATTAATTCATAGCACTACTTAAATCTATTTTTATAAAGTAAAATAATATTTGTATCCCTAATTATTGATGGGTTAAAATTACATGTACGATGGACCCCTCAAGGGCCTATATGTCACTTTAAAATAAAAAGATAAAAACTAACCCCTTTAAGCTTTCATATTAAGATCCCTTATTAAGAAGCTTTCATATTTTTGGTTTGAGTTTTAGTACTTAGTAAATTTTTGTTTAATTGAAATCTCTCACTCATGAGTTTAACAACATTTTTAATTTGACTTATAAAAATTACTCTATTGAAAAAAAAAATAAAAAAGGAAAAAAATAAATTGAGATTTGAGAGGGTGTAAATAAAATAAAAAATAAAAATTACAAGGGGTCTGTCAAAATGGCAATATAGGTGAAGGGGATTTTACACGTTTTTACCTTACTGTAGAAATTAAGGTTTTTAATTTAAGGATTTTTACACAAATATCGAAAGATTTTTTTTTTTTTTTTTTTGTATTTTAAATAGAATTAAAAAATACTTAAATCTTGAAGGCAATAAATGATATTTGTGAAAAAATAGTTCTGGAAAATAAAAATAAAATATAAAAAGAGCCATTTTAAATGTCCCTCCCCCAAAAATTATAAAATATCATGGATATCTTTGAAAATTATCAATATTATTTTTATCCTTGTAAATTAATGAATTATATCAAAAGTACCCTCCATCATATTGATTAAAAATTCTGGAATAACTTACTCCTAGTTATAACTAATTAATAATAATTGTGCAGTATCATGTAAAGCTAATAAATTTATTTTTCATCAAAAAAATAACTCAATTTTTGTTTTTTTTTATATATATTTATAAACAATTCATTGTAACTACAAATATATTATACTTTTTTGTGAATCTATTTTATTCTTTGTCAAAATTAATATGATTATTTTTATTTTCTATTTGTATAGTGTAGTTTGTTGCAATTAACTAGTTTTAATTTGGTATAGATTCAATTGTATTACAATATTTTCAAACAAAATAATGTTTAATTTAATTTAAAGGGTATAATATAATAACAGATGACAGGTAAAATAGAAATTTTATTTAATTAGTTTTTTTAATGAATTATTAGCAATTTAGTTATTTATGATAGTTTCGGTAAATTAGAAGGGTATTTTTGATATTGACATTTTTAAGAGGGATATCTATGTAATTCAAGGTCGCGAGTCATAAATTAACAGTGTACTATTTTTTATATATAATGTAGGCAATCTGAAAAATAGAAAATAAATTAAATCCAATAAATTTACGTGCGCGATACTCTACCATAAAATAAATAAATGTATAGTACTAATATATGTAAAATATTGGGAGCTTGTTTGGTTAGGTATCGTTTGGATGTGGGATATACCGGAATGAGTTATACCAGGTATAGGGATAAGCTAAGGGATAAACCTGGTTTAAACCTAAATTGTGTTTGGTTGGAAATGAGGGATAAATCTGGTATAAACCTGGTGTAAGAAAATAGGTGTTTGGATTGGGGTTTTAGAAAAAGAGGTATAAAGTTGACTTTTTATTTTAATGACGATGTGACCTTTACTTTTATGTATATTATAAATTTGATAATTAAAGAATGTATTAGTTTAAGTGGTAAATTTTACCATATAAATATATATAATTCTAAATATCATTTTATAAAATAAAAAAAAAATATAAATTTATAATTTTACATCTAGAGAATTTCTAAAATTAATAAGTATTTAATATATAACATTAATTTTGACTCATTATGGTTATATCTAAAATTTTTTTAAATTGTTATTTTTAAAAATTCTAATTGAGGCTCTGCCTTGTTTTTCCAAAACCCGGCCCTGTTGGGTTTTGATATCCCCACCCCAAACCCAGTGATATCCCCGTTTATATTATAAAACTGTTTGGGGGATAAAGGGGGATATCCCCCTTTATCCCCTTCCCAAACAGGGCTTAGTGTTTTAAAATAACTTAATTAAATTAGTTCATTTTTTTTTTTTTTTTTTTTTTTTGGTTTTTTTAAATTCGATTTTTACAAAAAAAAACATCTAAATTTTAAATTTTACATCTAGAGAATTTCTAATTAATAAGTATCATATATAACATTGATTTTGACTCATATGGTTATTCTAAATTTGTTATGCAAAATTTGATGAAATAAAGTATTGGGCATACTCCGACTTTTTCATTCAAAAATGCCGAAAATAAACGAAAATAATCAAATAAAACATTTACACGACGAAAATAATTAAGTGGAAGAATCAAAGGACGAGGGGTTCCAATCAAAACAAAACTAAAATTGGAAGTTCTATTTTAAAATTATCTATGGTTGAATGGTTCCCTGCATATTTTTAACACTAAAAAATTTCACAATTTATGATCCCGGGTGGTGATTTAGTAATTGGGCTCTTCACTTTTCGTAGTCCAAAGCCCGGTCCGATCCGGTCCTGTCCGCAATCGATGAAGAATCAAGGCCCAGCCCAAGTTCCATCCACTTGTTCTTTCTAATTTATAGCCGAACCAAACGCAGTCGTTCATCTAAGTTTAAATAAAATATCTATCATGATTTTCGATACAGTACAAAGATAGTGAAGAAATGAAAAAGCGGAACATACAAAAGTAAGGTACGTAGTAGTAAGAACAAACTCTTTGCGAAATAATATGTTAGTGCGTTCTTCATCTGAGCTGAACTCTGTATTAATATTATTTTTACTTTTTACACTAAGCTTTTTTTCTCTTGTCAAATCACACTTTGCACTTCAGATTCTAGAGCAATCCCCACGTGTTAATAACAAATAGAATTTTAATTGAATCAGGCATTTTTGATGGTTGTGGTTTTTCTGATTGATTTCGATCGACAAAAGTTAACACAAAAAGTGATTCGTACGTAGCTGGTTTATTAGGAGGATTTTTCGGTTGATCGGAAATAAACAGAGCAAGCAATAGAGAATTTGAAATTTATATATGTTTCAAAATTTTGAAATTTTGAAACTTCCACTAAGGTTTTTTTCTATTATCTTGATTGGGCACTGTTGAGTAAACTGGTTTCTTTAGAACTAAGTCGACACATCACAACCTGCATTGGAAAGTAATTAATCTGAATCTCAGTAATTTTTCATGTTGCTAAAAAAATTTTAAAAATATATATTAATGTCTGATTAGGTATCAGCATCGTATTTTCTTCTTTTAGACACAAATTCCGTGTAATTAATTTTTTTTTATTAGAAATAATTGTCCTGATCTTAGTTTAAAAGACCTGCTTGTGCTAATCCAAAAGATCAAGGAATACTCCTCAGCTTAATATGATTCAAATAAAAAAAAATAAAAAATAAAAAAAAATAAAAAAAACTAGAATGCATTTTAACCTCTTTAAAATATCACATGTTACACTTAACCTCTCTAATATTAAATAATATGTACTTAGTATTTAACCTCATGGATAAAAAAAAAAAAAAAAAAAAAAATGCAGTCAACTTTCTCTCGGAGGAAAAAAAAAAAAAATTATAAAACAAAATTTTCGACACTATAATGTAACAAGATATTTACGATCTTTTGGAAAAGTTTAAGTGCATATTTTTTATATTTAGGATAAAGTGCAACATACTATATATACACTGAGGAGGAGGTTATTTGAATGTTAGCCAAAAATAAAAAATAAGGAAAACAAAAAGAAAAATAATATATAAAATCTATGTGCTTAATCAGTTGAATAAAAGGGATTTTTTTTCAAAATGACCCTCTTAAAACCCGAAATTTGCAAAATAACCCTATGAAATTTTTTTTTGCAAAACTAACCCTACTTTTGCCACCTCGGCGCCACGTCGGGCAGACAACGTGAAGGCGCTGAAGCGGTCAGCGCCTTCACAATAAGCCTGTGAAGGCGCTGAACGCTTCAGCGCCTTCATGCAATGTGTTGAAGGCGCTGAAGGGTTCAGCGCCTTCACAGGTTTTCCTGTGAAGGCGCTGAACCCATCAGCGCCTTCATGGTGTACGCTGAAGGCGCTGTTTCATTCAGCGCCTTCAGCATACACATAAGGCGTCGAAGACTTAGGTATTTTTCGCCGCGAAAAATTTCTAAGTCCTCAGTGTAAGCGAAAAATGGCTTCTCTGTAAAGGCGCTGACTCGCTCAGCGCCTTTAGTGTTTTACACTGAAGGCGCTGAGCCACTCAGCGCCTTCAGTGCAGAACACTAAAGGCGCTGAATGACTCAGCGCCTTTACCTGGACCTACAGGCAGTACTTAAGATCACTTTAAAAAAATCTCAAATTTGTACAACAAGTTCAAGCAGTGACAAATAACATTGAAAAAGCAAAAACTACATTCACAAACACCAAATGATCAACCAACAATCATTTCATTCATAAATGAGGCTTGAGTAACATCAAAAAATAAAATTTACAAAAATTGAACTCAAAAACTCAATTTTGAGCACGTCCTCGACCTCGACGTCCTCGCCCACGCCCACGTCCACGCCCTCTTCCTCGCCCTCGCCCACGGGGAACAGCAAGGTCGATGATAGGTATATCATTGAGATGCTCGACTGCTGCCGACTGATCGAGCTCCTCGATGATACCACCCTCATCCTGCTCCGCAATATGCTCGATCTCCTGTGGCGATGATGACCTTGGACGACGGCGTGAATATGTCGATGCAAAAGATGTCCGTGAGACTGGCGGCAGGAGCGATGCTGACGTCGAAGGAAATGTCATCGGTGCCTGAATGGTAGGAGATGGAGATCGTGGCACCTGAAAGAGTGTAAATAGTTTGTTAATATGAATTTGAAAACTTAATTTGAATTCTATGCTAAATGGTACCTGATGACTCGAGGTCGCTCCCTCATATGAAGGTCGGGCTGCCTCTCTGGCCGTAGGTTCAGATGGTACATGCTGTAGTACCATCTGAATATTGCCGCTCATTTCTCTCAAAGTCTGAAGAATAGTATTAGTCGGCGGTTCGTCCTGCACTATCTGGTCGACAATGGTTTGAACATGTCGTAGTGTGTCGGCCTGCATTATAAATTAGAAATTAAAATTAAATTTATATGAGGAAAGTTGAATATAGTAAATTTATATATATAAATTTTAATACCAGTGTTCTCTCGACATGCCCACGAGGGTGGAAAGTCAGCGGAGGACGCTGTACTGGATGAGATATCCATCGTCGCGTAATGCTCCAGTACCACTGCATGTATATGGATGCCGCTTGCAGTGGGTCCTCACCAGCAGCCAGGGCTTGATCAAAAATGTGATCAAGCCTCTCGGACCACCTCTCAATGTAGATAGCATGAAATGCTATCCAGTCCTCATCCGCACGCCCACGTGATGTGATGCGTGGGATGGACTCCACATTGAGAGGTATATGCTGCAGAAGACCGAACTGCCGCATGACTCGGTCCGGCATGTGCATCTCCACGATATGAAAGCATATCAGGACTGTCCTTGCACGCCAGACCGCTGAGCCATGCACACAGAAATCAGGTAATGTCTCTATAACCTGATCTGTGTAGGGCATCCATATAACCTGTTAATGGACAAAATGATTAGTTAATATAGAAGTGTTGAATAAAACATCTACATACTTAAAGTATTGAATAAAACATCTACATACCTGCGCCTCTCGCTGCTGATCCAGCTCGTCTCTGTAGAACTCAATGTCACACGTCTTGACATTGGTTCCGAAACGCAGCCCTCCAGTGTTGCCCCATCTAGATTATAAAAAACATATATTAGTTGCAATTATAATTGAAATACAAAAATCTACTTTATGAAAAAAAATATCTTACCGGCAACCCAGGGGTCGATCGACTATCTCGGGCTGATCTAGGATGCGCATAGGTCGGCCGATATGAAGATGGTCCCAAGCCCAGATCTGTAAATTCACGCCAACAGGTTAAAATAATTAAAAATATATATATTACCAATATAAAGATAAATCTGAAATCAAGAAATCAGATTTTATACCTGCAATAGGGTACCAAAACAGCAGCATTCGGCCTTCCCGTTCACCGCGGCATCTGCTAGTGCCCGATATAGATATGCCAGTGTCGCAGCGCCCCACGCATAAGCGCCGCAGATATCAAAGTCAGCTAAAAGTGGTAGCCACTTTAGATGAACTTTGTATCCGCTGGGGTTTGGAATCAGACTACCGCCGATCTGATATAGCATATAAGCACGGGCGGTAGCTGCGACTAATCCGGCGGGGGCATCCAGAGGTATATCATGAAAATTTTGATATAACCAATCAAGTGAAACCGTATACCTCTGGATGTTATCAGGTACCACCCCCAATAACTCCATACACAGAGCAGGCCAGTCGTGGAGGGTGGAACCAGAGACCGGCGCACCATGCACACGGAGACCCGAGATGACCGCCACATCCTGGAGTGTGACGGTCATCTCACCGTGGCGGAAGTGGAAGGTCTGGGTCTCCGGTCTCCACCTCTCGGCAAGAGCGCCCAGTAGAGCTTGATCCAGTACCAACCGTCGCAGTCGGGATAACCCGTAGAATCCCGACTGGCGAAGCAGATCGAGTACCGCTAGATGATCAAGCTCCCACTGGTTCATCTTGCGGCCGTGCTCTGCGAACAGGACGGGACGATAATCCTGTGATGCAAAAAAAAAAATTTAGTTAGCTCTTACATATAAAATATAGTCAGCTTATTTATAATATTTGAAAAAATAAAAAATTATATCTCTTACCTCAGTCCTGATAAAGGCCGACCTATGGCGATGCTGGTCTACCAGTACAGACGCATCAACTGGCCCCGCGTCCTCGTGATCTGCCATCTGCAATTAGCAATCTACATATTAGTAACATGATAGCTAGAAATAATTAAATATTAAGACAAGATAAATATAATTGTGTAAATCATACGCCGACGTCCTTGTTGCACTATTGCTGTATTTTGTGGACAAGTGCTCCTATAATGGCCTGCCTGCTTACAAATGGAGCATTTTCCTCGTCGCCCCCCCCCCCCCCCCCCCCCCTCGTCCATTACATTACGAATACGTGTAGATCGTGGACGACCTTTCTTCCTTCGTATAGGAGGCGGTACAATCGGGGGACCTTGGGGTCGTGGCCAGTGCCGTCTATCAGGAACAGGATGAAATTGTGGTGCGTACGTCGCACGATAGCAGTCTGTACTATACCAGGGTGAAGTAAAATTCTCGTAGGGTAATCTCATATGTGATGTACTACAAACTGCTAAGACATGCGAGCAAGGTATTCCTGTTAGATATAATTTACAACATGAACATTCGACATTTGTTCCATTGACGATCACTTTGTAGTCGAAATCTCTAGTTTGAACTTCAAATTCTGTGAGTCCAAATCTTTCAACATTATGTGCCCGCACCGTATCTAAATTTTCAGTAATCAGATTTTTTACTTTAGTGACAAAAGCGTCCGTCGAATGTTCACCGGCCGCACGGCGCTTGCAGAAATAGCTATTAAGCTTATAAAAAGTAGCCGCAACAAACGCCGTGATAGGCAAACCACGAGTGTCCTTAAGAACCCCATTTAAGGATTCAGAAAGATTTGTAGTCAACAATCCAAACCGTCTGCCTCCATCAAATGCTCTTGCCCAGTACTCTTTATATCTGTCTAGATTATGGACCCACTCCCAAGCATCGTGATCCAACACCTTTAATTCTTCCTTCAGCTGATTATATGCCGTCGGTGTTGCAGCCTTTCCGATATCCCAGAATTTATTTAACAATATGTCGGTCTTGAAGCGCTTTTTCATGTTTGCTTTCATATGTCGAAGACACCAACGATGCGAGTGCCCTCGTCCTGGACGATAGATATCAGCCACTATTTCCTTCAATCCAGGAAATCGATCAGATATTAAACAAATTTCTCTATCACGGGTAACATAGTGACGCAAGTTATGCAAAAACCATTGCCAACTCCCGGCATTCTCTCCCTCACAAATTGCAAATGCCAAAGGATATAATCCATCATTTGCATCTGCAGCCGTCGCTATCAAAGCATGACCTTCGTATTTGCCGTATAAATGTGTGGCATCAATACTAACCACCGGCCGACAATGTGCGAATCCATGGATCGAAGGTCCAAATGACCAAAAAACACGACCAAAGGGAAAAATGCCATCAGCGGGCCACCTATGATCCAGACGCCATAGAGTACCAGGATTAGAATTCTTTACCATTGAAAGGTAACGAGGCAAGTCAGTGTACGATTGCTCCCAGCTCCCGTAAATAATTTGTAATGCTTTACTCTTTGATTGCCAAGCCTTCCAATATGTTATGTCAGTATGGAACTCTGCTCGCACTATATCTCGAATTTCTTTTGGCGTCATATTAAGTCTAACTTTTAATATCGGAAGGATCAATTGACATATAAGGGTCGAATTACAGTTACGGTGCGCCGCATTCAGTATTGGAATTACACATGTGTGTGGACCAGCATATGTTTTTACCCTAAAATATGTCGTATTTTTGGGTACTGAAGTATGTAATCTCCAAGAACATTCCTCTACTAAGAATTTGACAGTGTAAGTCGTTTTTGTAGATTTCAATACTTTCATTTGTACATTATGCTCAATATGCCACCGGTCTAGTGCATCCAATAAAGATGGCTTATCTTGAAAGACACGTCCAGCCCAACTCCCGTCGATGCTAGGGAGACCAGTATTGATTTGTCGAATATTAAGATCTGTATGATCTACAGCATACTGATTCATCCAATTAGTATCTGAAAGAAAACGTTCCGGATGATCAATAAATTTATTTTCCTCGTCAGGATTGTCTACGTAATCATTGCTGATTTGTGGGTTGTCGATTTGATTGTAAATTGTATTTGCAAGATCATTTAACCCTCCATCATGATTTTCATCTATATTTGGAAATGAAACATCCAGTTCGTCATCCTCACTACTATTCTGATCATCATGGATTGGTGAATCCTCATGATTAATATCACCATCACCACCCCTGTCAACATTATCACCTCCTTCCTCTACATTAGTATCAAATTCATTAATAGCAGGTGGATTCCAATGTTCATAGGAATTAGATAACCTGCAAATTTGGTAAACCTCAAATTCCAACATTGTCATTAATTTAAAACTTAACATTTAATTTATATTTGTACTTACCCCCAATCAGAAGGTTCTAGTTGTAAATGAGACATCCTTGGTTCAATACGGGAGGTCGTGCATTGTTCGCGTGATGTCGTGGCATGCGTGCGGTGTCCGCGTGAGGTCGTGGCTTGCGTGTGTGTGGTCGTAGGTGCCACACATGTGGTCGTTGGTGGCACACTACTAAACGAGCAAGGTACAACACTCTCAATAGGGTCATACTCACTTTCTCTGCAATATATACAATATTTAAGTCCATTTAAAGAATATGCCAAATGACAAAATTATTAGGTTGTTGTTCTAACCTTGTCATTCTGACACCACCTTCGTGTGGAATATGTTGATCACTCATTACATTGGCAGAAGGACCCAAATCAATATAATTGTGAAACATTCTCGCGTAATAACCTTGCGGTTCAAAATTATCCGACGGTTGTTGTCACGCCCCGGGTCGAAACTGCGACCCGGGCTCGCCAACAGATCCGCCGCCCATACGGGAAGCCCCGTATGGACGTAGCGACTAACCTGCAAAAGAAATCTACACTATACAGATATCAGAGCTGAAAAGTAAAAGCTGGATAAAATAAATACAACTCTAACAAAATATACAACCAGAATCCTCACCAAAATACAAATATCTCTCAAAATAAGAAGAGTACAACTCAATCCTCACTACAAGGTCACTCGACATGAACTCTCAAAAGTAGGGAGGTACATCTACTCAAAGGCGACACTGGTAGGGATCTATCTCGCGACTCCCTTACCTCGATCAGTCGGGTCAGCAACGGGTGCGGCAGGAACTGGAGCAGAAGAAGAAGTCCCTGGGGAGAAGACACCACGACGGGTGTGAGAACTACGTCCCAAGTAGTTCTCAGTGGGTGCCGCCAACAAGCCCGACGGTCTGCCCACTAAGTCTACTAGAGGCAAAAAGTAACAATGCAGTGCGGAAAGGAAAAAGCTGGTAAAGTAAACTCTACAGCTACTATGCCTCTATCTAGATGCTCAATAGTGGAACAGAAAGAACATGATGCTACAACTAGCTCTCGACTCAAATCACCCAATCTCAACTGACTGTCGCATAGGGTCCAGTCAAACCTGCGCCTACCTACTGCCGTCACGTCCCGGGGGACCGGACTTACGTAGGGCGTCCGTGACTGCCACTAACTGGCCCAGCCAGAGGGACTGTGTCCGTGACTGCCACTAACTGGCCCAGCCAGAGGGACTGTGTCCGTGACTGCCACTAACTGGCCCAGCCAGAGGGAACACTGCGTCGACAAGTCGCGATAGAAGAACAGGCCCAACTCCGGAGTGGCTCTCGAGGGGAGCGACCCCACCGAGGAAAGTATCCGCGTATCTCTGTCGAGCTCAAATGTGGCTCATGCAGGCTATAATCCGAATCCTCGATCAACAAGATCGACTGTAACCAAAGGAACACTGTCTCACACACAGGCTGGAAAACTGCACAGCCGAGACTCACTGTCACTAAAAATAGCTCTCAAGATCTCAAATCTACAACCCAAGTCACTCTCCCAAAGAAACCTGGTCTACAGACTGCTAACAACTCCACTCGGTCCCCAGACACGAGTGTAAATGCATCCCACAATAATCCGACCTCTCGGCCCACTACTCGGGCGAGGAAAACTCTAAGTCCAGAGTGATAAAAAGAAAAGTGATGTGGGAATGTCTAGAGCAATAAAAACCTAGCCCAAGTTGAGGTTTTCTACAGTCTGGCTGAACATGCATCATATGGCAGTGGTGCTAGGTCAAGTTCCAAAATAATTAATAATCAACAGCTTGTAGGAAGCAAGATAATAACTCAGGATCATCTAACTACAACAGGATCAACAATTCATACATTCTAGCATGCTACACAACAAACATTAAAATATGCAAGTCCCTAAAGCTAGAATTAGTACACAGTCCGCTGATCTTGAAAAAGAGGTCACCCACCTGATGCGCTGATCTGTCCAAGTCCTACAGCTGATAATACCAGAACAACACCAATTCACTGTCCAGTACAGTCCAAAATCCCACCTGGGTACAACATAGGCTACAGTTATACACAAAATTCCCAAAAATCTGCCCAAAATCTCATGCTGAAATTCAGCTGTACAGATGCCAAAATTTCACCTGCAGGAACTGTCCAATAAATTCTAATAAAAATATCCCGGCGTTCTTCGCGTCGATAGCTTCGAAACGAGCACCTGCACGCCCAAATCGGAGTTCCGTAGGCCAAGATATAAATTCCACAACACGGGCGCGCGAAAACATACAACCACATAACTGTAAAATCTTGCACAGATAAAAAGGAAGATGTATACCTCCGGGAAGATCTCAGGAAATTCCAAAAAAAATACCACGATGATCCTTGTGTCGAGTAGATGAAAAAAGTCTACAAGCACGTCCTGATCCGAGATCTGTGCGCGAAGATATCCTCAAAAGAAGCTGCTGTCCTCACCAAAAACTCACAGCAAGAAGGGTCCCAATGAGCACGAGAAAACACCTCGAAAAACGCGAAATCTGAAAATGTACGTGAAACCCAAAATCGTAGCCTCACCTGTTACGAATCCAACGGCGAAGAAATCGCTCGAAAAGATGGTCGGAGCGACGGAAGAAACACCGAAGAAAGAGCATCGCGCCGCGCCAAGAAAATGAGAATCTCGAAAAGCGTGCCCCCAAAAATCCCCAAACTCTGCAGATGGAAGCTTGAAGGTGTGAGGATCAACTTCTCAGAAGGAAGCTCGGAGAGAAAAGGCCTAGAAACGGAGAAAAACCCGACAAGAATAGTTTTCGGGCTATTTATAGGCTCCCAGAACAATTCAAGAAATACCGGGCGTGTCCCAACTTTCGGGCGCCCGAAAGTTTTCGGGCTGCTACAGTGTTGGGCCGGCCCAACACTGTGCGCGCCCGAAACTCTCCTGGGCCGCCACGTCGCCCGTCAAACAGGCGACAGCGGGCGGGGCGACTCAGCGGCGGCCACGTCGCGCGCCTCCCCGCCCGACACGTGTCCCGCACAGCGAACAGCTGTGCGGGGCGCGCCAAGCGCCGCCACGCGTCCCTCCCCGCAGTCAAAGCGGGTAGGTGGCGCCCGCCAGTGGCAGGGCGACACGTGGACCTGCCACTGTCGCGGTCACACGTGCGGGCAGGGCGCCGCCTGCCACGCACGCGCCCCGAGGCGCCCCTCCGCCGCTCCGTGCGCCGCGCCTCGTGAGCCCGCGAATAGAGTGACGACACGTGTCCCGTGCACCTGGTCCACGCACTAAATTTAGGTTCCGTGGACCGCGCCGCGTGCACCGACCAACCGCGGGATGCCACGCGTCCCCCCGCCCCGGTCCATGCACCGCCGCGCAAGTTCTGTAGACCGCGCCTCACGGGCCCGCCAATCAGGCGGCGCCACGTGTCATGCGCCGGGTCCGTGCACCCAGCCGCGGCACTCTGTGGACCGCGCGCTGCGGACCGGCCAATCATGGGCTGCCACGTGGCAGCCGGCGGTCCACGGCCCCTCCCATGCACCGAAATTCACGAAAACTTCCGGGAGTCCGTTTTTGGGCATCCGGACTCAGAATTTAACAAGTAAATAGCCGTTTTCAAGCGTTTTTCCGCGCTGAATCCATTTCCAACCTCTGTTTGGCCAAAAACCTTTTCAAAATTTCGGCAAACACAGCCGAAGGCCAACACAGCTGTAGATATCTCACAGGGTCCATCTGTAGCATCCCCTTGATGCACAATGGGCCAGACACACCAACAATAGGTGTTCTAAACCAAGGATTCACCAGAAAAAACTGTATGGGAAACTGGGCCACCACATCCTCCCCCACTAAAAGGAAGTTTCGTCCCCGAAACAAGAAACAAACAGGCGTACCTCAACCAGAAGTCTCGAACAGAAAAGGATAGGTATCCCGCATCACCGTCTCCAGCTCCCAAGTAGCCTCCCGCTCCTCGTGATTGCTCCACAAAACCTTCACATAAGGTATGGCCCGGTTGCGCAATTCTCTCACCTCTCGAGCGAGAATTCGCAACGGGCGCTCCTCGTAGCCAAGATCCTCTCCGATCTCCAAAGAAGTGAAGTCGATCACGTGCGAGGGGTCGAAAACATATCTCCTCAAAGCTGAGACGTGGAAGACGTCATGAACTCCGGCCAGGCGAGGTGGAAGAGCAACTCTATAGGCCACAGGGCCAATCCTCTCAAGTACCTCGAAGGGTCCAATAAAGCGGGGACTGAGCTTCCCTCGAACTCCGAATCTCCTGACCCCTTTCGAAGGCGAGACCTTCAAAAAGACATGATCACCGATCTGAAACTCTAGGTCTCGCCGCCGAGTATCAGCGTAGCTCCTCTGGCGACTCTGGGCTATCTCAAGATGTCGGCGAACCAATCTGACTTTCTCCTCTGCCTCCAGCAGTAAGTCCGGTCCCAAAGTCCTCCTCTCACCCACGTCACTCCAATACAGGGGTGACCGACACTTGCGTCCATACAACGCCTCAAACGGAGCCATCTGGATGCTCGCTTGATAGCTGTTGTTGTACGCAAACTCAACCAATGCTAAGTGCCGGTACCACCCTCCTCCAAAATCCATAACGCACGCTCTCAACATGTCCTCAAGGGTCTGTATGGTGCGCTCAGACTGTCCATCGGTCTGTGGGTGGAATGCTGTGCTAAAACGGAGCTGGGTCCCCAAGGCTGACTGAAGACTCCCCCAGAAGTGTGATACGAACCTCGGGTCCCTATCTGATACAATCGAGGTGGGTATACCGTGCAGTCTCACTACCTCATCCAAGTATAACTGCGCAAGTCGCTCCAACGGCAAAGTCATCTGTACAGGCAAAAAGTGTGCAGACTTGGTGAGTCTATCCACGATAACCCAAATCGCATCGGCCCCACTCTGCGCCCTCGGCAGTCCAGTGACGAAATCCATGGTGATGTGGTCCCACTTCCACTCGGGAATTGGAAGACTCTGCAACTTGCCAGCAGGAACACGATGCTCTGCCTTCACTTGCTGGCAAGTTAAACAATGAGCCACGAATCTTCCAATATCCCGCTTCATTCCGGGCCACCAAAAATGTGCCTTGAGGTCCTTATACATCTTAGTACCACCAGGATGAATGGTATAAGGTGTATAATGGGCCTCCCTCAAAATCTGATCTCTGAGCTCAGTGTCCATAGGCACACACACTCGGTCCCTGTACCGCAGTACTCCCGAGCTATCCACTGCAAAATCCCCTAACTGATCAGCCTGAATCTGCGATCTAATCCGAGTCAAGTGGGGGTCCTCACTCTGTGTCTCTCTAATCCTCTCCAACAGAGTGGGCTGCAAGACCATAGACATGAGTCTAGCAGAGACCCCAGGGGATACAACCTCAATCTGTAAGCGCCTCATCTGCTCCACAAGCGGTGCCTGCTGGGTGATCAACATGCTCAAGCTCTGCGCTGACCTCCTACTCAAAGCATCTGCCACTACATTGGCCTTGCCGGGGTGATAAAGAATACTCACATCATAGTCCTTTAGCAACTCCAACCACCGGCGTTGCCTCAAATTCAGCTCCTTTTGTGTGAACAGGTACTTCAAGCTCTTATGATCAGTGTAAATCTCACAATGCTCCCCGTAGAGGTAATGCCGCCACAACTTCAGCGCGAACACCACGGCTGCAAGCTCCAAATCATGAGTAGGGTAATTCTTCTCATAATCCTTTAATTGCCGTGAAGCATAAGCAATTACCCTACCATGCTGCATCAGAACACATCCCAAGCCGCTGTGAGAGGCGTCACTGTAGATCACAAATCCATCGCCCATCACTGGAAGTGCTAAAACTGGTGCCGAGATCAATCTCCTCTTCAGCTCCTCAAAGCTCTCCTGGCACCGCTCAGTCCAAACAAACTTTATCCCCTTCCTGGTCAAACTGGTCAGGGGAGTAGAGAGCTTCGCAAAGCCCTCTACAAAGCGACGGTAGTAACCTGCTAATCCCAAAAAGCTACGGACCTCAGTAACCGTCGTCGGTCTAGGCCAATCCCGAACAGCATCAATCTTCGTCGGGTCCACTGCCACTCCTGCGGCTGATACAACGTGGCCTAGAAAAGCAACCTCCCGGAGCCAAAATTCGCACTTTTTAAACTTGGCATACAGCTTCTTCTCTCGCAGAAGCTGCAGCACTATCCTCAAGTGCTCCTCATGCTCCAAATCACTCCGGGAGTAAATCAGAATGTCGTCAATAAACACAACGACAAACCGATCCAAGTACGGCTGAAATACCCGGTTCATTAAATCCATGAATGCTGCAGGGGCATTAGTTAATCCAAAAGGCATAACTGTAAACTCATAATGCCCGTACCGGGATCTAAAAGCCGTCTTGGGAATGTCCTCGGCCCTCACCCTCAGCTGGTGGTAACCTGACTGGAGATCAATCTTGGAGAACACAGACGCTCCCTGCAACTGATCAAACAGATCATCAATCCGTGGAAGGGGGTACTTGTTCCGGATGGTCACTTTATTCAGCTCTCTGTAGTCCACACATAATCGAAGCGACCCATCCTTCTTCTTCACAAATAAAACTGGCGCTCCCCACGGAGATACACTGGGCCTCACAAAGCCCACATCCATCAAGTCCTGCAACTGGGCCTTCAGCTCTCTCAGCTCAGCAGGGGCCATCCTATAAGGTGCCTTCGAGATTGGTGCGGTTCCTGGAACCACATCAATCACAAACTCAATCTCCCTCTCCGGCGGCATGGTCGACAACTCTGAGGGAAACACATCTGGGAACTCGCGGACAATAGGGATATCCTCGAGTCCCAGTGCCGCCGTAGGCACCTCTACAATCGTCGTCAGGAAAGCGGTACAACCCCTACTCATCATCCGCCGGGCTCTCGCCGAAGAAATAGTCATGGCAAATAAAGTACTCTGGCAGCCTCTGTAAACGAACTCCTCCTGTCCAGGCTCGCGGAGGGTCACCGTCCTCTCTCTGCAGTCAATGGTGGCAAAATACCGAGCTAACCAATCCATGCCAAGTACCACGTCGAAATCCTGGAGCTGCCGCAAGACGAGCAAGTCTGCCGGCAGGACCCAGGGTCCCAACTGTACAGGGCAATCCCTACAACACTCCTCGACATGCAAGACATGGTCTGGAATCTGAACCTCTAATGCATGCGATAATGAAACTACCTCTATACCATGTAGGGATGCAAATGCTCTACTAATGAATGAGTGCGATGCGCCAGTATCAAAAAGTGCTCGGGTATGAACTGCAGAAATCAAAATAATACCTGCGACGACGTGATCTGCGGCAGAAGCATCCTCAATCTGGGCGGCATAGACACGCCCGCTCGGTGCTGGTGGTCGTCGATCTGGCTGCCGCGAGGAAGATGGAGCATGATCAGGCCTACCATAGGCCACAGAAGGCCCTGTCGTCTGATGAGGAAGAGAAGGTGCTGAAGCGGCGGAAGGAGCTGGAGAACCTGCTCTGGGGCACGAGCTCTGAATGTGACCGGCCTGCCCACAACGGTAGCAACGGCCGTGCCTCTGCTGACAATGCATCGGTAAGTGCGGCCCTCCACAAAAGATACAACGATCCTGCCGGGACTGCCGCGAAGTCTGCTGCTGCTGAGATGACTGCTGGGGTCGAGGTGGTCGACGCTGCTGCGAAGACTGACGAGATGATCCAGATCTCTGGCGCCCCTGGCGTCCACGACCCTGAGGATGGAATCGTGGGGGTCTCGGGGGTCCCTGCCTACTCGACTGCCCCTCATCCACCGGCGCCGGGCGCTTCGCCCCTGGAGTCTCTACGGGGGCTGGAGCCACCTCATCCATAACTACCTCTCCAGACTCAACATATAACGCCTGCTCCATCGAGCCCTCTAATGTCTGCAATCTGCGGGAGCGAACAAGCTGATAAATGTCCCGGCGCAGCCCCCGCTCAAACATGTAGATCCGGTGAGACTCGTCCCTGGCCACGTGAGGCATACTAGCCAACAGCTGATTGAATTCGGCTATGTATACATTCACGGGCCGATCTCCCTGGCGGAGATTTCTCAGCTGCTCCTCCAATCTCTGGCGAACACTCTCAGGAAAGAAGGCCCCCAAAAGAAGACTGCGGAACTCCGCCCAGGTAAGAAGCTGCGTCCCAGGCGGACCAGCGGGTCGCACACGCCGCCACCAAGCCTCGGCGTTGCCCTCCAGAAAATGCGCTGCCAAGAAGACCCGAAACCGATCCTCGACGAATAAACTCTCAAAGTGACGCTCCATGGCCGTAACCCAAGTCTCGGCCTCCCACGGCTCAGCACCCAGACCAGAGAAACGGGGTGGATCGAACTGGCGGAACCTCATCAACAGATCCACCGCTGCACGCTGCTCAGAAGAAGTAAAAGGTCCCGTCGACTCAGACGGTGGTCTGCAGGAAACCGGCTCGACAGGAACTGCTGGTGCTGACGGAATCACAGGGGGCGCTGCAGCTGGCGAAGAGGGCACAGGTGAACTCTCAGGGGGTGCTACCACAGGCTGTGACCTCTGCTCTAACATAAGCATCATCCGACTCAAGGCCTCCTCCTGGCGTCGGGAAGCCTCCTCCTGGCGCTGCGAGGCCTCCTCCTGGCGTCGCAAGGTCTCCTCCTGACGCTGAGAGGTCTCCTCCTGGCGCTGAACAGCCTCAGACATCTGTGCCAACTGGGCACGAAGCTCCTGCACCTCACTCTGATGTCCCTGTCCCGAGTCCTCCTGCTCGGGCACAGAAGAAGAAGGCTGCGAGCGCGTCGACATCCGGCGTCGCGGAGGCATCACTCACCTGCGGGGAACAAGAAGAACAGTCAGAACCCCCAAACAAAACACGACCCAATCCAGCGAAAGTCAATGGCATGTCGCCCTTCCCGTAGCACTATGTTGTCTGCAGCCAACATAGTTGCCACCGAAGGAAGACATGTCGATCACTCATCCCATCCACTGGGAGAGTTTAGAACCCCAATCAAGACTCTCGCTAAAAAGTTACGTCTCTCACGTAAGTCATCCTAGGGTCCAACCATAAGCCTAGGGTTTCTAAGTCCTCAATGACCTACACCTAGGCTCTGATACCACTCTAATCTGTCACGCCCCGGGTCGAAACTGCGACCCGGGCTCGCCAACAGATCCGCCGCCCATACGGGAAGCCCCGTATAGACGTAGCGACTAACCTGCAAAAGAAATCTACACTATACAGATATCAGAGCTGAAAAGTAAAAGCTGGATAAAATAAATACAACTCTAACAAAATATACAACCAGAATCCTCACCAAAATACAAATATCTCTCAAAATAAGAAGAGTACAACTCAATCCTCACTACAAGGTCACTCGACATGAACTCTCAAAAGTAGGGAGGTACATCTACTCTCAGGCGACACTGGTAGGGATCTATCTCGCGACTCCCTTACCTCGATCAGTCGGGTCAGCAACAGGTGCGGCAGGAACTGGAGCAGAAGAAGAAGTCCCTGGGGAAAAGACACCACGACGGGTGTGAGAACTACGTCCCAAGTAGTTCTCAGTGGGTGCCGCCAACAAGCCCGACGGTCTGCCCACTAAGTCTACTAGAGGCAAAAAGTAACAATGCAGTGCGGAAAGGAAAAAGCTGGTAAAGTAAACTCTACAGCTACTATGCCTCTATCTAGATGCTCAATAGTGGAACAGAAAGAACATGATGCTACAACTAGCTCTCGACTCAAATCACCCAATCTCAACTGACTGCCGCATAGGGTCCAGTCAAACCTGCGCCTACCTACTGCCGTCACGTCCCGGGGGACCGGACTTACGTAGGGCGTCCGTGACTGCCACTAACTGGCCCAGCCAGAGGGACTGTGTCCGTGACTGCCACTAACTGGCCCAGCCAGAGGGAACACTGCGTCGACAAGTCGCGATAGAAGAACAGGCCCAACTCCGGAGTGGCTCTCGAGGGGAGCGACCCCACCGAGGAAAGTATCCGCGTATCTCTGTCGAGCTCAAATGTGGCTCATGCAGGCTATAATCCAAATCCTCGATCAACAAGATCGACTGTAACCAAAGGAACACTGTCTCACACACAGGCTGGAAAACTGCACAGCCGAGACTCACTGTCACTCAAAATAGCTCTCAAGATCTCAAATCTACAACCCAAGTCACTCTCCCAAAGAAACCTGGTCTACAGACTGCTAACAACTCCACTCGGTCCCCAGACACGAGTGTAAATGCATCCCACAATAATCCGACCTCTCGGCCCACTACTTGGGCGAGGAAAACTCTAAGTCCAGAGTGATAAAAGGAATAGTGATGTGGGAATGTCTAGAGCAATAAAAACCTAGCCCAAGTTGAGGTTTTCTACAGTCTGGCTGAACATGCATCATATGGCAGTGGTGCTAGGTCAAGTTCCAAAATAATTAATAATCAACAGCTTGTAGGGAGCAAGATAATAACTCAGGATCATCTAACTACAACAGGATCAACAATTCATACATTCTAGCATGCTACACAACAAACATTAAAATATGCAAGTCCCTAAAGCTAGAATTAGTACACAGTCCGCTGATCTTGAAAAAGAGGTCACCCACCTGATGCGCTGATCTGTCCAAGTCCTACAGCTGATAATACCAGAACAACACCAACTCACTGTCCAGTACAGTCCAAAATCCCACCTGGGTACAACATAGGCTACAGTTATACACAAATTCCCAAAAATCTGCCCAAAATCACATGCTGAAATTCAGCTGTACAGATGCCAAAATTTCACCTGCAGAAAGTGTCCAATAAATTCCAATAAAAATATCCCGGCGTTCTTCGCGTCGATAGCTTCGAAACGAGCACCTGCACGCCCAAATCGGAGTTCCGTAGGCCAAGATATAAATTCCACAACACGGGCGCGCGAAAACATACAACCACATAACTGTAAAATCTTGCACAGATAAAAAGGAAGATGTATACCTCCGGGAAGATCTCAGGAAATTCCAAAAAAAATACCACGATTATCCTTGTGTCGAGTAGATGAAAAAAGTCTATAAGCACGTCCTGATCCGAGATCTGTGCGCGAAGTATCCTCAAAAGAAGCTGCTGTCCTCACCAAAAACTCACAGCAAGAAGGGTCCCAATGAGCACGAGAAAACACCTCGAAAAACGCGAAATCTGAAAATGTACGTGAAACCCAAAATCGTAGCCTCACCTGTTACGAATCCAACGGCGAAGAAATCGCTCGAAAAGATGGTCGGAGTAGGTCGGGGGAGCTCGTACACCGAAGAGCGACGGAAGAAACACCGAAGAAAGAGCGTCGCGCCGCGCCAAGAAAATGAGAATCTCGAAAAGCGTGCCCCAAAAATCCCCAAACTCTGCAGATGGAAGCTTGAAGGTGTGAGGATCAACTTCTCAGAAGGAAGCTCGGAGAGAAAAGGCCTAGAAACGGAGAAAAACCCGACAAGAACAGTTTTCGGGCTATTTATAGGCTCCCAGAACAATTCAAGAAATACCGGGCGTGTCCCAACTTTCGGGCGCCCGAAAGTTTTCGGGCTGCTACAGTGTTGGGCCGGCCCAACACTGTGCGCGCCCGAAACTCTCCTGGGCCGCCACGTCGCCCGTCAAACAGGCGACAGCGGGCGGGGCGACTCAGCGGCGGCCACGTCGCGCGCCTCCCCGCCCGACACGTGTCCCGCACAGCGAACAGCTGTGCGGGGCGCGCCAAACGCCGCCACGCGTCCCTCCCCGCGGTCAAAGCGGGTAGGTGGCGCCCGCCAGTGGCAGGGCGACACGTGGCCCTGCCACTGTCGCGGTCACACGTGCGGGCAGGGCGCCGCCTGCCACGCACGCGCCCCGAGGCGCCCCTCCGCCGCTCCGTGCGCCGCGCCTCGTGAGCCCGCGAATAGAGTGACGACACGTGTCCCGTGCACCTGGTCCACGCACCAAATTTAGGTTCCGTGGACCGCGCCGCGTGCACCGACCAACCGCGGGATGCCACGTGTCCTCCCGCCCCGGTCCATGCACCGCCGCGCAAGTTCTGTAGACCGCGCCTCACGGGCCCGCCAATCAGGCGGCGCCACGTGTCATGCGCCGGGTCCGTGCACCCCGCCGCGGCACTCTGTGGACCGCGCGCTACGGACCGGCCAATCGTGGGCTGCCACGTGGCAGCCGGCGGTCCACGGCCCCTCCCATGCACCGAAATTCAGCGAAAACTTCCGGGAGTCCGTTTTTGGGCATCCGGACTCAGAATTTAACAAGTAAATAGCCGTTTTCAAGCGTTTTTCCGCGCTGAATCCATTTCCAAACTCAGTTTGGCCAAAAACCTTTTCAAAATTTCGGCAAACACAGCCGAAGGCCAACACAGCTGTAGATATCTCACAGGGTCCATCTATAGCATCCCCTTGATGCACAATGGGCCAGACACACCAACAATAGGTGTTCTAAACCAAGGATTCACCAGAAAAAGCTGCATGGGAAACTGGGCCACCACAGTTGTAACTCTTTCTCAATGTATACCGTCACAACACCATGATGTTCACATAATCCTATCATTCCCTCCAATGATTCATCATCTAGTATTTCGTGAGCTAAATATCCACTACCGATCGTGGGACAACCAATAGTAAATTTTAAACGAAATTGTTCTCTTGTACAATTTACTAAACGATACATTCTCGTCTCAAACCTACTATATGTAGAATCAGAAGGTATCGCGATTAACTTTTTTTGACCGCCGATATATCGTGGACCATTCCCATCGATAACTAACTGTCCATCCCAATGAACACTTATGGGCATGCGACGATTAGCCATTTCAACTACAAAACAAAATTTAACCACTTCAAAATACTACTTTTAACTTTACAGTCGGAGACCGACAGTGAAACCTCTCACTTTTAGCGATCTCTCACAATGAGCGATCTCTCACTGTGAGGGGAAGCTCTCTCACTGTGAGAGAGTGATGTTCACTCTCTCACAGTGAGTTCACAGAGAGAGAGCTTTGTAGCAGTATTGTTTAAATTATAGTATTGTTCATAGTGAGTTCACAGTGCTTCTAGCCCTAAATTACAGTATTGTTTAAATAGACTTTGCAGCAAAATTAGAAGTTGTGTTCTTATCTTATCGTTTAAAATCTTTTTTTGGGGGGAGGTTAATCACTGAGAGAGCTTCACTGTGAGAGACACTCATAGTGAATCTCACTGTGAGAGATCACTCTCACAGTGAGAGAGTGAAGCTCTCACAGTGAGAGATCAAGCTCTCTCACTGTGAGAGTGATCTCTCACAGTGAGAGAGCTTCACTGTGAGAGACGCTCACAGTGAAGCTCTCTCACAGTGAGAGATCAAGCTCTCTCACTGTGAGAGTGATCTCTCACAGTGAGAGAGCTTCACTGTGAGAGAGTGAGAGATCACTCTCTCACAGTGAAGCGAGATCACTGTGAGAGAGTGATCTCTCACAGTGAGAGAGAGAGAGAGAGAGAGAGAGAGAGAGAGAGAGAGAGAGAGAAGAGAGAGAACTCAAAAGCTCACAGTGAGAGAGAGAGCGGGAGAGAGACGGCGACGGCGAAGGCGACGGCGACGGCGACGGCGAAGGCGACGGCGACGGGCAATACGACGGCGAAGGAGATCGGCAGGAGCTCTCTGTGCGGGATGAAGAAGATGAAGTGCCTCACACTGCTGCCCGCGCGGGGATATGGTGGTGAAGAAGGCGCTGAAGCGGTCAGCGCCTTTAACATTAAGTTAAAGGCGCTGAGCGGCTCAGCGCCTTTAGTGTTTTGCACTGAAGGCGCTGACTGGCTCAGCGCCTTTAGTGTTTTATACTAAAGGCGCTGAGCGAGTCAGCGCCTTTACAGGGAAGCCAATTTTTGCTTACACTAAGGACTTAGTCATTTTTCGCGGCGAAAAATGGCCAAGTCCTCGACGCCTTATGTGTATGCTGAAGGCGCTGAATGAAACAGCGCCTTCAGCATACATCATGAAGGCGCTGAAGCAATCAGCGCCTTCACAGGTTTACCTGTGAAGACGCTGAACGCTTCAGCGCCTTCAACACATTGCATGAAGGCGCTGAAGCGTTCAGCGCCTTCACAGATTTTTTGTGAAGGCGCTGAGCGCTTCAGCGCCTTCACGTTGTCTGCCCACCGTGGCGCCGAAGTGGCAAAAGGAGGGTTAGTTTTGCAAAAAAAAATTTCACAGGGTTAGTTTGCAAATTACTTTTTTTCAGAGGGTTAATTTGAAAAAATTCTCTGAATAAAATGTCGGTTGCAATAACAGCTAATATTTTATAACACAAGGATTAACATCTTTTCTTTAGATTTTGATAGACAAATTAATCATAATAAAGAAAGAGAATTGTATTGTAGTTGGAGATTAATTAATGTGGAAAGAGAATAATATGTGATGAACAACATACGGAAGCATTCCCCAGTACTGCTGGGATTTGATTTGATCACCAACTAAAAAAGAAAAAGGAAAAGGAAAAAGAAAGATATAATTTCCATCCACTTGTGGCTTTGAACATAATTAAACATAAGTACTCCCACAGATGTAATTATCCCTCTTAATTGCTAATAAGTGCATTTAATCTTATGAACAACAAGATTATTTAAAGCAAATCATATGTACAAATCTAAATTAGGTTGGCAAGGGGAAAGGGGATCATTAATGTTCTTGCTTTTTACAACTCGAAGAGCTTAAAAAAGCATCAGGACATCCTACATGTTCACCCCCAAAAGGGAAGGAATGCGAGATGTGCATCCCATCTATTCAATGATAAAATTTTATTTACTAATCATTTTAAAATAATTAATAAAATTTGAGTAATACTATCCGTATATTTAAAATTGAATATACGATACACACCCCATCCATCTTAGAATGAAAACTTATTCAGTAATCACTTTTAAGTGACTAATAAAATTTATCCCATCCTAAAATTGATAAAATATAAAATGTACACCACATTTTTAAGACGGACATCAAGTATTTTTCGTAAAATTCACTTTCATTCTAGAATGGGCGAAATTTAAGACACTTTCATTCTAGAATGGGCGAAATTTAAGTCGTACACCCCCCCAAATAAAATTGTACCAAAAACATTTTCCAAAGAATTAAAGAGGCTTTTTGCATAGAAGATCCAGCTCTTTTCTTGAATTTGCATCTTTGATCCCCCTCCTTTTTTTTTCTTTTTTTTTTTTTGAGTAGAATTCCCCTTCTAGGGTCTTTTGTTCCAGAATGTATTGGCCCAAAGTTGTCAGTTGAAGAAAATAGGTGTAACATGTGGGGATTAAAAAATAAAAAATAAATTAAAAAAAAAAAAAAAAGATCAAACAAGCAGAATGAACTTTTAATGCAAAAATGCCATGGGAAATAAGAAGATAAGAAACATCATAAACACACAGTACATAATGACAGTACATAATGACAGTACACTAAACACAAAGAGAGACATGCATATTTCCTCCAAATCTCTGATACAAGCCATAATAATAATAAAGCATAGAGGTACACACATACTAAGAGTCCATAGCTCCATCATAAGCTCCACTCAGAACACCAAAAAGAAATCACAAAAAAAAAAAAAAAAAAAAAAAAAAAGAGGTGGTAAAGAATACTCACCTCAAGAGCATCATTTATTCTACATAGTAGTAACAGTAGTAGCAAAAGAGGAGCACAGAAAGCTAGCTGGGAGACGGATGACTTCAACATATCCATCGATTTTTCTTCTGCAAGCATAGCAACAAAAAGTTTTAGATATTGGAAAAGTAAGTGGAAAGTGGGGACAAAAATCATGAGAACTATTGGATTTTTTCTGAGCAAAGATAAAATGTCAGGGTCACTTTATAGCAGAGTCCAATGAAACCATTTGCTGAGAATCAAAAGATGCCTCTTTTTTTTTTTTTTTGCCTAGTCTGATTCGATCAATTAATCCTATGATAAATTTTGGATGGCTCATATTACGCTCCTCTACTCTACTGTGTCACTGTCACCTAATTGATCGATCTAAGAGTGGACATTGGTTCCTGGATCAAAATCTAGAGGATAATTTGTTCCATCCTTTGGTTATCCCACTCTATCAACTGTAACAATCACCAGGAGAAAGAAGATAATAGTCATAAATACAGAAAATCCACGAGAGAGTGAGAGCAACACTATCCACAAAGTTGGCAAAAATAATGGTTCCAAAGTTATCCTAGAACAACCCATATTAACCAGGATAGCTAGTCAGATTTCTTCTGTTCAAACTTTTGCAAACACAAGGAAATGAACAAGAAATAGCATTTACTCCTACACAAGATCAAAGAAATCATAAAGGATGCTTGAAAACTACAGTGCTTAAAGATAAGACAATCCATTTGCATTTCCATTTCCTCATCTATATCAGAGAAACTGAGAAACTGACACTTACAGTAGGGAACAATCTTCCAGCGCTGGTTGTCGCCCTCGCACCACTCCCAAAGCACAACTTTCGTCCCGTCCTTCACGCCCCCGTGGTCCTTATCTCCATTGAATGCATCAAAGTTCAAGTAGATGTTGTTCACCATCCTAATGCACCGAAATCCGGACCCCACGTCCCTGCTCTCAGTCCACAGGACTGATTCATCCAGATAGTTGGGGTTAAAGCGAATCAGACGAACCTGACATGTATAGACCAAAGGAAAGTGATATAGACTTATACAAAGTAAACTATATGACAGCAATGTCCTCAGAGAAGAAGAAGAATTGTATTAACTCACAGAGAGAGAGAGGATCGAATAATAATTACAACATACAATCTGCTATTACATGATAATTAGTTAGCTCAACACAATGGTCCCCTTTAATTCATAGCGCGCCCTGGTGAAATAGATAGTTAGTCAATCTTATTTGTAATTTCTAAGCGGATAAGTGGAGCACAGTTGGGTAATTCGTTAGCCCCTTCCAGACGTGATAATTGGTTAATTCTTTTTCATCTATTGATCAAGCTACCAAAGTCTGAATAAGTTATAATCATCTCTAAGCCCCAGAATTTTTCCTTCCTATCATCCGTTTATACAAAAAGCTCACTAAATCAGATACACGTTTGTTGATTATCCTTTTATTTTGCAGTCTTGTTTAACCCTCAATTTCCACGACAGTAAAACCGATGACATATGAATCTAAGATGGCACAGCAAATGGATTTCTATTAAACAGAAGAAGATGATAATGGTACCACAAACGATTCGACAACCGCAAATGTTATATCTAGAAGAGTAGGGGGAACTAACATATAATGGGGGACTAACACAGTAATACTTCATAACTATGGCCAAAAACCTTTACTTTTATGTTTGACTTTGAGAAGTAAATTCAGAAACATAGATGCATCATAGGCAACACACAACATTTATCAACAAAATTACCAAATAAAACATGATTCATCGCGAAATGAAGTACATCAACCAAGATTAGTTAATCTTACAGGATGGGACTGCCCAAGTGAGTGCTTCAAAGCTTCCCCAGTAGCTTTGTTAATAAGCATAAAAGCTGGGTATCCCTCTTCATCCTTCACTTTGGTGCTGTACCTCATATCCTTGATCCAGTGCTGTAATTGTAAAAAGAATTAGCTGAGAAATGCAAATTAAATATAAATTTAAGACCTCAAATGCAAACCAAAAAAAAAAACCAGAAGAAAAAAAAAAAAAAAAAATTGAATTTTGACGCAAACCAATAATTTTTTTTGACAATTTTAACTAGAAAGACTTGCATATTAGTCCCTTAAATCTTTAGAATTTACAATAAAGCCCCTCAAATCTCACTATTTGCAAGCAAGGCTCTCAAATCATCAAATTTGTTTAAGGAGAAAAGCCCATTTTTGCTCCTAAAATCTCCTCTTCCCACTGGCCCATTTTCGATATGCATAAACGAGGACGATTTCGAGGAGTATCGCGCAAATTAACAAGATTTTAAGGACAATCTGGAAAGATTTGAGGCAAAAAAACAAAGATCACAAACGAGATTTAAAAATAAAAAAAAGGGGGAAATAGATCTAAAAAGCCCGTACCTGGTAATCGTCTCTAGGGTTTTCGGGGGCGAGGACGACGCTCCCATCGCGAATCTTGACGCTAAAATCCTCCTTCGCCTTACAGAAGATCCTCACCGTCTGCTGCCGCGGCGCCGCTCCCCCTCCGCCGTGGATCTCGTGGCTCTCGTGCTCCACCCCCGGCGACGAGTGGTGGGGGTGGCGCGAAGGAAGAGGAGAGGGGAAATAGGGAGGTGGGGCGTTGCCGTAGGTCTCGTGGCTCACGTGCTCCACGCCAGGTGAGTACTCATGGTGGTGGCGTGGAGGAGGAGGGTAAGGGGCGGAGCCACCGTATCCGGGCGGAGGGTAGGGGCCGGCGCCGCCGTGGCCCGGCGGAGGAGGATAGGGCTCGGCCCCGCCGTAGTACGACGGAGGCGGCGGCGGAGGGCGCTCGTCGTCGTCGTCGTCGCGGCGATGGTGGTGGTGGTGGTGGCCAAAGGGGAACTCCATCGTCTTCGTCACGAGGGTTTCGAGGGTTTTCCCTTTTTCTTTTTTTCTTTTTTTTTTTCGCTTTGGGGTGAAATGGGAGTGTCAACTGTGGGAGAGTCCTTTTATTGCAGAGGTGACAGGGAAAATGTTGTATATGCTTCTTTGGGTGCACCGCGTTTGCCACGTCATTCGTGGACCGAGCCAATCAAACTTTTCTCTTTTTTGCACATTTCTTACAAATTAACGTCCAGATCTAAAATTATAAATGATATCAAATTTTCAACATAATAGTTACAAATTAATTTTGAAACTAACAATGTAATTTTCACCCTGTAAATCAAATTTTTTATTCTAATGATATTCATTCAAATAAATCAAATATTTTTCTACCTTTCTTTTACAAGCATATATATATATATATATATATATATATATATATATATTGAAGAGGGTGGGTGGTGCACATCCAAGGCACACCTGTCGGCCTGTGATTAGTTAGGTGCAATAGACCAGGTCCAGCAACTTTCTACGAAAGGCCTGGCCTATATCAATATGTGGATTGAGCATGCAGACATAGAATAGGTTTAGGTGTAACCTTGATGTGTCTATGATGTGAGAGAACAGTGACACGTAACCCTATGACCATCTAGCGACACTATCGAGGCACCACATTGCTCCTAAATATTTATTTATTTTTATTGTGACATTATTTTAAGAAATATTTGTAAAGTAAAATATTGGTTTTATATTTCTGCGAACGCTTAAAAATTTGCAAATATATATTTTTTTTAGACCGTTCAGGACTTTTTCCATTTATTAGTGTTATAACTAACTAATGTTGCCTTTAACATGATTACTAATAGCGATCAATTAGAATGAAGAGATCAAATTCTATTGCCTTTTTATTTATAAATTGTAATCAAATTTTATTAACTTATGCAATGTTTATTATCTCAAATTTTATTGAATAAATGAATCAAATATGGACAAAAATTGTTTGTTCACATGTGTGTCTATATATATATATATATATATATATATATATATATATATATATATATATATATATATATATATAGTTTATATAGTTTATATATTTTTAAAAATACAAATTTATTTATATTTATAAATTTTTTACCATCGAATTTGTATAGAAATTTATGCTTTTGTAAAGTCAACTAAAAAGATAGAAAGATAAAGTAAAAAATACAAATTTTAATATAAATTCAATAATAAAAAATTCACAAGCATGAATATGATTGTGTTTTTAAAAACATATAAGCACTACACTATATATATATATATATATATATATATATATATATATATATATATATATATATATATATATATATATATATATATAGTCCGGCTACTATACTATTAATAGTACTAAATTATTGGTGCTATCAAGTTTTCTATTTTAGATCAATTCCTTTGATCATTTTCATCCCTTAGATTTTACTATTTTCCTAACTACCTATTAAACCCAAGGGGCCCACTATATCTCAACCACACATCTTTTAATCCAAGAGTTAAAAATTTAATAGCACCAATAATTTGATACTATTAATAGCATTCCAGCCTAGCTATATATATATATATATATATATATATATATATATATATATATATATATAGAGTCCGACTACTTTACTATTAATAGTACCAAATTATTGGTGCTATCAAATTTCTACTCTTAGATCAACCACTTTGATCATTTTCATCCGTTAGATTTTACTATTTTTCCAACTACCTAGTAAACCCAAGGGGCCCACTATCATCTCAACCACACATTTTTTAATTCAAGGTTAAAAACTTAATAGTACCAATGACGGGTACTATTAATAGTATTCCAACCTAACTATATATATATATATATTATTTTAAAATTTAGAAAGTTATATAGAATTAAGTTAGAACTAAGTTATTAGCGCTATTAAATTTTCAGTCATTAAATGAAAGAAGGAATATATTTTCAGTCATTAAATGAAAGAAGGAATATGTTATTAAAATGATAATGATTTTTTAAAATTTAGTGGATGATTAGTAGAATAGTATATGATCTAAAAAATAAAAATGATCATATATATATATATATATATATATATATATATATATATATATATATATATATATATATATATATATATTGAACGGTAGAAAATTTGATAGCACTAAGTGCTTGGTTCTATTGATAGTATAGTAGCATATAATATTTGATTTGAGCTACTATAATAATATAGATAATAATAGATGAATAATATTTATCGTAGACTTTTTAATTACCCCTTAAGTATATACTAGCATATATAATCATCAAATAAAATAGTAAACTCTAATCTACCTATATCTATATATGATTTCTTTTATTTTTACCACGTGTCATCATTTTTTTCATTGAAAACTTACATCCCATTATATACACTCTTCACCTCCCCCTCATTAATTTCTTCATACAACTTACACCCCATCACCTTTCCTTCATGTCTTTTTAAAACGCACACCCCTCACTTTCCCTCATCTCCTACTCATTATATATCCCCTCACCTATTCTCTTTTGCGTTCCCCCATGAGAGAGAGTGTGTGTTTGTGTGTGTGTGTGGAGAGTTGGGAGAGTTTTATATGTGATACGATACGATAATACGAGAGAGAGAGAGAGAGAGAGAGAGGGAGGGAGGGAGAATCGTGACGTGGACGTGGGAAGGATGAGTTATGCACGTGTCACGGACAGTGGCGAGGATCCTTCGGCACGTGTGAACCCCGGCATGTAACGATACTCACTTCACTCTGCTCGCATAATTAAATTCATCATTCAAAAAATTGATAGACACTACACCAAAACTAATTTTTGCTGGCACTTTTGGGGTGGCATTTAGAAAAAAAGCCACCAAAAGTAAATTTTTACCGGCAGTTTTTTAAAAATGCCCTTAAAAAAAAAATTATACTTATTTTATTTATTTATTTTTTTAATCTATTACTAATTTAAAAATTTATCCTAACAAGTGCCAGCAAAAAGGAACAGGGAAAATTTATTTCCCGCTCTAGCTATCGCGCGCAAGAAAGAAAAAAAGAAAACCCTAAAAAATTCCCTAGCTCGTTCCCCAACCCGGCCATCCCGCACGCGAGCTTTCTCCCCTGTCCACGCGCTAGCTCCCCCGGCCACCGTCTCCCTGTGGCCACCTCTACCGCGCACCTCCGCCGCCTCGGCCACCGCCTCCCCTGCGGCCATCCATCCCGCGCGCAAGCCTCTCCCTGTCCGCTCCCCCGGCCACAGCCTCCCCTGCGGCCACCTCTACAGCGCGCCTCCGCCGCCTCGGCCACCGCCTCCCCTGCGGCCACCTCTACCGCGCGCCTCCGCCGCCTCGGCCACCGCCTTCCCTGCGGCTACCTCTACCACGCGCGCACCTCTCCCTGTCCGCTCCCCCGGCCACCGCATCCCCTGCGGCCACCTCTGCCGCGCGCCTCCGCCGCCTCGGCCACCGCCATCTCCTTCTCTTCCCCATCAAAAGGAGTCCATTATCATATTGAATGGTGACAGCAACTTCCCTCTGATTCCTGATGGTGTCATGGTATTTTTTGCAGGGTGGAGATTTGAGATATTGTCAGAAATGTTCTCATTATAAACCTCCGCGTGCACATCACTGCCGTGTTTGCAAAAGATGTGTTCTGAGAATGGTTCTTGCAGATGCTCTTAAGATTTTCTTCTGTTTTTTCTATCTCAGAAATTATTTATCACTTTGGTTATGGCCAATTGTCATGTACAGGATCACCACTGTATTTGGATAAACAATTGTGTTGGCCATGAAAACTACAAGATCTTCCTCATTTTCGTGTTTTATGCCGTGATTGCCTGCATCTACTCAATGGTACTCTGATTTATCAAATTAATTAGCGTTACTGGTTTTTCTCAAGCTTCAGTAGAAGGATTCACAATATTGTTTCAGGTCTTGCTTCTTGGAAGTGCTTCGCACAACCTCCAAAAGGAACAGCAGCCAAGCGGTGATTCTTCTAGAACATCAGTTGTAAGTAACAATCAAATTTCATTTTCTTATGTATTAACATTGACAATTGAAAGATTTGGCTATCTTGACAGATTGTCTACAGTGTTCTGCTTTGTCCGTTGACTTTGGCATTAACAATTCTTTTAGGATGGCATATTTACCTCATCTTGCAGAACAAGACAACAATAGAGGTCTGGAAGATCATTTTTATTAATTTAGAATTTGAATAGGGTGTTTTAAGTATTTTTGCTGTTTTGTGCTTTGCAGTACCATGAAGGAGTGAGAGCAATGTGGTTGGCAGAAAAAGTTGGCAACATCTATCGACATCCATATAACCTTGGTGTCTATGAAAACCTTGTTTCAGTAAGAGGACCTTTTTTTCTTTTGTATATACATGTTTATAGAAGTCTTCTTTCAGTCGGCTATTAGCCTATTCTTGCTATTTATGCCTGCAAACAAGTCACTTGAGAGAGAACAAGCAATTCTACTTATTAAAAGGTTGAGTTAGGTGTCGTCGCATGCCGTTTAGCCTGTCATTGCCTAAAACAGAAAAATAATTAGAGTTCTTACAGATACGCCGCATATGAAGTTATGCTTTCAAATTGCACTATGTATGTTCTTACCTTTGTTATAAAAAGTGTAGATTGTACACCATTAACTCCTTTCTGCTATATATCTTTGCCATCTTCTTGTTCCTTTGTTGAGCTGATGTATTAATCCTATTATATCATTGAAATCCTACTAGTACACAGTTGTTGTTATTTTTGTATTGCAGTGTTTCTTTTGAACCAACTGCTTAGCAAGGGTTATACATTTTAAACTCTGTTATATATGTTAAGATTGTAGGAAAAAGTTTTCTGGATCACTTGATGGTCTTTTCCACATATATCATATAGCAATCAGCGGGGAGGGTGGCTATAAAGTATCTGCTGATGACTCCATACATTTGGTTGAAGCTTTAAGGTTCGATTATCTTTGATGAATTTCACTTTGAGTTTCATTGATTGAACTGACCACATATAGTTGGCATGTTCTATATGCTTAATCTTGCAAATCTTGAATCTGAAATTTCAGTGTGGTAATTACGGAACTGCCACCAGAGCATGCCAAAAGGGCTTTGGAGTTGATTTGCGTCCCAACCATTAATCCATTACAGGTACTGATTTTTAACTTAGTTGCTCTGGCACATTGACCATTATTGTTGTTAACTTGTGTTAGTCTTAAAAATCAGGAGCTAATTAATCAAGGTGGACCAGCTCTTCAGCAGGTCCCAGCACGTCAACTCACTGTGCATATTGACCGGCTAGCCTGTATTTTCAAGTTGTTGCTGTGTGAACCTCAAAATAATTTTCTTTTGTCCTTTTTACGAATGGTTCCTCTGTGATTAACTTGATTAATTTTCAGGAATGTAAATCTTCCGGAAATTGTAGCTGATGCAATTAAGAGAATTTGGCCAGTATTCAAAGGTATCTTTGATAGGTAAGTATCATGTGCTAATCTGAAATTTCATAATGTTAGCTTTGCATGTGTCTTATCCTCATATGATTTTTGTGTAGCCGTGCTTGGGATATGCGGATGATGGAATCTTTATGCCGTTCTTGCAAATATGCTGTGAGTTGTCTTTAATCTTTGCTTGTGGTCATAGGCTCATACTTTAGTTTGTGTTTATTTGAACAAGATATATTTCTCAACTACCTAATCATTTGAAGATTGCCTCTCAGAATAATGTTTATCATCATAAATATGATAGAAAAGCATTTGATTCAAATCAGGATTGAACAGTCTGGAACTCCTTAGTTATCTTTTAATTCAACTCCTAAGTTATCTCTTAATTCATCTAAAAACTTCTATGCCTTTTTTCTTAAATTTGTGAATGGAAATAAGATTTCAGAAGTGGTGTTTTCTAAGAGAACCTTGTCTTTGTTGGATTCCCCTGGCAATAGAATTCTTGCAATTCACTAAGTTGTAGAACGTACTAGTATTTCTTGGTTGACCTAGAGATGTAATGCATGTGCTTCATATATAAGTTAACACATTTCTGTGAAACTTGATTCCTGATGTTCATATTTCCCTTTAGTACATACATTCCTGATGATGGAATCTTTAAGCCAGTTAGAAGGTTAAAACAGTGAGAACGTTAAGCTAGGGAGAGAGATTTTGGGGAAACTAGGTAATTTCTCCTTTCTTCACCATTCTTAAACATTTAGTATATTTTGTTAAGTTAAGAAAATTTGTTTTTTTAATTCTTTGTTGCTATAATAAATTTGACATAGTGTTCCTCAACTATAGGCTTAGGCATAGTGTTCTAATTTGACATAGTGTTCTAATATAAATTTGACATAATGTAATTACAAGTTAGTTAGAAGCATTTCGAATCGATGTCAAAGCCGTCGAGTCGAAAAGTGAGTTGGAATTGAGAGTTTTTGAAGCTTTAAATTGCAAAGCTTAAGTCCCCGTTCGCCGAATTTGCAAAATGGCGAAATGCGGCGAAATGACCTATAACATATTTTAAATATGATTACAGTCGAGTTCGGTGCGTTTAAGACCGATTTGAAGTGCATCGGGTCGAAAAGTGAGTTGAAGTTCAAGAATTTAGCGAATTTCAGAAATTCTGATTTTTGTTATCGGCAAGCTTTTTCGAGGCCATATTTCAAAATTGCAAAGCTCTTGAGCAGCGAAATGCGGTGAATTTCAAAATTGCAAAATTCTTGAGCAGCAAAATGCGGTGAAATACGCCGAATTTGCAAAACAGCTTGACCACAAGCAGCTTGAGCACAGCTGCTTGAGCAGCAGCCGCTACTGCTGCTCAAGCAGCAGCTTGACTAGCTGCTTCAGCAGCAGCTTCTGCTGCTGCTCTGCTTGAGCAGCAGCACAAATGCTGCTGCTCAAGCAGCAGCACAAGCTGCTGCTCAAGCAGCAGCATTGTGCTGCTGCTTGAGCAGCAGCTCAATGCTGCTGCTCAAGCAGCAGCTTGTGCTGCTGCATGAGCAGCAGCACACTGCTGCTCAAGCAGCAGCATTGTGCTGCTGCTTGAGCAGCAGCACAAAGCTGCTGCTCAAGCAGCAGCTTGTGCTGCTGCTTGAGCAGCAGCAGCATTGTGCTGCTGCTCAAGCAGCAGCACACTGCTGCTCAAGCAGCAGCATTGTGCCACAGTAATCTGCAAGTGCAAATTGCAGTTAATTATCTAACTTAGGTTTTCCATACGATTGTTACTTGTGCTTTCTTATGCAGGATCTCCCTGGTGCACTTGATGATGCTGCCATAACTGAATCTTTGGAACTTCACAAGATCAAAAATCGTCAATGGGCTATTTTCAAAACTTCTGCTATAAAAGGAGAGGGGCTTTTTGAAGGCTTGGATTGGTAAGTCTAAATAAATTTTTTAATCCATACATACTGAAATGATTAGGTTCATTTATTAGAATTTTTTCTTCTCATATAGATTGAAAATAGTATGCTAATTAAATCTTTTTGTTGTTTCACAGTCGATTAATATAATTTTTTTTTTCTAATGCAGGTTTGATTAAGTTAAGGAGAAGTAATCTGGTGACTAATTGCAATGTTGATCTCTTCCTTTCCTTCATTTTGTATAGGACTCAAATATGTATTTGAAGTATATATGCCGATACAATTTTGTTGTTGCAATTAATTTAATTGATGGTATTTTTTGTCTATTGAATGTTGATTACATGATATATACTTGAAATTTTATAAATTGATGGTATTTTTTGTCTATTATGGATGTTGATTAGATGATATATATATTCTTGAAATTTTATAAATTGATGGTATTTTGCCTATGACTAAAATTTATTGTGCTTAATTGTAATCATTTGCGTGTTTTTATATATCTTTTCAAAATCTTTGTGTTGCTATGAAATAATTAATTTACCTAATTAAACTATTATTTTACCTAATGAATAGAGAGTTTTTGCTGGCACTTGCAAGTGCCGGCTTTACCTTCTATGCTGGCGGTTTTGTTGGCACTTGCAAGTGCCGGAATAGAGAGTTTTTGCTGGCACTTGCAAGTGCCGGCTTTACCTTCTATGCTGGCACTTGTAAGTGCCGCCAAAACCTTATATGCTGGCGGTTTGGTATAAGTGCCGGTAAAAGAATTGCCGACGGAGTTTTAGCCGGCACTTTTGACTGCCACAAAAAAGTGCCGGGAAAAATAATTACCGGCACTTTTTTGTTATTTCCCGGCAGTTTAAAGTGCCGCTAAAAGCCAGTATTGGTGTAGTGAGAAAAATTTATTTGCACGAAATCTTTATTGTAAACACAGACAATAGTAATTTTTTTTTTCTTTTTGTATTTTTCATGTTGATTACATATCATTTAGATTTAATCATATTTTTTAATTCTTAACAAAATCTTCTATATTAAATAGTTTTGATGAATTTACATATTTAATACTTATTTTTTCTAATTATTATATATGTGATCTAAAAAAAAATTATAAAAAAATATTTTAATAAAATTTATCCGCTGCATCGCGCGGGTAAGTACACTAGTAAATATTTAAGAGCTAAAATATTTATGGTAATCAATATTCTCTGTTGTGTATATATAGGTATCGTTTGGAAGCGGGATATACCGGAATGAGATATACCAGGTATAGAAATATAGTAAGGGATATACCTGGGATATACCTAAATTGTGTTTGGTTGGGAATGAGGGATAAACCTGGTTTAAACCTGGTATAAGAAAATAGGTGTTTGGATTGGGGATTGAGAAAAAGGTGTGTAAAGTTGACTTTTTGGTTTAATGACGATGTGACCTTTTGTTTTATGTAAATTAAAGATGTGATACTTAAAATATATATTAGAATTAATTAATTATAAAAAATCTTATATAGTATATTTAATTAAAATATTTTATTAAAATATTTCAAAAAATTATTTTTGGTTTAATGACGCGGTCACAATAATATTTCAAAAAAGTATTAAAATATTTTATAAATTATAAAATTATTATTTTAAATAAAATTTACAATTTTCTGATTATTTTAAATATAAAATTAGAAAAGAATTGAAATTAATAATATTTAAAATTTAAAAGTTCAATATTTTTATAATATTTAAGAAGGGAAACGCCCCTTCTACCGGCACGCTAAAAAAATTAATTTTTATAAATTATAAATATTATTAATTTTTAATAACTAGATTTACGTCCGATTTAATTTGCAATATACTATATCAAACTTTATTTAATTTAAATTTATCGTAAAACTAATTTCTAACATTTTAAAATTATAATTTTTCAACGATAAAAATATAAATTAAATTTAATTAATATTGAAAATTCTAAAGGGAAATTTTAATTTTTAAATAAAGGAAAATTAGCATCAAACACTAACCAACTCACAATAATATTTGAAATTACATCATACCCGATAAATCACAGTTTTTAATTAACAGTCCACTTAACATTACATATAAACAAAGAAAACAAGCAATACAAGCTGACTAACATACTATCACACCAGTACATCTAATATTTACAAACTTTTAGTCAGTTACAATGATTTATCTAACTTCTATTATTCCACAACTCATTGGTAATACTCGTGCGAATGTCGTCACCCCGCCGTGACTCAGTTGTACTATAATTTGTAGTGGTCGCTTCCACCTCAACCTCTGGAGGCTCTGGCTCTACTGGTTCGGTAAAATATCTATCATCTCCTTGTTGCCGTCGAATAAAATTGTGTATCACACAACAAGCCATTGCTATTTGACACTGCACTCTATAAGGAAAAGGTGTAGCGACAGTTAATATTTTAAATCTCTTCTTCAAAATTCCGAATGTCTTCTCTACCACATTTCTGAGTTGGGCGTGCCGATGATTATACAAGTCCTTCGGCGAACGATGTATACGACCACGTGTGTTACTGTTAAATTGACTCAGATGGTAACGCTCGCCTCTATACGGCGCCAGAAATCGATCGGTATTCGCGTAACCGGAATCGACCAGATAATATTTTCCTGTATATATATCAGAACGGTATACAACTTGTAATAAGTTATTTAATCAATTAATAATGAAGATAGCAATAAAAAACATAATCCTTAAATTTTACCTTCAGGAACTGTAAAACCTCCACTTTCACATGCCCATCTGAGTACCCGCATATCAGATGCAGAGCCTTCCCAACCGGTGCATACATAAAAAAACATATGATCAAAGGATACAGCTGCCATCATATTTTGCGATGTATATCCTTTGCGACAAAAAAATGGTGGTTGTTTATCCTTTGCTACCATAACCGGAATATGCGTACCATCCACCGCCCCAATTGCATTCTACATATGTTAATGTCACAAGATAGTACATTACCCATGCAGCAATGAAAATTTACATATTTAGTGCGGAAAAAATATTGTCTGTTACCTTGAACGGATGAAAATTTGGATTTCCACTTATTCTTGAATGCACTCCACAATTACTTGGCGGCATAGTTAAATAATCATCTTTTATTTGCAAAATGGCCCGAAGTACATTATTAAAATAACGACTTATCGTTTCCCCCGAATGTTGAAAAGTTTCAGCAAGCACCCTATTTGCAACACCGTGTCCTATACAATATAGGAAAATTCCCAACTGTTCGTCAACAGTCAGATTCCTTGTACCTTTTAAAAGGCCCTTCCCAACAAGCTCATCGCGGAGAGCAATGAATGTAGGTGTCGTCATTCTAAAATGATTGTACGCCCGTTCTGGATGACCATTCAGAATATCAGAAATAAATTGATGCCCCGTAAATGGACGTGTGCGACATGGTTGTCTGCTAATAGTACTTGTATCATCTAGACATCCGCCGTCAATAAGCATAATTAATAGTTGGACCCAGTAGTCATCATCATCATCCAATATATCGAACAAAGTGGCATGGAATGCCGAGGAAAATAAACGTCGATAAATTGAATCATCCATTACAACTGCACGTTCATATATGATAGTGAGCAAATTTTGATAGTACGCATACATGATAAAATACTTAGTTAAATTAATCTCAAACAATCATCTCGCCGATTACAGCAACCAAATACATAATAAAATAATACACTACATAATTTAAATGTCGAGATCATCGAGGTATCCTTCAAGAATGAGCATCAGTAGAAAAGCCCCCCATAACTCATCATCATCATCTAATATAGTCAACAACAATGCAACAAAGCGGGAGCAAGATTCAGTGTGGTAAATCAAATCATCCATTTTATCTGCAACGATATTGTACCAATTTAGCGAACAATCATACTAAGTAGACATTACTTAACATGTATAGTAGGCTTCAAACAATCATTTAAGAGGAAAACCCACAAGCTGGATAATATATTACAAAACATATACTAAAATGTGCCGAAAGTTTCGATACAAATTATTACAAAGCTAGTAGTTAAAGTTCTAAAATTACAAACAGGTTTTATATATATCCGCTAAGGACCAGGAAAAAATTGTCGGTACATATGAATATCTTTTGCTATCTGCCGCTGTGCCCACTTGAAAGCAAGATCGTCATTCATTGACATGAAAATTTGACGATTTTGCACATCCTTGAAAGCGTCAGCGGCAGCCAAGACCTGGTCATCATTGAGCCCCTGCATTTTATATAGGCGCTGCAAACAAACGTCGATGGGAGGAATGGGTGCTCGTCCTTCTTTATCCTTATCAATAACATGCCTCACCAAATCTAATCTTTCTTTGCCCAGCTGAAGCATCTGCTCGACGCATTGAGTTATGCCCTCATTTTTTTTCCTACGACCGCCAGTTGACGGACGGTTGGTCCGTTGGCTAGGCTCGGGTACTGGGGAACGCTGCCTTTTCCCTGCCGAGCTGTACCCCGACCCACTAGTGGTCTTGTTTCGAATGCGAGGGCTAGGTGACCTTTCGAGTGGTGGGCTTTCCATGAATTCATTAATATTTGGCCCTGAGGACCCTGCTTCAAATTGAAATGGTAAGAGATGTAATTCTGAAAATCTTGGATCTATGTTTCTATCATCCTCACCAGGTGATGAGGAGGAGGAGCTAACTATTGTTGTAGTGGCTGGATGGAGTGAAGAAAAGCTAAATGCACCGGTTGCGGTAGTCTTTTGAGTTAGAAACTCCATCTCCCGATACAAAGGAAATGGCCTATCCCTACATTTCGCAAACGCTGGATTTTCCTGGACGTAGGTTAATTATATTAGTAAGGGTAATCAAGATGAAAAAATTATAATGAAAGGTCAATTATATCACGTTACCAAGATCACGCTATCCCAGTCACAACGATCGCCTGCCGTGGGAATGTGGCGGATAAAATCCCATCCCCAACCACTCTTGTTGGCCAAGCAATGGTACAGCGCAAAGGTGCGCTTCAACACCTTCATCCTATTCTTCACCTGCTCCTTGTTAAGGTTTAAACCATTTCGAGTATTTAATTCCGATACAACCCTAACCCACGCGAGGTTAGTGAATGATCCATTAACGTTGTTGCCGAGAGTGTGTTCCTCAGTCAACAACGATAAGAAACATGCATCCAATGCCTCCGTCCAGTTTGGTGTTCGGGGCGACTTTTCTGCGCGAGAACCGCTAGCACCCTCATTTGGAAAGGTACTGTCTTCGATGTTGCCCAAGTTAGAACGGCTAGATTGACCGGCCTTGACCACCTTCTTGAAAGGACGCATCTGTACATAATGTATGATCTACTTTATATATTTTGGCATAACACATTATATTTCCAATCTTTTTGGCATTACCCTAAAACGAATAATATAATTGACATTCAAGTTGGAAGACAAGTGATGCAGACCATATTAATACTTGCATAAAAGGGGATGGAATATCATAATTTGCAAGGTAAATAGAGAAATACATAATAAAAGTATTTAGAATAAAAAGTTGGCGGTTAACTCATTAAAGTAAAGATAAATATCGGCAAAAATGTTTGTCATTTACCCAAATATGAAAATTGTGGGTTATTATGTACAAGGGCTCATTTGGTTTCCAATATGTGTGGGGTTGCAGTGGATTCTAAATCCATGCCATCCTTCAAACCCATTTGGCAACCGTCATCATCGCCTTTATATGTACACGGGCTCAACTGGTTTCCAACAAGCAGGGGGTTGCAGTGGATTCAAAATCCATGCCATCCATCAAATGCCTATGGTCACCATCATCATCGCCATTATTTTATAGTTTCATCACCAACTCATAACCGATGAAACATATATATGCCGCAGCTATCAAAACACATCGACCAAATGATACCATAGCATAGTCATTTTAACATCAAAGGCATCTACGCAATTTATCCAGTAAAAGCTGAACCATATTAAAAAGAAGGTAAGGAATGCACCTTTGATGGCAGAGAGTGATACCTCGTTAGAGGGACAGAGCAACCGAGAATAAAAGGAGCGTGCAGAGATAACCTCGGGGAACCTTTGGCAAAGGGAGCAAGAATGAATAAGCAGTCAAGCACACTGCTTACACATGCACAGACAGATAGGGACCGGGGAGATCACACAACACCTAGTTGTCACCAATCACAAGCACACAGATCGGGAACAGGGTGCGGGGAGCACCAAGAGCTCGGGAGCACAGAGCAATGTATAAGCAGACAGAGATCGGGAGGTCCGAGCGTGGAGCACACAGAGATCGGGTCCGGGGCCTCACAGAGATCGGCACCACACAACAATCGAATGGGAGCGGAGAGCACACACACAGATCGGGATCGGGGAGCGGGGAGCACACACAGATCGGGAGGTCCGAGCACACACGAAGATCGGGGGCGGCGATGGGGGTACCCACGAAGATCGGGAGCAGCGACCGGGGAACCCACGAAGCTCGGGAGCGGCGACCGGGGAGCCCACGAAGATCCGGAGCGGCGACCGGGGACCCCACGAAGAAAGGGAGCGGCGACCGGGAGCCAACGTAGATCGGGAGCGGTGACCGGGGACGAGAGAGGGAGGAGAGGGAGTGGTTTAAACCTTGGGGGGGGGTTGGGGAGGGTTACACAGATCTGGAGCAGGGGAGAAGGAGACAAGGTGATGAAGATTCGAAATGGTGAGGAAGGAGCCTCGGGGGGAGATAAACGGGAAGGATCACGGGCGGAGGGGGAGGAGCCCACGAAGATCCGGAGCGGCGAGGGGGGAGCCCACGAAGATTGGGACCGGCGAGGGGGGAACCCACGAAGATCGGGAGCGGCGAGGGGGGAGCCCACGAAGATCCGGAGCGGCGAGGGGGGAGCCCACGAAGATCGGGACCGGCGAGGGGGGAACCCACGAAGATCGGGAGCGGCGAGGGGGGAGCCCACGAAGATCCGGAGCGGCGAGGGGGGAGCCCACGAAGATCGGGACCGGCGAGGGGGGAACCCACGAAGATCGGGAGCGGCGACCGGGGACCCCACGAAGAAAGGGAGCGGCGGCCGGGGAGCCCACGTAGATCGGGAGCGGTCACCGGGGAGCCCACGAAGAACGGTAGCGGCGACCGGGGAGCCCACGTTGATCGGGAGCGGCGACCGGGGAGCCGACGTTGCTCGGGAGCGGCGACCGGGGACGAGAGAGGGAGGAGAGGGAGTGGTTTAAACCGTAGGGGGGTGTTGGGGAGGGTTACACAGATCTGGAGCAGGGGAGAAGGAGATGAAGATTCGAAATGGGAGGAAGGAGCCTCGGGGGAGAGAAAGGGGAAGGATCACGGGCGGAGGGGGAGGAGAGAGAGAGTGTGGTATTCCATGTGTGGGAGGATGGATTGGGGATATCCCAGGGTGGGTTTTGGGGATATTCCTGTTTGGCTGGGATATCCCCAAATAGGGATATCCCAAAATCGTTTGGGTATAAAGGGGGGATATCCCCCCTTTATACCGCTTCCAAACGAAGCCATAAAGTATAGCAGCTTAGTTGGTAACATTCAAACTTTATAGAGAAATACTTTTAGTAATGGTCCCTCAATTTATTTAACAATTAAACTAGATGTACGTATAGTCCTTACAAATATACATGTTGTAATAATTCAAACTGTAACACTAATAAGAATTTATTTATTTATTAGTGCAGCAGTTCGTGTCTATGTTGAGGGGTTAACTTGAAAGTCGGAGATTTGAATCCCACGCATCCTTAATTTCGGGGATTTAAATCTCCTGCCTCACAAGAGTGGGTTCTCGGGTGAGTAGGTGTTTAATTACCCTGCTATTCTTTGGCCAAACAAAAATAAAAAAATTATTTTGAATCAGCTATTTAATCTGTCAAAATTTTGATTTCACTATTTAACACTCACTTTATTTAATTTAAATCAGATAATAATATTTTGATTTTAAAATTTAGGTTAATCGCTATTATAAATTTAAAATCACAACAAATTATATGAATAATACTAACTAAATTTGTAAAATTAAATGATACATTCAACTTTTAAATTTAAACTGTCTTTGACCCAGTCATATCAAATAAATTGAATGATTAGATTATGAAGTCAAAATTTTGAAAATTTTGATAGCCAAATCAAAATGATCCAAATTTTTTTACCTAATAATAATAATAATAATAATAATAATAATAATAATAATAATAATAGAATTGTGAAGTATGAGATTTAACACTTTAAGATTTAAATAAATTTGGAGTGTATAGTTTTAATTAGTAGGCAAAATTTAATCAGAGAATAAATTTGGAATCAATCTGGATCATAGACTTTAAAATTTAAACTTCCAATAAATCCGGATCATAGAGTTTTCACACAATACAAAAAAAGGGCAAATATTTGGATCATTGAATACAATATAAAATTTAAATTTTGAATAAAATTAGATGGTAGAGTTTTAGTACAATAAATTGAATAAATGTACTATATGGAATACAACTTAAATTTTAAGTTTAAATTAATCTGAATCGATGACAGAGAACACAAGATTACGATGTAATACATAATGGGGAAATTTCATACCTACCCATCCAACATTCCTAAATTATTGAGACATTAATTCCTCTAAACAATAATAGAAGCAATTGCTTTTATACACGTCAGAAAAGTTTTTAAATTTTTTATTTTTTATTTTTAGAAGGTTAATATTAAAAATATTTTTTCAACGTTTTCAATTTTTTCAAATATACTCGTAAAAATAAATTCTGTTAGCAATTATCATTATTTTCGTAAAACTATTATTTTACGCTTTTAAATATAATTTTTTATCATCACTATATTTTTTATTTATTCTTAAATTATGGGTAAAATAGGTATTTAAACTTTTTTTAACTCTGGTAAATATTTAACTCGGATTTAACGCGTGTTAACTAAACGAAACTAATTACAGCAGGATTATTTTTAATTAACAAAAAAATATACAAAAGCTATATTTTAAATAAAAAATAAATAAAATATTTTTAAAGTATTGAGAGGTATATAGACTATTATTTCAATGTAATACTATCCAAAATACTCCTCTAAGTTAGAAAAACTATTATAAAAATTCATATTTACTACAATCAATCTGAAAATTACATATAATTTTATATTTCCCCTCATCTATTATTAATACCTGCTAACAAATAAGGTAGTAAAATAAATCTTTTTGAAAACCATAAAATGGTATTCTATTTAACGATAAGTTCTGAAACAAAAATAAAATCACAAAATAGTCCGGTGTAATATTTTAAACTACATAATAGTAAAATAAAATAAACTAAACTACAATCACTACAACAAAATTATGTTATAACGATATTTTTAAATATTTCTAAAATTTAAAAAAACTGTCGTTTGCAAAAATATCGACACTTATTATTAGCGCCACTATATGTACAGTCGTTAGGTTGTATAGCGACGCATTATTGTAATGTGTCACTATAACCTAATTTTAGATATAGATAGAATATAGATAGGACACTTGTACAAAAGTGTCATAAAAATATTATAATCTAATTTTGTTGTTGTAAATGAGGTAAATTGATTTTTTTTTTTTTTTTTCATTCACTTCTATGATGCTCCGCAAAGACGTCATCCATCAAAAGTTATTTTAGTGTAATACATGTAAAATTTAAATTTGTTTCTGAAGAATCGACTAATGCGACCAAACAAGATCCAAACACGACGAAACAAAATCACTACTTGATTGATCTCGCTGAGCTGAACGACGTGGCGACGTCCACTTTCAAATTCGGTGAGTTGAAACCCTCGAAAAATACATAAAATACTATTTTTTATAGTGTATTCTTGCAAGAAATCTTATATTCTATGCGTCAAATTGCGCGAAACTTTATGTGGAGGGTCCTCTATACGATCGTCACCTATAGTAAGGGACTTGTTAAAAAATATCAAAGTTTGAGGGATCAAATAGCATGTTTTTCATGCATTCTATATAAGGCTCTAGGGTTTCCCTTTGGAAACCCTAGCTGCACCTTCTTTCTTGCATCCGAGCTACCCCTGTGACGCCCCCAATAGTCCCACATTGGATGTGGATGGAATTGTTATTGGGTTTATAGAAGACGTAGACACTAGTAATAATAACTGGGTTTAAGCATTTTGGGCTGTGGTTTGGGCCAACGAGTTATTTTTGCTAGTGGGCTGGGTCGTTACATTTGGTATCAGAGCCAATAACCAGCCGGAAGTGTGTTACGAGTCTCGGCTCTGAGCCTGGGTCTAGATGACAAGGCTAGCGAGACGAGTCTCACATCGCCTGGTGATCTTGGGCTGCTGTGTGTGTGTGTTTGGGCTGACGAGGACGTTAGGCCTAAACGGGGGGAGTCTATGACGCCCCCAATAGTCCCACATCGGATGTGGATGGAATTGTTATTGGGTTTATAGAAGACATAGACACTAGTAATAATAACTGGATTTAAGCATTTTGGGCTGTGGTTTGGGCCCAACGAGTTATTATTGCTAGTGGGCTGGGTCGTTACAACCCCACACCACCTTCTCTTCTCTCTGCTTCTTCCTTGACCCTGCAATCACTGGCCATCACTAGCCGCCGCCTCACGTCGCCAGAAAAAGGAAGAGCTTCGACCTTTATCCATTATTCTCAAGTTTGGGTGAAGAGGTGGTCATCAAACTCCACCCAACAGCATCCAGATCCCTCTGAGACTCCAATCCACCTCTGGAAACCATCCCTGAGGAGCCTAGCCGCTGGGCGCCGTCGCACGACGCCGGAAACCAGAGATTTGCTTTTTCTCGGATAAGAGATGAACATATCTCTCTTTTCTTTGGTTTTTCTTACTTCCAAGCCTACTCACTCTTCTCCTCACCTCCTTGGGATTTCCCCCTATGTAGCCCAGACACCGAGAAGGTCTTGGTTGGCCTACAGGTGCAAAAAGCACACCGGAACCCTAGTTTTGGCTGGATCTAGTTTTGGTTGGCCGAGAAGGTCTTGGTTGGTCGACAAGTGCAAAAAGCACACTGGAACCCCAGTTTTGTACGCGCCTCCAGCGCCTCTATGGGAGATCTAAGACATTCGTTGCCTCCTGTTGGATCTAGGGAGGATCCCCTCCAAGTTGTAGCTGCGCCGGACCATCCACGATTCGTGAAAAGGAAACCCCAGTTTCCTACTACTACACCTTGGCCGATCTCTGCAGTCCGCCGCCGCCACCGCTCCCAGTCGCCGGCAAACCACCTGGCTGGCTCCATCTCATTGAGAGCAAGCTCCCAGTGCTCGTGCATGAACCCCAGAGCCGCCAGATTCTTCTCTCTCCCAAGCTTGCCCTAGTTGTGGTCAACCTTACTTTTTTCGGCCAACCGCCGCCACCTAACATCAGCACCAAACTTGCAAGGACCCCCTGACACCTGTCCTAAACCAAGTCTGCTGCTGCTTGCCTTTGTTTTCACCTTGAGCCCGTATTGCTGCAACTTTGGCCACGCCTAGCCCTAGAGGTTTTGGCTTTGGCAACTTTGCTCCGGCGATCTTTTCGGTAGCTCTGTGACTCCACTAAGGTGAGCCCTCGACTTCTCTAACCCTCCTGAGCATGATGCTCATCTTAGTTTCCACTGTAATGGACAACAAATGATGATTTGGCATTATGTGCTATTGATGACAATGTAGATTGGACCCTAAGCACTTCTCGGACTCCGAGCAACCCTCGGACAGCGAGCACGAGTCACAACGTGTCGAGGCCTATCTCCCAGTACCCTCGGATCAATCAAAAAGTTTTCGGATTAAGGTTCCAAGCCAAAACACCATATAATGTATGTTTTTATGTAAATTCTCGAAAGCTTAGAGATCTAGTTGCAATTGTAGCCATGTGGGTTACCTCGGGCAGCGTGCACATGACCTCTAAACTATTCGTTCAAGGTTCGGTGATTTTTGTTAGGTTAAATTTGATTTACGAATCGTAAATCGGCGAAATCGCCGATTTACCGTCGCTCCGGCGCAAAATACGATTTCCGAGTAAATTAGTGGGTCATTTATGATCGCCAACTGTACTTGGCTATTTCCGACGCTGTCCTAACTGGTCCAGTGACTTCTGATTCATGTTGGTGACTTCCAGACCGAAATCGGCGTTTCCGGGTGTGTTTATGGAAATTATGAAATTGTTGGGCTTCATGATGACGCGAAGTTAATTGTTGCTGTCCAGACATTTTAAATGAAGCGTTTCGGGGCAGCAGGTGAAGTTTTATGCAATTCGGTAGCTTAGAGACACTGTTCGGACCATTATCGGTCGATCGGCGGATTACAAAAAATTCCGACGAATCCCTGGACTTAAAATTAAGTCCGCAGTTAATTGTTATACACATTCTGAGTCAGTGGGTCGGGTTGTGAGAGTCAATGTTTGACCTGTGATTTTGTTTTAGGCCTGAGCAGTCATGAGCCTTTGCGTGAGTTGAGCAACGGATTCCTAGATCGCCTGCACTGAGGTGGGTATTTCGATTCGGGCATTAGCATATTATCACCTCACTGGGTACTGTACCCGATCGGTCCCTTAAACCTTATGCTAGCCCTTTCATTCAATTCTACATTTCTGCACATCGACTTATTTCGACTTCATATATTGGTCATGTTATGTTACTATAATAGTGGGCACTGCTAGTTGCTTATTGTTATTCTCCTACTGTTGATTTACTGCACTTGTTATCATTATCTGATCTTTATGCATGATTGAGTAGGAGTTTATAGTTCAGCATGGCATTGTTTAGCACACTGAGACTATTCATGGTCCTATTTGGGAGTTCCCGATTTATCCTTTCGGTCTTTAGACTGCGAGCTTCAGCATCAGTATTATGATTATCGTAGCACCAGCTGTACATTTTACGTATACCGGCGGACTGGCCCCCGTTATGGTGTTCTTTATCGGTAGAGTGGTCTGGTTGACCCGTGAGCCCGTTATATAGTTGCATCTGCATGCGGGGTGATATTGAGCCCTATAATTTATCTATTCCTGCAGGTGTGGGGCATATGTCGGTTTTGGTCATGCACTAGCCTGAGATCCTTAGACCAATAGTGACACCTGGTTGGGTTGATTTGATTATCATTACATTTGACGCATTACTTGTTTACAGTATATCGCAGAGCTATCTGTTTACAGTTTATTCAGTTATTGCTTTTATATCAGCATATTTACCTGACTTATTACTGCCACTTCCATACCTGCTTTAACTTTCGATTATTGTATACCAGTAGGTACGACTTACTCGTTTCCGACTCGTTGTACCTACTGGAATATATTCAGTTGTATCTCACACCTTTTGATAACCCTTTTTTTATGTCCGTCGGGTGGTGAGTTGTTGGGGCGATGATGTGAATTGTGAGGATCCTGCATAGTGTTGTCCCGATATGCTAGTTAGATAACTGACCTATCAGCATGCTCTTTATTATTCTAAAATTTAATTTATTTTCACTTATATTTATGAGTTAGTATATTAACTATTCTTATTGGATTCTAGTAGTATTGATTATCGGTTCATATAATTTTTTTTCTGAATTTGGTTTAGTTGTTGAGATTATGAAACCATTATACTTAGTAATTCCGATTGCATTGATTATACTTTGTCTAGTCGTTCGTTTATAAAAAAGACTATGTCCGTTTGGATCGAAATTTTTTTATGTGTGTATTGGATCTACTCACATTCTGAGAGTTACGTTTTAACTCTGATTTATAAAAAAAAATAAATTAAATGGTTTGTTTTTAAAATCTCGGAACGTAACATTAAGTCCTAAATAAATTCAGCCTTTTTAACTCTTTAGATTTAGTCATCATTCAAAATATTATAGCCAGTTCAAAATATTTTGCTCAATTATACCTTTTATATATATATATATATATATATATATATATATATATATGAATATATATATATATATATATATATATATATATATATGGGACTATTCTAAGTACTAGGCAACGTCATTATGTTGGGTGTCCCCTTTCTACATTTTTCTTAAGATGGTGACGAGGATTTATTAGTTGAGACAAATTCAATACTTAAATAACCCATTTTAGTAGTAATTAATACGAAATCGAACGTCTCAATGCATAAATTATTACTTAATTATTGTTTCCCAAATGTCGCTCATCATAATTAACTCATCTTTAAGAACAAGTTATGCTTATGATGAGAAAAGGACATATATATATATATGATAAGCTTGTTATTTTTAGGCCTAACCTGATTAATTTGGTGTAACTTTAAATAATGTATATAGTATGAGTGACTATATATGGTTTGTGTCAAATATGAGTTTTTTCTCATTCTTCACAACCAAACATTTTAGTAGAACAACACAATGTGTTGGACGTACCAATTAAGAGCAATTACAATTTTGGCATCATTAATATTATTATTATTATTATTATTATTATTATTATTATTATTTTGTCCAGTTTGTTGATAATATTGGTGTGGTTGCTCATTTCAATTGAGGAAACATCAAAAGCATGTAGCTAGTAAGGAAAATTTTGGCATCATTAATAATAATAATAATAATAATAATAATATTATTATTATTATTATTATTTTGTCCAGTTTGTTGATAATATTGGTGTGGTTGGCCATTTCAATTGAGGAAACATCAAAAGCATGTAGCTAGTAAGGATGGAGACGGAGCCATGTAGAGGCACACGGAGCGATCATACTCCCTAATATTTTTAAAATTATATAAAATTTTATTATTAAATTATTAAAAAAAATTAAAATAGTATAAATTTAAAATTTTATTATTAGATTATTACAAAAATTTAAATAGTATAAATTTTAGGAGCTAAAAGTATTTTTTTTTTTAAAAAAAAAAATTCATATCTGGTCATGAAATGTAAATTTAATTAACTCCAACGTACCGTAATACTAGTTGTGAATTATACTAAATCTTGATATTTGATTTTTTAATATATTTTAATATTTAATTTATAAATTATACTAAATATTAATACTTAATTTGTTGACATAATTTTTTATAGATCTCTATATTATTATTATTTTAATGATAAAAATAATCATACTTTATTTTTTAAAAAACAAATATATTAAATATTCAAAAGCTAATAAATAAAAAACTATTTATATATAATTTTTTATTAATATTTTTTAAAAATTAATATATTTTATATAATATATTTTTAGCCTCGTAAAATTCATGTAAGAAAAATGCCGAAAGTTTAGATGAACTGTTTCTTACTTACGTGTATACTATATATATATATATATATTATGATATATAAAGTTTTTTTTTTGATTAAACAGGGATATACCCTATTTGAACAGTACAGGACAGGACTGAAAAAAAGAAAAGAGAAGACCCACCACTACTCCAAATACAAGAAGTGAGTCCACTCCCCCACCACAAAAGTGATCGAATCGCTAAAATAAAACGAGTGGACACCCAATTACTCAAACAGTAGGGAAGTAGCAGAGCCGTCGGCCCAAGCAGACTGGGGATAAACTCCAGACCCAAGCCCCAAGCAAACATAACAAAGAAGCACATCCCAAACATAGGATACAACACAACTCTAAGTTTATACAGAACCGGAAATAAGAAGCGAAGATCGACGTCGTTGTATTCCCTTGTTCCCAATTTACAAGCAACTCCAGACAGATGTTAGGTGATTCTTCAAACCTCTTGTATCCAACCGAAACAAGGAGTCAACGAAGCCCTCATGGTAGCTGCCGTCCTTCGTGGTAATTGCCAAAAGAGTGATCCAGTCAATACAGCCCGATCTTGCAAATCTAGAGTAGAAAATGCAAGCATTTTGCAAAGAAACATCAGTGCTAGAAAAGAGAGGCATTATCTACAGCAATTGCATTAAAACTTCTTCCCAAAATCAACAAGATCAAGTTCTTCAATGGCCAACTCGATAATAAATGCTAGAGTCGTAACTGCAACTTCAACTCTGAGACTACGATTTCTAATGCAAAAGCTATCAACTCAGAGGACATGCATCAACCATGGACCAAGCTGCAATGGCAGCAGGAATTCCTCTCAATAGACTCCAATAAAAGGCATGAAGCAAAGAGGACTCCCTTAACAAAAACAGTAACCAGCAGGAATTTCTCCTTTAAACCACAAAAAATTAGTTCATCCATCATTGTGAAAATTAGCCATACTGCATTGGATTGTTTGCTCCTCCAGTATAAGAATTGTTTCTGGCAACTGACAGAAAAGAGATATACTATCCACTCCAAGTCTTTTACAACCCTTGAATCCCAGCACAGTGTGAAAATAGGAGAAAAGAAAAGCTCAGCTCATACAAAGGAAAATTGTAGGAAACCCAGCTCCTCCAAAATCCGACACCCAATCCTATCACTACCAAGCAGCTAGTCGATGAAACCATCCCGAAAGAAGCAGAGATAAAGAACCCAACTGTACAACCCAATTCGAGCATATAAAAACAACTTAGTGACCCATCTCGAACTAATTGAAAGAAGTAGCACTGTGAAACAACACTGCGAATAGGATCTGAAACGCAAGTAATTTGCCAATTCAAGGACGATCCTTAGGTTCCATTGTGAAGCAAAGACCCAGCAGGAACAGGTGAAACTGAAACTTCATTAATCCGTTGGAAAAGCTGAAAGTCTTGGAGTGCCCCCAAGCCCGTAAACGCTGAAAGAGTGCAGTGCAGACATCCCTATAGTCAGCCGAGCAAGAGACCCCTGCCATCAACCGGAACTTCTCAACTCCAAATCCCTAAGGCCCCATGAGAATGTCAGCTTAGAAACGGGCTAAATATACTTCGTTCACATATAGTGGACCTGAACCAACAAGCTAATAGCTCTCAACCAACCCTCCTAATACAAAACACCTCCATCCCCCACTACCGAGAGCACCAAAAAGAAGATCAGTCCCCTGGTTTAACTCCCAGCGCCAAACTCCAAAACCTCGCAGTGTCAACCACGCTTCTACCGCAGTCTCCGCTCGATTTTGAGCTGTTATCAAAAATTCTTCTATTCCGTTCATTCCAAAGTTCCCAACACGCTGCCGCAAACCAAATATCAAAAGAATCCTGCAGGCGAACCGGCAAGGTCAACCTGGCTCTCCTCCATCTAAGAGCTAGGTCCCCAGAGTCAATGCCCAATCGCTGCCTTGCGATTGGAAAATTCTGCAGGAGCGTGTCCCACAGATCTTTAGCGAAAGCACAACGGAAGAGGATGTGAATCAGGTTTTCTAGATCTGCGCCACATAACACACAAATCGACGGGCCATGCCAACCCCGCTTGGCTAGGAAATCCGCCGTTAACAGCCTGTTTCTCCCGGCTAGACAAAGAAATAACTTGATTCGAAGGGGAATCTTGATCGACCAAAGGTGAGGTATAATGCGGGCGTCCACTCCGTCGAAAACTATAAAATTATAGGCACTGCTGACAGAGAATGCCCCATTGCTACCCCATCTCCACGAAATTGTGTCCAAATCCTCGTTAAGCATCACCCCTGAAATCAAATTACGAAAACACACCACTTCTCGCTGTTCCACCGAACTTAGGCTCTGGCTGAAGCCCAAGTTACTCGTGTTAGCGAAACGTCGGATCCAAATTTTAACCGACAAGTGTTTAGGGTTGGAGATAGCGAACAAGTTAGGAAAGGTATTGCGCAATAAAAATTCCCCACTCCACCTCGAGTCCCAAAAAGCCGCCAATGATCCATTCCTAAGAGAGAAAGACACAGAGAGATGAAAAGGTGAGGACGTAGAGAGAATGCCTTTCCAAACAGGGCAACACCCGGCAGACACCGAAGGGGCTGAGGCAGGAGATCTGAATCTATAGTGCTTCTGTGTCAGGAGACGCACCCAAGGAAGAGATCTCGAGTTGTAAAAAGACCAAAGTCCATTCATTAAAAGCGCCGAATTCATGGGTCCCAGTTTACGAATGCCTACTCCGCCGAGCCTTTTGGGCCGACACACCTGATCCCAATTAACTAGGCAATGAAACCCATTGGAAAGTTTCCTTCCTTTCCAGAAAAAACCCCGACGGATTGAATCAATAGCTTTAATCACCCACACCGGGAGCTTGAAGATAGAACAAAAGAAAGCAGGGATGCTGGAAAGAACCGAATTGAGCAGAACGAGACGGCTACCCCGAGAGAGCGAGGATGCCTTCCAACCCGCCAATCGGATATATAAAGTTCAAGCTTAAAGGTTGAGAGACAAGACGCCGAAAAGTACGTAATAAGTTGTTGTAGCATTTCTAGAATATATAATAAAATTAATTGAGTTTTTATATTTTTAAAAATATAAAATTATTAATGCTGGTAAATTTTTAATTCTTGAATGAAAAAAAAAAATATGATTATAATAATAATAGGTCGTTAAGTTAAATGAGTGATTGATGAAATAGAATGATCTAATAAATAAAATAATCAAAATAATAAATTTAATAATAAAATATTTATAAATATTAATTATTTAATATTTATATAAATATAATAGTCAACTCTATATAATAAATGTAAGGTTCAAATTAACTTAAGGTTGGAACTGTTACTTACGTGAGCACTGAATTAATATTTGCCAACTTTAGGGCTAAGGGAGAAATAACTTGTGGGTTAAGGAATACAAAAGGCCAAAAATCATAAGTTGCCTTAGAATTTCTGGAATGTATAATAAATATAAGCAGTAGGAAGTTGTAGCTTTCACAAATTTAAGTTCCTTTTTCTCTCTCTCTTGCGTGTAGCTTTAGATACTGCATATCATATTTAACAAATTTGATTTTGATTTAGAGATATTCACACATTAGGTTTACCTTTACCTTGTGGTGCATACAAAATACCACAAGGTAAACCTACGGGCGTAGATGAATGTATATCTTGCATTTCTTCTTATTTTAGAATTTTTTTTAAAAAATTATTAGGTTTTTAGTTAAAAAAATAATAATAGAAGCTTAGGATGTAAGATTTATAGCATTGCTCTAGGTGCATAAATAAATGATGTGGATGCGCTACTTATCTCCGAACTAACTAACCAGATTGGCATTCATAAAGATATGAATTGGAAACCTTTAAAGGGCTTGGAGGCTCCTTGGCGTTGCGGGCCCCGCTATGCAGTGGCAATGGGAACTGTTGCTGTGTGGGACTCGCTTGCTGTGCAGTGCTTCTTCGTGTGGGCCCGACACTATTTGTTGGTGGGACTTGCTGTGGGACCCTACTGTGCAGTGGGACCCTGCTGTGCAGTGGGAATTAGAATTTGCTACTGTGTGGGACCTGCTGTGCAGTGCTTCTTTGTGTGGCCCGGCGTTGTTGTGAGACGGTACTATTTGTTGGTGGGACTTGCTCTAGCACCGTGCACTCTTTTTCTGTTGCGCATTTAATGCACATACCCTGCATTTAATGTGCGTATTTAATTTAATGGGTGGTAATGAATGCGCATCTATACTCCATTCGCCTTTCATCGTTTCGGTTTATGGCGCCTTCTTCCTTCCTCCTTCTTCTTCTCCGTCTTCGCGACGGAGGGTTCCGTTATTCTAGACGGTTGCACGGCGGGGCCCCTGCCTGGGATGTTGAGCCGCCCGTCCTTTCCAAGCTGCCCGGAAGGGGGGGTACGGTTTCGCCGTTTGCTCTTCTTGCTCCCTACCCGGGATGATGTGGCCGCCGTGCTCTTCGGATCGCCTGGAATGATGACCTAGCCGTGCTCCTCGGCGACGTGGCATCTTGTTACTCGCTAGGTCGCCTTCTTGCAGAAAAGAAGTTGTGGCTCTAGAGTTTTTGCTCCTTTTTGCTTCCTGAGATGGTCGATTATTATTATTATTATTATTATTATTATTATTATTATTATTATTATTATTATATATTTTTTTTTTCTCCCTCTTCTTTTCCTCGCTTGCTGCTAACTACTGTGTGGCTTTTCTTCTCTTTTGTTCTTATTGGTGTGAAATTAGGTTTAAATACTTTTTTTTGCTTCCTGAGATGGTCGGTTTCTTATTTTTCTCGCTCTTCTTCTCCTCACTTACTGTGTACCTCTTCTTCTCCTTTGCTCTTCTTGCTCTGCGCATTTTTTACAAATTAGGTTTGATAGGTTTGAATATTTTTAAGAAAAAATCTCAAAAAAATGGGTTTGGATATGTCAGATTTTTCCCTCTTATCTTTTCCCTCTTCTATGCATTCATGCGCAATATTGGATTTCCATAATCATAAGCCTAAATTTTTTTGTTGAGAGTAGCAGGAATAATTGAGGCTTATGATTATGAAAATTCAATAAATGAATGGGTTTGATAGGTTTGAATATTTTTAAGAAAAATTTCCAAAAAAAAAAGGCTTGAATTTGTCAGATTTATTCGGTGTTTATTGATGTTTTAAAAAAAATTGTTTGTTATCTATAATATAGTCGATAGTTGATTAAATTAGAATATTTTTTCTATAAGACTAATTCCCTCTTTTTTTTCCCTTGCTTATTCTGGGCCGAATTTGCTGTTTGGTAGTTGGTTGCCTTTGGTGTTTGGTCGGCTGATCGTGATGGTGTTTTCGAAGATATTGTTGATTATTGTGTGTTGCCTAAGAGTTTAACAGCTTCCGAGGTAATAAATTCCTTTTTTATTTGAAATTTTTTCCTACCATGTTAATGGTTAGATATATTTCTCTTTTTTTTTTTTTCCTGTTTGCGATGTTTAGATTATTTTCTTCTTCTTTGCTTTTCTTTGCATGTGTATTTTGTGCAGATTAGGTTTTAATATTTTTTAAAAATATTTAAGAAAAATTAGGTTTGAATATTTAAGGTGTTTAGATCGAATTTGGTGTTTGCTGATTTTTTTTTTCGGAATTTTTCCTGTTAGCGGTAGTCAGATTAATTTAGCGTTGTTTCCATGGTTTTGGTGTTTAACGTATGTTTTTTAGTGCAGTGATGCCGCTAGTTGTTGTTACATTTTGTTTTCGTGAATTGCTCCATAATGTATGTCGACAATTTTCTTTGCCGATGCCAAAATATGGAGTCCCGATTGAAAATGATGAAGGTTTAGTTAGTGTTTACGCTGATTTGGAATTGGTTGGGGGAGATGTTGCAGCCCGGCCCGTAAAATGTTGGAGTTCGCCATGCGCTAACATCAATCAGGCTGAGGAAGAAGATGCACGTCTTTCTATTGGAAGGTTACGGGATGAGTTTTTATTTGAAGTCAAGGATTTTAATTTAGAAGATAAAAAGTTTTATGAAAACTTATATGAGTATCTTTTTTCGAACCATGGTGTACTTGATAAAAAATATAAACGCCTTAAGGGTGACTGCAGCCTTTTACGGAGAAACTACAATGATCCCTTGTCTGAAAAGGAGTGCTATACTGCTGAGCGAGAAGAATTAAAGAAAAAAATTGCCTCTAGTGCTGAAGTACTTAATCGACCTCTTTCTACTCCAGTGGTTGAAAATAGTAGCAGGGAAAATACCGCACCCCACCCTGCGGTGCCGCCAACTGGTTTTGAAAATTAATGCTCTAGCTGAAAGTGAATGACCTAATAACTAAATATCGGGCCAATTGGGTGCAACAATTTTTTGGGAAAGTTAAAGTAATAATCATTTTGGTTTTTTTTGTTTATTTAGTGTAAATTAAGAAATATTTTCCTTTTTTTTTTTGTTTATTTTGTGTATGGTTGTATAATTAGGAGTGATGAACATATTTGGATGGTTTATTTTATAAGCAATCGTTTGGTGCCATGTTTTGTATTTTATGTATTAGCAAATTTGTATTTTGTTAGCAGTTAATATCGGTAGAATTTAATTCTGTTTGATTGTACCATAACATAGTCCGAATGCTTTATTTACTTTAATGTAGTTACAACCAACTATTTTTTTTTTTTTACGTCTTTTTTATTAATTTTCAGGCGAGTCTCATCAAAGGTGGGATAGTTTGCACATTCTTTTGCCCCCTGTCACATGGGGATTCAACCACTGGAAATGAGAATTCAGCTGTTTTTGTGAGGACCCGAATCCCCACTTAAGGGTTTACTGTTGGATTCGTGGCTTCGGGGAGTGTGTGTGTGCGCGTGTCGGGCCCAAGAATTTGATTTCTGGAGTAATTTGAGCTTGCTTGCTTATCGGAAAGTCCATTTTGGGTGATTGAGATTTCTGCGCGCTTGTTGGAACCAAGGAAGTGACCCGGCACGAAAAATGGATCAAGTTTACTTTTTCGAGAATTTTTGAAAAATTTTAGAAGTGGAATTTGGCCGAACGGACCTCGGATTTGGATTCAGCGTGCGAAAACGAGCGAAATGGACTATTTACTTGAATTTTTCGGAGCCCGGACGCGAAAACAAGCATTTCGAGGCTTGGGGTTACTGTTCCGGCGGCCGGAAATGCGCCGGCGGCGGCGGCGGGCGGCGGAGCACGGCGGCGGGCCGAGAAGAGGCCAGCAGGTCCACCGCGGGAGGCGTGCACCAAGCGCGGGCCACGTGGCGGCCTCCGGTTGGCCGGCGCAGCAGGCGCGGTCCACGGGAAAAGCGCGGTGTACGGTGGACCGGGATTGTGACACGTGGCAGCTTCGGGTTCGTCTGGTGCACCAGTTTTTATGCACCGGGCGCAGCGACTTTTTAGTTGGACACGTGGCGCGTTGTGATTGGGCGGCCAACTCGTGCGCGGTGCACCGTGGACCCGCAGTGCCATGTGGCGCACTCCCATTCGCTGGCGCATGGACCCGGGAAACCCGGCGCGAACCGCGGCCCACGATTCCCGCCGTGGACCGCGGTGCCACGTGGCGCGCAGAGAGAGGCTGGCGCACGTGGTCAGGGCGCGCGGGGTGCGGAGCTGGGCCGCGTGGCGGGCCGTGGGCGTTCCGGGCCTGCACAGTAACGGGCCGGGCCCGTTACTGTTGTGATGACCCGGATCCCCGCAGAGCTGCTGCGGTGCGTTGGGGGTGGCTTTGGAGGCTTACTTGGTGTGTCGGAGGTGTCTGGGGCACAAGTGTTGGACTTCGGGCTTATTTGGATCACGTGGGTGATCGGAGGACCCTCGTGGAGGGTTTAGAGGTGGTTTCGCGCGAATCGGATATCAAAATTGGGCTCCGCGCGAAATTCGGGCTAAGAATTCACTTCCGGGAGCCTCTGGCAATTTTAGAGTTGGAATTTGGCAAAATGGACGTCAAATTCGGATTCAGCGCGCGAAAACGGTCAAAATGGACTACCTACTTGACTTTTTGGGCAAGGGTTACTGTTCACCGCCGGAACAGTAACTCCGGCGATCGCCGGCGGCGACCGGCGGCGGCGGAGGGCGGCGGCGCGGCCTCGGGCAGGCGGAGAGCGGTGCGGGCAGGGCGCGTGGGCGCGGGCAGGGTGCGCGGTCCACGCGGCAGGCGTGCACCGGAGCGGGGGGCCACGTGGCAGTTTCTCATTGGATGGTCCACGGGTCGCGGTCAACGGAGCATAGCGGGGTGTACGGTGGACCGGAGCGGGGACACGTGGCACCTTCCTATTGGCTCGGTGCAGGGGTCTCGGAGCACGCAGGGTGCGCGGGCAGGCCGGGCAGGTGCGCGGGCAGGCGCAGGAGGTACTGGATTGGGTGTGCCACGTGGCGGTGTTCGATTGGTTGAGCGGTGGACACGTGGCATGCCGTGGTTCGTCGGTTGCACGGAGTGGGTGCACCGGGTGCAGCGAGTGTATGGCCTGGACACGTGGCGCGCGAGGATTGGCTGTGCTACTGTGCGCGTGCGGCGGGGCAGGTTGCGTGGCAGGCGGCGGTGGCAGGCGTGGCAGGCGGCGGCCGGCTGGCGTGGCGGGCACGGCGGCGAGGTGGCGCACGCGGGCGCCACGTGGCCGCCCGCCATTGGCGGGCGCCAACGGCCCCGTTGACCACAGGCGGCCACGTGGCGCGAGGGGAGCGGCCGGGTTGGCTGTTCGGTGTTCGGGGACACGTGTCAGCGCGTGGAGCGGGTCGGACGGGTACGCGGTCCGACCGGATCGGGTGTGCGGGCGTGGGCCGGGTTACTGTGCGCGCCCGAAAGTGTGATGATCCAGACTCCCGCAGGAACTGTGCAACATTAAACAGTGACCGTAGGTAGCTTATACGGGAAACCGAGCTTGTAGAATCGAAATTGGACATTAAAAATAGACTTGGCGCGGAAATCGGGGCAAACGGGAATTTCCGGGAGCTTTCGGCAAAATTTCGGATGAGAATTTGGCAAAACGGACATCGTATTTGGACTCAGCGCGCGAAAACGGTCGAAACGGTATATTTACTTTAATTTTTCTGCATCTGGGTACTGTTCACGCCGGAACAGTAACTCCGGCCGCCGGAATTACTGTTCCGGCGACCGGCAAGCGGCGGCGGGCGGCGGCGCACGGCGGCGGGCAGCGGAGCAGCGGCGTCGCAGCGGTGGAGCGCGGGGGAGCGCGGCGCGGGCAGCGCGGGCAGGCGCGGGCAGCGCGGGCAGGCACGGGCAGGCACGGGCAGGCTCGGGTGCGCGGTCCATGGGTTGGGCGTGCACCGGGTGCACGGAATTCCTGGTCTGCCACGTGGCAGCATCCCATTGGTGGGCCGGCTTCTAGAAGCATGTGGACAGCTGACACGTGGCGCACCCGGATTGGCCCGACAACTTCCGGAAGACCCGGAGCGCGGACCGGCACGTGCACCACGTGGCCACGTGGCGAAATCTGAGTGGTCCTGCACAGGCTGTTCCCTGTATGTGGACACGTGGCGCACCCTGGTTGGCCAATTTTGGTGTTTCCTGTTCGGATCTGGATCCCGTGTGAGAATATTCCCTTTGGCCCATTATATAAGAGGTCCCCCACCCCCCTCTCTTTCCACCTCGGGTTGCGGGCCATAGAGAGAGAACCAGAGAAAGTGTCCTCTACGAAAAATTTTCCTCTCTCTCTCCTCTCTCTCTCTCTAAAATCTCAGAATTTTGGGAGTTGCAGATAGTGAGTTATCTGCGACGCGGCGCACTGCGACAATTTTCTTTTTAGGCCCATTTCCCGTCGCAGTTCCGTCGAAAATTCACTGCGGGCTAACCGGGTGGAATTTTTGGACGATTTTTGCGGCAGCGTGACCGTAAGAGGTAGGGCTTCGATTTCCGTGTTGATCATTTTGCTTCGTTTCGTACTTTTGGCACAATTCCCGAGTCCTCTTTGACCCCCCTTTTTACTGTGATGGTTTTTGGACAGCACCGACTTCTCCGATTTTTATCTTGACGTAGGAGCGTCAGATCGAGGCGTTCAAAGAGTCGATTTTGATCTACTCTTCGCGAGGAACGCAACCGTGATTTTTCTGGGATTTTAGGAGCTCATTTTAGAGGTGAAAAACTCCTCTTTTCCCGTGCTGTCTGAAAAACAGCAAATATTGTACTTTTTGGGAGTTATATTATACCAGGGAGCGCTGATTTGCAGGATTTGAGGACTGTGGACAACCAGGAGACTACCTGGGGTGTTTTTGAGCTACTCGAGGTGGGCGGTTGTTGCTTACCTCATTTTTGACAAGCTCACTGGGATTACTAGAAATCCCCTAAAATATGTGACAATTGATGAGAACCATTGGGACAAACTAACAGGACAAACTAACAGGACAAACTAACAACTAGGACAATTGATGAGAACAGGACATTGACATGAGAACATTGGGACAAACTAATATGACAATTAATGAGAACTATTGGGACAAACTAATATGACAATTAATGAGAACTATTGGGACACTAATATGACAATATGATGGGACATTGAACTAATGTGACAATTGATGAGAACCGCAGGGACGAACTCTTCTAAAATTTAATATGACCCCACAATTTTATGATGACTTATATTGGGACACTGTGATTGGAACAAAGGCTATAATTTCGCATGCAAATAATTTTTTCAGTAAATCAATCTTCTTTTAATATTTAACACCTTTCCACAGCTTTTGAAAAGTACGATTGCATGCTGGGTTGGACATCTAGTAAGGCCACTATTTATTGCTACACTATCATATTGGGATTTGAACATGTTTCATTGTTGTCCTTTGCATCCAGATGCTTGTTGCTCAAGTATGAGCAGGGTTTGGGATAGTGTAGTCGAGATTGCATTAGATTGTGGATTTGTGGGGTATTGCGGTGACCGCGGACAGTAGGCGGTCGACCAGATGTTTATCCTTGCATCAGATAGGGGTTGAGTCTGGTTTATTTTGCATTAGCTGGGGATTGGGTTTCCTCTAGTGGATGATGTTCCCACTTATTGAGTACTATTGCATCTGATTGGGTATCAAGCTTCTTTATTGGATGGTTTTTTCCACTTTGATCATAGTCATGATCCAGTCCTGCTTTTGAGACTTATCATACCTGCGCGGTTGTTGCCCGGTGATACTTTACTCGTGTGGGTCGCTCCCCTCGAGTTCCACTCTAGAGGCTGGGGCCAGACAGTTATTGACAGTTTTGCTATCACGTCGGCGCGGATTTTTGCCCGATGGTGAGAGCGGAGCAGGCAGTACCGATCGTGGATCAGATAACGGATTGGGTTATTTGGACAGTTTCTGTTTACTGATGCATGCATACAGTTTTATAGCCAGTACCGCAGTAGAGGCATAGTAGTGGTAGTTTACTGTTTCAGTACCTTACTTATCTTACCACTTCCCCTTTTCCCTTTTGCCTCTAGTAGTCCTAGTGGGTGCGTCAGAGTTGAGGTTTTACCCACTAGGGGAGGCTACTGGTTTATCTGGTAGTTCTCACCCCCATTGTTATTTTCTGTTTCTTTCTTCTCCTTTATTTTTGCAGAGTCATCTGCGGGAGCTGCTAGGCCATCGGCAGCTGATCGAGGTAAGGGGATCGCTGAATAGATAGATCTCCTGTGAGGCTGAGAGCTATTAGACAGATATTGTACCCTCCACTCAGACTGTGATATTCTCCTTTCATTTTGGGGTCTGGCGTTAGCCAGCTGGTTGTACTATTTTGGTGAGCTGGGAGATTATTGTACTTATTACAGTTTTATTTGTAGTTCCAGTCTGAGATACTATGTGGTTCTTCTATTTCAGCTCTGTATTATGCTCTTTTATTGTTAGATTATATCTGAGCACGTTACCAGCGCTTCGTGTACGCGGAAAATTCCGTGTGCACGGCGGATCTGTAGACGAGCCCGGGTTCCGGGGCGTGACAGAAAGTTTGGGCCGGGCCGCACTGTTTGCGCCCGAAAAGATTCGGGCGCCCGAAAGTGAGGACACAGTGGGCATTTTTGGATTTGTTTGGAATGGCCTATTTATACCAACCCGAGCCCCCTTCTTGGCTTTTTTCTCTCAACCTTTCGACCTTCTGCCCGAGCCACCTTAAGGAAATTTGTTCTCCTCTTGATGCTTGATCTTCCTGCCAAGTTCTAGGGTTTTAGGAGGCTCGAATCCCGAGGTTCCCCATTTTACGGCGCGGCGCGACGATGCATTTCCTGTTTCTTTCTTCAGCGCAGCAGTGATGTCTTAGCTCCCCTGGGCTACCCCGAGGTCCCTTTTCAGTGATTCTTGCGCCGGCTGACTCCTTACAGGTAGGGCTTCAACTTTCATTTTGATCGCGCTTTTCCGTTTCGAGGTTTTGGCACGGATCCCGAGGCAAACAGTGACCCCTTTTTGCTGTGTGGATTTCCTTGACAGCAGCAGTGTATTTCGGCCATATCTTCGCGCACGAGCGTCAGACGGAGACGAGCTTGTACAACTTTTTCATCTACGGATCGCAAGGAACGCGCTCGTATTTTTCTTGGATTTTTCGAGATTTATTTCTTCGAGGTGATAATCACTGTTTTCTCAGTGTACTGTGTGCAGTTTTTCTTCACAGTTTGTTGATTGGATTACCACCTTGCCGAATTTATAACTTGACTTACCGAACTCTGATTTGGGCGTGCAAGGTACCGTTGCGAAGCTATCGACGCGAGGATCGCCGTGATATTTTTCTGGGAATTTTCTGGGCACTTTCTGCAGGTGATAATTTAACAGTTCTGGGACTGTTGTTGTATGTATTTGTAAGAGCATTATTTGGGAGCCTAAGTGTATTTAGTGGACTTTGTGTTGTGCCAGGAGTGTTTCGGGTGTACTGACCTTGTTGGAGCGCAGGATTGGAGTTTTTGGTATTTTCAGCTGTACGGACCCGGACAGTTAGCGCTTCAGGTGGGTGGTTGTTGCTTGCCTCTACATCTGACTTACTCACTAAGTTTATTAGAAAACCCCACTGTTGAGCATATTGATTGAGTATCCTGCATGATTGACTGATATAAATGTGAGCCTATCATCTGAGATTAATTTGGTGGATATAGCATGTTGGGGATATTATTGGGGTAATACTGCTGTTGGAACATGATCATTGGAATAATTTATTATTGATAATTAACATGCTACTTTAGCACCCAGATTTTATGAAAATGGATTAAATAGATTAATTGGTGGGACATAATGACTTATCAATGTGCGGGTTCACTCTGGAGATTTATTATGGATCAGGGATCATATACATGTGTAGTTGACTGATGATTTAGCATGATGGTTATATTTATGTGGATATTATTAATTGTTACACATGTTAAACTGTTATTTGACTATTCTCTCTTTCACATTGCTGAGGACTTTTGCATGCTTATTTGGACATCTAGATAGGCCACTATTTTATTGCTACACTATCATATTGGGATTTGACTTAGGAGAAACCATGATTGCTTTCTTTCTCCTTTTTATTTAGACTTTTGAGTCATGTTGCTCGGGTTCGAGCAGAGGTTTGGGATAGTGTAGCTGGGACCTGAGGGTCAGTGACAGGGTGTACTTGATGTTGGATTGTGGGTTATTGCGGCAACCGCGGACAGTAGGCGGTTGACCGGATCTTGATTATTTACCCAATTGTGGGTTGGGGGTATTGCGGTGACCGCGGACTTTGGGCGGTTGACCGGATGTTTACTATTGCATCAGATTGGGTATCAGATTTCTCTAGTGGATGGTATTTCCCACTTTTGAGTATTATTGCATCAGATCGGGGTTTCATTAGTGGACGGAGTTTCCCACTTTGATCATAGTCATGATCCAGTCCTGCTATTGTGAGACAGTGGTTACAGAGATGCTTGATACAGTGATACTTTACTCGTGTGGGTCGCTCCCCTCGAGTGCCACTCCGGAGTAGGCTTTTAGTGCCGTGCGCGGGTCTGGTGGACAGTTTTGAGTCCGGACTTTGTTGGTGTTGCGAGTGATGGCAGAGCAGGCAGTACCAGTTTTACTGGTGGCACTAGATTGGGTCTATTTGGCCAGATACTGTTTCCTGATGCATTCATACCGTCATTTCCTTCGGTATTGCATTTAGAGGCATACTTGTTGTGGTTTCCCCTTTTATTCAGTAGTTCTGTTTACAGCTTTACCACTTGCCCTTTTCTTGCCTCTAGTAGACTTAGTGGGTACGCCGGAGCTTGAGGCTTTACCCACAGGGGGAGGCTACTGGTTTACTAGTGGTTCTCACCCCCACTGTTGTTTCCTCTTCTTTTCTCCCCCCTGTTTTGCAGAGTCCTCATTGGAGTTGCTGATCTTCGGTCGTTGTTCGGGGCGAGGGAGTCACGAGCTAGATCTTACCACCCGAGGAGTGTAGCTGTATCCCCTGGTTGGAGATTCCTCGTAGCTGTTGGCTGGTTTTACTGTTTATCTGGAGGAGAGAGATCTTTTGTATTTGGAGAGACTGATGTACTATAGTTTTAGTTTATCTCCTTTTATAGTCGAGAGATGCTGTACTGAGGACATTGTATGATGATTATCTGTATTTGAGAGGAATGGATATTGTACTTATTTCATGATGTATAGTGATTGGATTTTATTTTACAGCATTTTATTTCAGCTCTGATATTTGTGTAGCTATAGTACTATCTTTTGCAGGTTAGACGCTTCGCCTATGCGGGTTTTGGCATAGGTGGCGGATCTGTTGGCGAGCCCGGGTCGCAGTTTCGACCCCGGGGCGTGACAGATTAAGTTGGTATCAGAGCTTAGGGATAGGTCAGTTGGGACCGTAGGAACCCTAGGCTTATGGTTGGACCCTAGGATGACTTCGTGAGAGTCGTTTTTGCGAGAGTCCTGATTGAGTTTTATACCTCTCCCAAGTGATGGGATGGGTGATTGGCATGTTTATTCTCCTAAGCAATTATGTTGGCTGCAGACAACATAATGCGGCGGAACGGTTGACATGCTCTAGACTCTCGCCGGATTGGGTCGAGTTTTGTTTTGTGCTGTGGTGCAGTTGGTCGTGTGTGAGCGGTGTCTCCCCGACGCGTTGTGCGGATTGGTGTGCACTCGTCGCAGCGGTGGAGCTTGAGCGGATTGTTTTGGGGCCGGATAACCAGATTGAGGTTAGAGAGCTTCAGGACCCGATGGCAGGATTGTTTTGAGGAATATCAGCGGCAGAAAGGGCCGCTGGTCTGAGTGACACAGTTGTGGAACCCCGAAGCAGTGGGTAGCACGACGTGTTTTTCTCCTGAGACTACCTGGTTG
>CM054950.1:11573749-11721926 GCA_029168755.2 Tillandsia fasciculata
ACCGAGTTACCCGTGGTCAGCCGTCGGGACGGCAGGACAGTGACACCTGCAGAGCAGCGTGAGGTGGTGGATCTATTGATAAGGTTCGCCAGTTCGATCCACCCATTTTTTAGGATTGAGTGCGGAGCCGTGGGCGGCCGAGTCCTGGATCACGGCCATGGAGCGCCATTTCGAGAGCTTATTTATTGAGGAGAGGTTTCGAGTTTTGTTGGCCACTCACTTCTTGGAAAGTAACGCCGAGGCTTGGTGGCGGCGTGTGCGACCTACTGGTCCGCCTGGGACGCAGCTTCTCTCTTGGGCGGAGTTCCGCAGCCTATTTCTTGGATCCTTTTTCCCGGAGAGCGTCAGACAGAGGTTGGAGGAGCAACTGAAGAATCTCCGTCAGGGAGATCGCCCCGTGCATGAGTACATCGCAGACTTCAACCAGTTGTTGGCCTGTGTACTGCACGCAGCGAGGGACGAGGCGCATCGGATTTGTATGTTTGAGCGGGGTTTGCGCCAAGAGATTTATCAGTTTGTCCGTTCGCACAGATTGCAGACGTTGGATGCATCTATGGAGCAGGCACTTTATGTTGAGTGCGGAGAGGCGGTGATGGATGAGGTGGCTCCAGCCCCCGCAGTGATTCCAGGGGCGAAGCGCCCAGCGCCGTTTGATGAGGGACAGACGAGTCAGCAGGCACCTCCGGGACCTCCACGATCTCACTCTGAGGGTCGTGGGTTTCAGAGGCGGCAGAGATCTGGTGGACACCCGCAGCAGCCGCGGTATCAGCCTAGACAGCAGCTCCGAGAGCAGCGACGTGAGTGCGTCATCTGTGGCGGCCCTCATCCACCGTCGCAGTGTGACCAGAGACAGGGACGGTGTTTCCTATGTGGAGAGTTTGGACATTTTCGAGCAGCTTGTCCCCGAGCTATTTTGTCAGTGCTCCCCCTGGCCATAGCACCACCTTTGCCCGTTCAGGAAGCAGAAGCCCCTCCGATGCATCATCAGACAGAGTGGGGTACGACGTCGAGACAGACGGAACGACGGTCTTCAGCACCCAGTGGACGGGTTTACGCAGCCCTGGTGGAGGGCACTCCAGCAGCAGATCCTATCGCCGCAGGTATGGCTTCATTTCAGTCAAGTTGAGTGAGTTTTTGGTACCACGGCATCCTCTTGCATGATATTAGAGCATTTGCATCTCTCCATGATTAAGGGATAGGAATTTTGTCACATGCTTGAGCGATTGGATTCTTCTCTATCTCTTACGAGCAGAGGCAAATTTTGGGGCGTGATTAGAACAGTTGAAACCTTGGGAAGTACGCCGACAGGTGTGACGGTTCAGTTACAGCTCCACGACTCAGATCGAGCACTTCGAATGGACCAGCTGGTGCGGTATCGTGCAACATGATTAAGGGATAGGAATTTTGTCCATGATTAAGGGATAGGAATTTTGTCCATCTCTCCATGATTAAGGGATAGGAATTTTGTCACATGCTTGAGCGATTGGATTCTTCTCTATCTCTTACGAGCAGAGGCAAATTTTGGGGCGTGATTAGAACAGTTGAAACCTTGGGAAGTACGCCGACAGGTGTGACGGTTCAGTTACAGCTCCACGACTCAGATCGAGCACTTCGAATGGACCAGCTGGTGCGGTATCGTGCAACATTTGATTGTGGATGGAGAACAGTGGCCTTTCCACGAGCTGGACAACAGGAGATCATTCCACAGGTCACCGAGGCATCCATCCTGCAGCAATGGCTTCAGCAGTTCCGGGTTAGGCGCTTTTTGTCGAGCGTAGGTGACGCCTAGGACTAGAGGTTATGTCTCTAGGGTTCCCGGATAGGGTTGTGTCTTTCTTTCTAGGGACGCGGTTAGACCGTAGCTTCTGTTTTTATTGCCACAGCAGGAACGGCATCAACACTTCTCTCCCTTTTTCTCGCCCTTGTGCTGAAATTTGCGAACAGGATGAAAGATTCGAAAGACTACTCCAGAAATGGGGACGGTGCCCGAACCAGTTCTTGTTTGATTGGGGCGAGGGCACTGGTCTTTCGAAACTTTCGAACTTTTCGCTAATTTCAGTTGTTTTCTAAATTGGAGAGTTGGGGGTTGATGACTTTCCTACTAGTGGGAATTGCGGTGAATTTCGTGTAGTTTGGACGCGTAGAGTTGGCTGTTCTTCCACGTTTCCCCAGTATTTGGAATTCCTGAGGTTTATCCAGCTGTTGGACTCGCTTTGTGGAGAGTGTGTAGTGACTGGGGAGTTGGAGATTGTGTTGTTGGATGCTTACCTTTGGGCTTGGAGACTCCCTTTTAAGCTGTGTTTGTTTCGAGGACGAAACTTTCTTTTAGTGGGGGAGGATGTGAGGACCTGAATCCCCACTTAAGGGTTTACTGTTGGATTCGTGGCTTCGGGGAGTGTGTGTGTGCGCGTGTCGGGCCCAAGAATTTGATTTCTGGAGTAATTGGAGCTTGCTTGCTTATCGAAAAGTCCATTTTGGGTGATTGAGGTTTCTGCGCGCTTGTTGGAACCAAGGAAGTGACCCGGCACGAAAAATGGATCAAGTTTACTTTTCCGAGAATTTTTGAAAAATTTTAGAAGTGGAATTTGGCCGAACGGACCTCGGATTTGGATTCAGCATGCGAAAATGAGCAAAATGGACTATTTACTTGAATTTTTCGGAGCCCGGATGCGAAAACACGCATTTCGAGGCTTGGGGTTACTGTTCCGGCGGCCGGAGATGCGCCGGCGGGCGGCGGAGCGCGGCGGCGGGCTGAGAAGAGGCCGGCCGGTCCACCGCGGGAGGCGTGCACCAGGCGCGGGCCACGTGGCGGCCTCCGGTTGGTCGGCGCAGCAGGCGCGGTCCACGGGAAAAGCGCGGTGTACGGTGGACCGGGATTGTGACACGTGGCAGCTACGGGTTCGTCTGGTGCACCAGTTTTTATGCACCGGGAGCAGCGACTTTTTAGTTGGACACGTGGCGCGTTGAGATTGGGCGGTCAACGCACGCACGACAGCTTCTCGTGCGCGGTGCACCGTGGACCCCGCAGTGCCACGTGGCGCACTCCCATTCGCTGGCGCATGGACCCGGGAAACCCGGCGCGAACCGCGGCCCACGATTCCCGCCGTGGACCGCGGTGCCACATGGCGCGCAGAGAGAGGCTGGCGCACGTGGTCCGAGCGCGCGGGGTGCGGAGCTGGGCAGCGTGGCGGGCCGTAGGCGTTCCGGGCCTGCACAGTAACGGGCCGGGCCCGTTACTGTAGCAGCTCGGAAGTTCCGGGGGCCCGAAAGTTTGGGCCAAAGTCCAAAAGGGTGGATTTTTCGGGCTGGGCCTATAAATAGCTGGCTTGCTGAGCATTTTTGCCCCCTTTCCCGAGCTCCTCTACCCTTGGCCCCTTTAGGAAAGTTGTTGATCTTCGAGTCGCGCATCTTCTGGCAGAGGCCCGGATTTTTTTGAAGCTCCGGCGACGGCGTTTCCGGCATCATAGCGCAGTGCGACGATTTACTGTTGGAGGCCCGTTATGGTCGCTTTTCGGTCTGAAAATTCCACAGAGCTACCCCGACAGTCTTTTTCGGCGATTTTTGCAGCGTTGGATTCACGAGAGGTATATCTTCGACTTTCGTGTTGAGTGTTTTGTCTAGATATGGGTTTTTGGCATGGTTTTCGAGGCTTTACTGAGCCCCTGTTTTGCTGTGAGATTCCTGGACAGCACCCACTTGTCGGATTTTTATCTCATCATCCGGACATTGGTTTTCGACGATTCAAGAGCCTATCGACATCTACACTTCGCAAGGATCGCCGTCATATTTTTATCAGAATTTTTGGAGAAAGATTTTCAGGTGAAAATTTCGTGATAAGGGGACTGTTCATGCAGAATTTTGGGAACTTGGATTTTGAGTGGATTATGTGTAAATTTTGTATTATGCTTGTATCCAGGACATTGTGAGTACTACTACGGTGTTGCTAGCTTGGGGATATTGTGATTTGGCCGTTTCTGGACTTTCTTATCTGTACGACCCTGGACAGTTGTGCACTTTCAGGTGGGTGGCCTTGTCTCCAAGACTTATGGAACGTTCATTAATTTTGCTATAGTAGGATCATGCATGATAGTGATACTCTTGTGTAGTATGCTAGAAAGTGTTAGTTGAAATCCTTGTATTATTTGATGATCATGCAATCTCTTGTTTCCTACTAGCTGTAAATTAATGTTATCTTGGAACTTAACCTAGCACCCCCGTGATATATATCATGTTTAGCCAGACTTTAGAAAACTTCAACTTGGGCTAGGTTTATTTTTGTTTAGACATCCACACTTCTTCTCTGGACATAGTGTTACTCGCCCGGGTAGTGGGCCGAGTGGTCGGGTTTCTTAGTGTGGGATGCTTTCTACACTCGTGCTTGGGGGCAGAGTGGAGTCTGGTAGAGATAGTTGATCTTACATCTGTGGCGGGAGCCGTTTAGGAGGACGGCGGTCCCGAGGTATTTCGTTTTCCTATTCTTTATTGGTTGCCGCGGTGTTAGTGGCGGCGGTTTATCAGTGTTAACAGAACCTTGAACCCAGAACTGTTTTTAGACACACATATGATTTTAGCCAACCAATGTTTTCCTCCAAGCGTCGTAGGGTCGCCCGAGTCTGTTCTTGTTTGATTGGACAAGGGCTTAGCTCTACGAGGCTTGGGTATAAAAACTTGTTTTCAATGGTTTTCCTAAAAAGAACTAAAAATCATTAAATATGAATTTCTTACAGATCAAATGGCTTTCTATAAGAAATGTCACCTTTTTCTATAAATGTAACCACTTGAAATGATTCAAGTGCTCTGGGTTCTAAGGTCTGCCTTGTCCTTTGGAACGAGAACAACGAGAGGCTATGCCTAGAGCCTGTTCTTGTTTGATAGGGTTGTAGGTTCTTGTCTTTCGGGGTTCCAGGATCCTCTATTATTGCCTGTTGTGGGGTTTATCCTGTTAGTGAGTCTGCAGGTTGGGTTGATGTTCTGTGGTTGGGAGCCGTTGGAGTCAACGGTGGTCCCGTGTCTTTGGGTATTGTCTATCTAAGTTCTGTTAGCCCTGAGTGGTAGGTTGATCCTAGCTGTGGAGTGTCTCCAGCCAGTGTATTTTGTGCTGTGAGTTGTTGGAGAGGCGAGTGTCTCGGGTTTCGTGAGAGCTGATCAGCTGAGTCGTCGAGAGTGCTCCGACTGTTGTGAGAGATTTCGCTGGATTGAGTCCTTCCGAGCAGAGCGTGAGCGTGGATTTTGACCATAGCCTGCAGTGCCACTTTGAGCTCGACAGAGTGCGCGGATACCCTAGTCCTCGTTGGGGTCGCTCCCCTCGAGTGCCACGTCCGGGGTGGGTCTGCACTTTGGTATCGCGACTTGTTGACGCCGTCCCTCTGACTGAGCCAGTTTTGGCAGTTACGGACGCCGTCCCTCTGACTGAGCCAGTTTTGGCAGTCACGGACACCGTCCCTCTGGCTGAGCCAGTTTTGGCAGCTACGGACGTCCTACGTAAGTCCGGTCCTCCGGGATGTAACGGCAGTAGGTTGGCGCAGGCTTGACTGGACCCGTGGAGGCAGTCAGTTCAGATTGGGTGACTATACTGTTATATTAGCAGATGCATCATATTTTCATCTGTCCCGCTTTTTGAGCATCTAGATAGGGGCATAGTAGCTGTAGAATTTATTTCCCAGCTTTTTCCCTTCAGTACTGCATTGTTCTTCATGCCTCTAGTAGACTTAGTGGGCAGACCGTTGGGCTTGTTGACGGCACCCACTGAGAGCTACTGTGGGAGGTAGTTCTCACACCCGTCGTGGTGTCTTTTTCCCCAGGGATTTCTACGCCTGTTCCTGCTGTTCCAGCTGCTGCTTCTTCAGATCGAGGTAAGGGAGTCGCGAGCTAGATCCCTACCAGTCGTCGTCGTCCTGAGAGTAGAGGTACCCCTACCAGAAGATTTGAGTGGTTTGTTGAGCGACCATGTAGGGAGGTATTGAGTTGTACTTTTCTTCTTTCTTTGAGAGACTTTTGTATTTTGTTGTCGGTGAGGACTTATTGTATTTTGTGAGAGTTGTATTTTATATTTATTTCTAGCAGTTTATTCTCTGCTCTGATATCTGTTTAGTATAGTATCTTCTTTTGCAGGTTAGACGCTTCGCCTATACGGGGCTTACCGTATGGGCGGCGGATCTGTTGGCGAGCCCGGGTCGCAGTTTCGACTCCGGGGCATGACAGTTTTCCTTATTCAACTAGAACCTGTGCTATTTGTTTAAGATTGAACACTTCTATTACCTGTTCATCTATGAAAGCAACGCTTCCCTTGGTGTGGTTATCATAGGAAGGTAAACTCTTCTTCTTTTTTGTTGTAAATATGCCTGATTTTGTCTATCGACGACAAATTGTTAGTTTTAGTTTCTTTGCATAAACAATAAAATTGTTGAATTTTATAGACAAATTTTTCATAGCTCATGTTGTTAAATTTTCTAATATTACATTTGCTATGTACTCTTTGTTAATCGAATTATTCATTTTATGCATTTGTATATTTTTCGATCTCTTATATATTTAGTGCAGCTTTTTCTTGCTTGGAATTTGAACTTTGCAATTTAATGATTTGTCAATAGAAACAGTCCAAACAGTTACATATATAAGAAAAAGTGATGACAAACATTCAGATTTACAGTACACATAGTGTTGCAAGAGAAATCCCACAAACAAATAGTTGTTGTTTGGTTGAATTGCAATTGTATATGAGAAATAAATGAATTGCAATCTATAAATTATAAATGAACAATTCAGCAATTACATTGCAGTTTGAACAGTACACTTGCAATTTCTAAATGAGAAATAGGTGAAGGATTGATAAATTTGTGCTTCATAAATGCAATTCATCCAAAGATGAACATAAACACATATCTAGCTAGAATTGAAGAAATGCCTCTGCTGCTAATACTGCTGCAACTGATGTTGTTGCCTGCTGTTGCTGCTGCCTGCTGCTGCTGTTGCTGCTGGTGCTACTTGCTTCGCTGCCCAACTGATGCTACTATATGTGCACAATGCTGCAGCCGAGCTGCAAGCATGCCCTATTGCTGTTACTCCTTGGCTGCTACTGCTACTCCAAAGTAGCTGCTAAAGATACTTGGTTGCTGCGGCTGCTACTTACCATGCTGCTACTGCTACCTGCTAGAGCACTGCGCAGGGATCAAAAAAAGAAGGGAAAGGGAGATAATAATGAAGAAGAAGAAAAATAATATGATAAAGGAGGGAATGAGAGGGGATTACTATTAGCTGGTTACTAAAGTGCAAAATTTCAATTAGGGTGGTTGGATTTTATTACAATGTGCCTTAGGTGCTAATTAGTTAAAGTATGCATTTTAACATATCCTTACATTGAATCTATGGACATCAATATTTGGATGACTTAATTGGTGAGCAGCTGTTTACTGGTGTGTTTTGTATATTTGATCGACGACTTTTTCTCTACGGATTTGTTATCCAAGGCTTTTTGAAGAGTAAAATTACAACTTTTATCTTATCCATGTGTACTTTTTCTCCAAGGATACTTTTTTTAACATGTTTTTATGTAGTGTTGTAAAAAAATTACTGCCTTCATCCTATGCATTTGTATCTCATTTTATATTTTTTTGTCTCATTTTAAATGGTTGCTGTTTAGTATCAACTTACATGTATTTGTAGTTTCCTGCTTGGAATTTGAAGAACTATGAATAGTTGGTAAATTTGTAGTTTATAAATATATATATTTGCTCACGAACAACAATATATATATATATATATATATATATATATATATATATACACACACACACAAAATATGGCAGTAAACGATTGCTTACCAAGCAAGGAATTGAAATATTGGATTGAAAATAAGCATATGTTATACGTTTATAAACTACAAATTTGCTAAACATGGCAGTAAACGATTGCTTACCAAGCAAGGCATTGAAATATTGGATTGAAAGTAAGCATATGTTATACATTTATTAACTACAAATTTGCTAACCCTTTACCTATGTATCACGGAGTACACTTCTATAAGTCTTGCGTGTCCGTGTCGGACACTCGCGTGTCCGTGCCGGACTCGTGTCCGATGTGGATACTTTTTGAACGCGTGTTCAATAAGCATACAAATAAAAAAGTATATATATTTTTTTAATTTAGTTTTTTTATGCATATATAATGTAAGATGATAAATATTTTAGCTTTTTGATAAGTATATACAAATATTTTTTGTACAATATAAATAAATTATGTATGGTGAAGAATTTTTTTTTTCTTAAAATATATGAACTACCGGTGAAAAATTTTATAAACTTTTATTCGTATAAGAAATATAACAATATTTTACCAAAATTTATATTTTATATATAATAAATATATATTATTATATTAATAATATTATAATTTGTTGTCTCTGTTCATGTCGTGCCTGTGTCCTAATTTTTTGAAAGTTGTCAAGTCACCGTGTCCGAGTCGTGTCGTGTCCCGTGTCAATGTCCATGGTGCTTACCCTTTACTGAATTTTCGTTTGCAAATTAAAAATCAGCAAATTAAAATTTGATTCGAATATATAAAATAAGATCACGTTTTAATGAACATAAAATACAAAGACAAATAATTATGTATTTATTCTTTAAATATTAACAGTAAAATATTATTTTATATTTTTTAAGCTATTATTTATTTACTACAATATTTTCCTCCTTAGAATTTGAAGAGTTGAATTGTAATTTATATGAAATAAAACACAGACATCCCTAAAAAAAAAAAAAATAGTCAAATTCTCTGATTCTGGCCGCCATTCTTCATCACAAAAAAAAGGGTTCTAGGCAACCATCACAGGCAGGCAGTATTATGCTTCGTTCAGGCGATCATCGCAGCCAAATAATACCAAATCGTCATCGCCGAGTGGTTCTCATTGAGTCACTGTGAATCTCGAATAAACTGAAGTGGTGAAAATAAAATAAGATCTGAGTGAGTAACTATTATAAAGAGGTTGTAGTCAGTTGAGAGGTGTATTCGAATAAAAAATTTTAATTATTGGTTGCCTTTTTGAGGGATGGCTGTGATGACTGTTTGAATACTCCAGAAGGTGAGAATTTAATTGGTGGTATTTTAATAAAAAGACAACATCTAGACTGTTTGATGGTATTTGTGTCACGCCCCGGCGTCGAAACTGCGACCCGGGCTCGCCAACAGATCCGCCATCCATACGGAAAGCCCCGTATAGACGTAGCGACTAACCTGCAAAAGATCAATTACACTATACAGATATCAGGGCTGAAAAGTAACTGCTGAAAATAAAATATATACAACTCTACATAGATATACAACCTAAGTCCTCACAAATACATAAGTCTCTCAACTGTAAAAGAAATATACAAGATAAGTCCCAAAAAGAAACCCTAACAATACTAATACATCACCAAAAATGGGGTACACCTACTCTCTCTCTGGCAGACGACTGGTAGGGATCTAGCTCGCGACTCCCTTACCTCGATCAGCAGAATCACCAACTGGAGCAGCAAGAACAGGAGTAGAAGTCCCTGGGAAAAAAGACGCCACAGCGGGTGTGAGAACTACATCCCACAGTAGTTCTCAGTGGGTACCACCAACAAGCCCGACGGTCTGCCCACTAAGTCTACTAGAGGCATAAAGTAACAAATGCAGTGCTGAAAGAAAAAGCTGGAAAAATAAACTCTACAGCTACTATGCCTCTATCTAGATGCTCAAGGAGTGGAACAGAAGGGAACATGATGTATCTACTATCTCTCAAATATAATCACCCAATCTATACTGACTGTCACATAGGGTCCAGTCAAACCTGCGGCAACCTACTGCCGCACATCCACAAGAGGACGGGTCTACCATAGGGCGTCCGTGATTGCCAAAACTGGCCCAGCCAGAGGGACTGCGTCGACAAGTCGCGATATCAAAGTAACAGGCCCAACTCCGGAGTGGCACTCGAGGGGCGCGACCCAACCGAGGAAAGTATCCGCGCATCTCTGTCGAGCTCAATATGGCTTATGCAGGCTATAGTCCAATCCACGATCAACAAGATCGACAATACTCGAATCACCTCTCTAACTCACTAACAGGAAACACTCGAACAGTCAGGACCGCTGTCGACCCAACGGCTCCCCGAAAAGAATATCAACTCGACAAGCAAACTTACTAGCTGGGTATACTCCACAGCCAACAACAATAAAGGGTCCGAGAACTCCGAAAGACTAGAACCTACAACCCAAATCAAACAAGAGCAGGCTCTAGGCATAGCCTCTCGTTGTTCCTAACCCAGAGAAAAAGGCAGCCCTTAGAACCCAGACCACTCGAATCCTCTCGAGTGGGAAAGTTTACAGGAAAAAATGTGTCATTTATTACTGAAAATCATTTTTCACTCAAACCCACGCGGGGTGAGAACTAAAAGTAGTTCCTTTTTGAAAAACCATCTTGATTTGAGGAAAACCTTTTTTTTAATGATTTTTAGTTCTATTAGGAAAAACAGTTAGAAAATAAGTTTTTATACCCAAACCCCGAAGGGCTAATGATTTCGTCTAATCAGACAAGAACAAACTCCGGCAACCCTTCGATGTTTGGAAGAAAACATTGGTTGACTAAAATCATGTGTGTGTCCAAAAAGGTTCTGGGTTCAAGGTCTTGCTAAGACTGGTATACTACTGCCACTAACACTGTGGCGACACATAAACAGAGAAACAAGACATCCGGGACCACCGTTCACCCAAACGGCTCCCGCCACAGATAAAAGACTAGCTACATCTATTAGACTCCACTCTGCTCCCAAGCACGAGTGTAACATGCATCCCAAAACCACCCGACCACTCGGCCCACTACCCGGGCGAGGAAACTCTAGGTCCAGGATAAAATAATGAATGACAGTGTGGGAATGTCTAAAGCAAAGAATAACCTAGCCCAAGTTGGAGTTTTCTACTAGTCTGGTTGAACATGCAACATATGATGGGGGTGTTAGGTCAAGTTCCAATGATAATAATAATTAATAGATTTTAGGAAGCAGTAAATCATATGATCATCAAAGTAACACTGGGAACATCAATTCTCACATTCTTACATGCTTCTTAATACATTATCATGCATGATCCTACAATATAGAATTAATGTTCAGTCCATCAATCTTGAAGGCGAGGCAACCCACCTGAAAGTGCTAAACTGTCCAAAGTCCAACAGCTGAAAATACCCATGAACAAATATCTCCAATTTTCCCCAACTCCAACAGGTTCAGAAACACCCGCAAACTCTCCTGGGTACAACAATAAGGTCCAAAGTTACACTTTATTCCAAAAATATCCAAGTACACACAATCTGCTGGTAACAGTCCTAAATATGCGAAATTTTCACCTTTAAAAAAAACTCCAAAAAATCCAATAAAAATACGACAGCGATCCTCGCGAAGTGTAGATGTCAATTGAGCCCTTAAACGTCGAATTCCGATACCCGAGTGCTGAGATAAAAATCCGACAAGGTGCTGCTATGCAAAAAGTTCCACCAGCAACAAAAGGGGTTAAAAAGTACCAGAAACCCCAATAAAAGCTCAAATCTGAGGAAAGTGAATGATAACAAAATCGTAGATCTACCTCTCGTGAAACCAACGGCACAAAAATCGTCCAAAAATACTGTCGGAGCAGCTCTGTGGACCTCGCAGACTGAAATGTGACGATAACGAGCCTCCGATGAAAGAACGTGGCTCTGTGCTACGATGCCGAAGTCGTCGATGCCGCGGCCTCCAAAAAATCTGAGCTTCCTTCAAAAGATCCAGCACAGGAAAATGATCAAGTTCACTTGAGGTCTCAGAGGCTGAGGAGCTCGGGAAAAAGGAGAAAATGCCCAAAGAACAAGGCTTATTTATAGGCCTCACCCAGAAAGCCCGAAAACGTCCAAGAATTGGGCTTTTGGGCCCAACTTCCGGGCGCCCGCAGGATTCGGGCTGCTACAGTGTTGGGCCCGGCCCAACACTGTGCGTGCCCGAAACACCAAGAAGGCGCCACGTGTCCCCTCCGCGCTCCCCGCGCCCGGCGCACGCGCGCCCGCCAATCTCGGCGCGCCACGTGGCCGCGCGGTCCACGGCGGGGACCGTGGGCCGCGGTTCACGGTGGGCCGCAGTTCACGGCGGGCCGCCCGGGTCACTGCGCCCGCCAATGAGCGGGCGACACGTGGCCCGACGGGGTCCACCGTGCGCCACGTTGACCCGCGAATCAATGCCTGCCACGTGGCACTCGCCCCCGTTGGCTGCTCCCGGTGCACGCCAAAATCTGTGGACCACGCTGCCCGCCGCCGCGCACTCACCTGCCCGCGCCCTCGCCGCCGCGCTCCGCCACTGCCCGCCGCCGCCGGCGCTGCCCCACGGCCGCCAGAACCGTAACAATCGCCTCGAAATCCGTGTTTTGGCATCCGGGCTCCGAAAAATACAAGTAGTCCATTTTCATCGTTTTTGCGCACTGAATCCAAATCCGATGTCCGTTTTGCCAAATTCCACTTCTAAAATTTGTCGAATGCATCCGGACAGGTATTCTTAATCCAAATTTCACGTTGGGTCCAAATCTGAAGTCTGATTTGCGTGCAACCAACTCCAACACACATCATAGGTCTCCAAAAGCCATAATTTACACTGCAAGAGCTCTGCGGAGATCCGGGTCATCACAATTTGGATGGCTTATAATTCTGTGAGATGAGGCAGCCGTGCTCTTCGGACTGTCTAGAATGATGAGGTAGCCATGCTCTTCGGCAACGTGGCGTCTTGTTACTCGCTGGCCCGTTTTCTTTCATAAACTTGCGACTCTAGGGTTTTTGCTCCTCTTTTACTCCCTGATATAGTCGGTTTCTTATTTCTTCTCCTCGCTTGCTACTTACTGCTGTGTACCTCTTCTTCTCCTTTGCTCTTCTTGGTGTGCATATTTTTTACAAATTAGGATTGAATATTTTTTTTGCTCCCTGAGATGGTCGGTTTCTTATTTTCTCCCTCTTCTTCTCCTCGTTTGCTGCTTACTGCTGTGTAGCTCTTCTTCTTCTCTTCCTTTCTCGGTATCGCAGTCTGTAATTAATGAGTAGGCTTCTTCCATTTTATGGTTGTATCAATATTTGGATGGCTTACTTGGTAAGCAACCGCTTGCTATTACAACAGTCTGACTGTTGCTATGGTCTTTACCAATTTATACTTCTTTAGTTTGGCAGCTTAGTCTGAATACAATGGTCTGACTGTTCATATGCTCTTCGTCGATTCATGCTTCTGCAGTTTGGCTCTTCGCTTATTTATCTTTTGCATTTGGTCAAATTGTTCGCTGATTTATCTTTTGATTAGAACTTTGTTTGAGGACTGACTTTGTTTCAGCAGAACTTATTATCTCTCTTATTTGTATTACAGCTATGTAGTTAGAATTTCATGCTATCTCTGTAGTATGTTTGGAAATTGTACCATGGTAGCACAAAAAATGTATTGAACTCTGATGCATGATCTCTGGGAACATGATTTTCTGTAACTCTGATGCATGATGTCTGGAAACTTCATTTTCTGATGCAAAAAATAGGGCTTAGCTCAAATTATAAAAAAAATAAAAATAAAAAGACTACGCAGCGTTATCATAAAAAAAAAAAAAAAAAAAAACAAATGCATATTTGTATTCCAATAGGGCTTAGCTCAAATAATTAAAATTTACAATATTAAATAAGCGAAAAACTTTACAGATAAAAAAATTGTAAGCTTAAAAAGCCAAATAACACGAATAAAACTGTAGTTCAATAGAAAAATAAACAACTAAACTACAAGTTATCCAAATGGTACGCATAAACAACCGAAGAAATACATGTTATACTTATTCAAATAGTTCCACTACAAAAGATTTTCCCACTCTCTACACTTTTTGCAACTCTTACCACAACTCTTCTTCATCTCAAAATGAAATTAACCTTAACTATCCCAATTAATTTAACATATAAATATCTTAATTCTTCAAAATACTTCTTTACTTTCACTTCGGTAACCTTCTTCTAAAACTAAATAACTCTTTAATATCTCAAAAAATTTAAAAAATAAAAAACCAAAAAACAAAATTTTTCTATTTTCCGCCCATGTGATTCTCAAAAAAATCTCAACTTATTTTTTTCAAAATTTTATGAAAAATTACTTTGCCTTTCACTTTCTCGCAAAAAAAAAAAAAAACCTGCAATAACTTATATCTTTGAAAAAAAAAAATTAATCACTAAAAAACTTTAACAGTAATTATTCTAAAATTCGATTAAATTAACCATAAAATGAAAAAACAAATTCTGAAGATACCCAACTAATGACAAATTTATGAGATTTTATCCATATAAATTAAATTACACATGAGAAAATCAACAAAAAAAAAAAAAAAAAAGCCAAAAAAGCCAAAAAATATAGCAAATATCAAAGTAAATTTTAAGACAATTACCATTAAATAATAAAAATTTTGTAATGTGCCTCATTGCACTTAAATAACCGAATTCACCGCATCATTCATAAATCTATAAAAATATAATTAAGTACACGCTTTCGTGGTGAAGCACAACATTTTAAAAAATTTGTTAATTTTTTATTCACACAAAAAACCAAAATTTCAAAGCTAATTTTCGTCAAAAGTAATACATTTTTTTAAACAAAATGTATGTATCATATATAAAATTTATATTTTATTATTAATTATATATAAAATCATAAAAAGAATTTGTCAAAAAATCATTTGCCATTCAAAGTACAAAATTACCAACAAAAAAATTCCGAAAAAAAAAAGTTTCCAAATATTAATTGTAAAATCTGGAATATAAAAAACAACAATTTGATTTTCTCTGTATACTAATAAAACTAAATTCGTAATAGAGAAAAAATTATGATTTTTTTAATTATTACTTCAAAACTTTTTTTCCCTTACTTTTCTTTTTTTTTTTTTTTGCTATTTTTCTACTTTAAAAACCAATTTGTTTCTTCACAAATTTTTTTCCCGACTTTTATATATATAATTAAAAAATATAGATTTTACATAAAATCCTTACATTTTTTTAAAACTAATTTATTATTTTTTTATAAATATTAACTTTTAAATTATTTTTTTTCTCGGAGCAAAATATTATTATTATTTTTTAAAAATCACTATTAGTTCAATTAAGATGTCAACAAATGTTCAAAAAACATAGCACGGGTTCCCTTACATTCTTTTATTTTTTTTTAATTACTATTTTTTTATAAATTATTTATTATTTATATATAAAAAAATTCGTTGTGTAACACGATTTCCTTACCTAGTATTAATCAAGGCACAAATAAAATAGCAATAATAATACAACTGTAATTAAAATATCACGTCAATATTATTTGATTGTTTAATTAATTTTATTATATAGAACTTATAAATAAGACATTGATTGCCATAGTTTGAAAAGTTTGAACTAACACACCATTAAAATATATATATATATATAGGGTATATATAAGTGTACACCTCTTTGGAGGTGTACATCTTACACTCCACCCATCCTAGGGTGGGGTGAATTCCACTGGTCACATCGAAGTGACCAGTGGAGGAAGCCCCACCCTTGGATGGGTGGGGTGTGCATCATACACCCCATTTTGGGGTGTATGGGTAGCACAGCTCATATAATATGTCAGGCAATAGGAGAATAAGTTTCTTAAACATACCTTCCAATCACTACAAAAAAAAAAAATCTATACCGACGCTTTTACGACGACGCATTTAAAAAGCGTCGGCAATTTCTTACACTGTCGAAAATTTACCGACGCTTGGATTTTGCGTCGCCAAATAAATTTGGCGGAAAACGACAAAAATATCTTTTCACTTTTCCCACTTTACCTTTTCTCCCACCACCCGCCACAGCCACCCACTTTACCTTCCCCCCACCCGCCACAGCCACCCACTTTACCTTCCCCCCCCCACCCGCCACAGCCACCCATCACTCTGTTGTTTTTTTTTTTTTTTTTTTTTTTTTTTTCATCTCCACACAACAGCAGCTCTCCCTCCTCCCCAACGCGCGCGCAGCAGCATCTTCGTCGCCGCCGCCACCCATCGCCCCCAACGCACACCACCACAGCCACCTGCCACCCGTCGCCCCCAACGCGCGCACCTCATCGCCGCCGCCGCCCGTCGCCCCCAACGCGCCCCCAACGCGCGCACCTGCCACCGTCCCCCCCAACGCGCGCACCTCGTCGCCGCCGCCACCCGTCGCCCCAACATGCCCCCAGCAGCTCTCCCTCCTCCCCAACGCACGCGCAAGGCATCTTCGTCGCCGCCGCCACCCCATCGCCCCCAACGCGCACCCGCCACAGCACCTGCCACCGTCGCCCCCAACGCGCGCACCCACCGCCGCCACCCATCACCAGCGCGCACAAGGCCTCTTCGTCGTCGCCGCCACCCATCACCTCCCACCGCCGTCGCCCCCAACGCGCGTCGCCCCCAACGCGCGCACCTTGCCTCTTCGTCGGCGCCGCCACCCGTCACCCCCCACCGCCACAGCCACCGTCAACTGTGAAGGTTAGTCCTATCACCTCTTGTAGTTTGCCGACGGAGGAGCTGCTGCTCAAGCAGCAGCAAAGCAGGAGCTGCTGTGCTGCTGCTTGAGCAACAGCTCAGGCTGCTGCTTTCAGCAGCAGCTCCTTGCCTGGTGCTCAAAGCAGCTCCTTGCTTTCAGCAGCAGCTCCTGCTGCTGCTTGCTGCTTAAATTTTTAAAGCTCTAAATTTTTACTATTATTTTTCTTTCTTGTAGAGTAAGTTTGTTCTTCCTCGCGATGATAAAGTTGAAGTATGGGTGTTGAAATCAGTAAGTAGAAAATGGAAAGACTACAAGCACGAGCTTAAAGCAAAATATAAAAAGCCTAAAAGTACACAAGCAGAGATTGCTAGTAATGTTCCACTCGAAATTGTGTCACAACAATGGATAGATCTTGTCCGCAATTGGTTTTCGGAGAGAAGTGAGGTAGTTAATTTTGATCAATTAGATGATACTTTTTGCAGTTTACTTATAGTTTTGTACTATAGTTTTAAATTGACATATTTTATTTCTATAGAATCTCTCCAGAATTGGAAAGACATCTCGTGCAAATCATACAACTCCTCACACAACTAGTTCCAAAAGTTTTGCAAGAACGAGACATGAATTTGTATTAAATTCTTTCTTTATTCTATAAATTTACTTATATATATTTTTATGTTTCTAGTTTCAAGTTGATTTAGTTGAATTATATTTTTGTGCTAAACTTTTTAATATGATTATTGTCAGGTGGAGCAAAATAATAGAGATCCAGGACGTATTGAGTTTTTTGTAATAACTCACAAAACTAAAGATGGAGAATATATTAATAAAGCATCAAATGATTTTGCGGTATTCAAAATTCATTTTGTTTTAACTTTTTTATGCATCAATAAACTTATTTGGCAAGTAATTGATATGTTTATGTATCTTGCTTTAATGTAGGATGACTTATTGGGAGATCTAACTAAACAAGCGAGTACATCGGAGTTCTCAAATGCCACCAAAGAAATTGAAGATAGTATTTTCAAGGAAAAAAAAAGGAGAAGATCGATATGGTCGTGTGAGGGGCTATGGGATTGGTCCTACACCAACACAAGTTTTTGGAATTCAAGCTCAACTAAGGAATGTAGAGAATGAAAGGCATGATCCAATGAAAGAGGAAGTTCAAAAGTTGCAAGCTCAAATGCAAAATATGCAAAAGAAACACAAATCGAAAATGAATGAAATAAAATCTCTATTGCATAGGCTTGTCGGCCAATCCGGGAACTTAGGTATTGAGACAAGAGAATCACCATCACTATAGATGATTTAGATGACTTCGATTTTTTGTTAGTTTTAATTTTGTAAAACTTAGAAGTATCATATTTTTGAAACTAACTTTATATGCAAATAGATTGTTACTGTTTTGACTTAGTAACAAAATATATTTGGAATGAAGTCTATATTTTGACTATTTATTTATATTGTTGTCATTGTGATTAATTCTTTGATTATAAATGTGTATGAGAAATAGATTTTAGTTCTTACTTGAATTTTTGTTTGTATTGCAAATTATATATATATATATATATATATATATATATTATATATATATATATATATATATATATATATATATATATACACATTTGCCGACGCTTTAATGCGTCGGCAAATGTATGTTACCAACCAAAATAACGACGCTTTCATGCGTCGGGAAAAAGGAAAATAGGCGACGTATTAAAGCGTCGTAATATGACATTTTTCGATGATCATTTGCCGACGCTTTAATACGTCGACAATAAATTTCTATTACCAACCAAAATAACGACGCTTTCATGCGTCGGGAAAAAGGAAAATAGGCGACGCTTTATAGCGTCGTAATATGACTTTTTTCGATGATCATTTGCCGACGCTTTAATGCGTCGACAATAGATTTCTATTATCAACCAAAATAACGACGCTTTCATGCGTCGGGAAAAAGGAAAATAGGCGACGCTTTATAGCGTCGTAAATTGATGATCATTTGCCGACGCTTTAATGCGTCGACAATAGATTTCTATTACCGACAAAAATAACGACGCTTTCATGCGTCGGGAATAACGCGACGGCATATTTACCGACGCTTTTGTAAGCGTCGTCATATTTCTCTCGTCACTGTACTTACTGACTCACTTCCCGACGCTTTATAAAGCGTCAGTGACTACATTGACGACGCTTATACGCGTCGTTATTTGATTCTAAAAGCATCGGTATAGACCCATTTTTTTATAGTGAATAGTACAAATGTATATAAAATCTATTAATATCTAGATTAATTACCCCTTTGATCCTCAATCCTCACTTTGTTTTCGACTTTAATCCCTAATTTTAAATTTCATAAGATAAAAATATATAGAACTTACCTGAAATATAAATTATTTGATTCGGCAATGCAAACTGTCAATATTTTAATTTTACATTCCGATACTTTAATTTATTTGATTTGAACCAGTTAATAATACTTTAACTCTAAAATTTAATTTAATCTAATTACTCAGTTTAATAAATTTATAGCTATAAGAAATATACGAAGTATGCTAAAAATAAACAACGCAATTCTAATATCAAAGTAGTGCTTAATTAACAACTCATATTAAATAAATTAAAAGATTGGATAGTATCAAAACTTTAAAAGATTAAGTAGTTAAATCAAAATTATTCATAGTTTAGATAAGTTGTGTAAGTTTTTATTTTTTCATAATTATGTTGTTAAATACTATTATCTATTTAATATTTTTTTTTGGCTGTGAAAATATTTACTAAGTCAAACAGATGCCGAGGCATTAAGCAGTACACTACGCTTGAATTAATTGAGTTTTAATGGTAGTAGTAACTTATATATATATATATATATATATATATATATATATATATATATATATATATATATATATATATATATATATATGCTAAATTATAAAAAAGATATATTAAAAAATTTAGATTAATTATTGAATTTAGTTATAAAACTTCATTGAAAAAAATTGGTAGATGAACTTAATTAGGTATAATTAATGAAAAAATTATATAAAAGTGTTAGCAATATAGGATATTTCTTTTATTTCTTTTTTCTTGTGTTTTTTCAGTTGCAAATTGGATAGATGTTGAGTCTATAAGTTCTACAACCTATTTCGCTGATTAATTATCTTAAATATTTTGAGATATTTGGAACAGTGACAAAATACATGGATTAATTGATATAGTTTCTTACGCAAAGGATAAATTAATGAGATAGCGCCTAAAAGGGTAAATATAAGTGTACACCCCTGACGGGGTGTACATCTTACACCCCACCCCATCCTGGGGTGGGGCTTCTTCCACTGGTCACATGATGTGACCAGTGGAAGAAGCCCCACCCCAGGATGGGGTGGGGTGTAGGATGTACACCCCGTCTGGGGTGTACAGGTAGCAATGCCCATGTATATCATACATCTCATCTCATCTAAGAGTGGGGACTTATTTATCGATCTGATCGATAAAATTCATTTTATTCTTGAATGGGTAGAATATAAGATGTACATCCTATTTGAAATATACACTTAGCATTAACCAAAAAGAATTAAAAAATTAAAATAAAAAACATGCTATAAAATTACTAGTGACGTTATAATTTATTTATTTATTTATTTTTTGGATAATATCTAATATTGCACCTAAAATCTCAATTTATTTATTTTTTGTATCGACCAAAATACTTTGTTTATTTGAAAAAATATTTTCAAATATCTTATGTTTTTGAAAAGGAAATTTTAGAAAGTGAGAAATAAACTTAAAATTTTTACAAAAGGTTTATAAGCAAAATCTCTCTTTCTATTGAGCAATCCACGGGTACATCCCAATGGGAGTATAAAATGTACATTTTATTTCTGCAAGGGTGAGATTTTTTTTACTAGTCATTTCGAAATGACAAGTAAATTTTATTTCATCATAAAATCAATACAATATAAGATGTATATTTTATTTTGAATGTATAAAAAATATTTTTTTTAGTCTAATTTCATACAATCTTTTTATAAAATATGTATAAAAAATATTTTTTTAGTATATATATATTACTATAAAATTTATTTTTTTATATTTAATTTTTAAAAAATCGTAAATTATTTGTATATGTTCTTTTGATTTATTACCGTTATTTTTTTTTATTTTATATATTTTCTTATAAACATATCGAATATCGTATATATTACTATAACATTTAAGTTTTTATACTTATTTTTTAAAAAATTTCTAAATTATTTGTATATATTCGTTTGGTTTATTACCATTTTTTTATTATTAATTTTTTAACATAATATAAATAAAATATTTTTAATATATATATATATATATATATATATATATATATATATATATATATATATATATATATATATATATATATAATGTAAAAAAAAATAAATTATTATTTGATATGTTTATGTAGAATCGTATGAAATTAATTTATTTTTTTTGGTATGAAATTAATTTATTTTTTTTCCAATCAACCCGCCAAATATTTATTTATTCGCGCCAAATAAACCCAAACACCCCCTCTGTCTCTCTCCCTCCTTCTGTCCCCACGACATGAACTTATTCCCGCCTCGTATTCTCCAAAAACACCATTTTTATTCATCTTCTTCCTCCATTACCAAACTCATCAACGAAGCTCAAACCCTACAAACCCTAATCAAGAGCGGCTCCGCCCCCTCCGCCCAAACCCTAGCCCCCTTCCTCTCCTTCCTCCTCAAATCCCGCAAGCCCCACCTCCTCCTCCGCCTTTTCCCCAGCTTCTCCTCAGAACCCATCCAATCCGACCCCCGAACCCTAACCCTAGTCGCCCGCGCCCTCCTCGAATCCCGCCGCCTCGACGAAGCTGTGCGGTTCGTCTCCCGTGCCGAGGATCGCCTCGGTTTCGCTCCCGAAATTGGGCTTTGGGATTCTTTGATCCGTAAAATTTGTGCCTTTGACGCCGACCCGCGTAAAGCCCTAACCTTGTTGCAGGAATGTATGAGGAATCGCGGCATTGTCCCTTCTCTTATTACCTTTCGCGTGTTGGTATTGTTGTTCTGCTATCGGGGTGATATGGAGAGTGCAGTTGAGGTGTTTGATGTAATGCTTGTGAGAAAAAAGGGATACCCGATCGATAATTATGTGTGTAGTTTGATAATTTCTGGGTTTTCTAAGATTGGGAAGCCCGAATTGGGTGTGGCATTTTACGAGCGTTTGAAGAAATTTGATGGGTTTTCGCCCAATTTGATAACTTATACGGCTGTAGTCGACGCTTTGGGTAGAGTAGGTAGAGTTGAAGAGGCCTCCGATTTGGTTCAAAAGATGAAGGATGAAGGAGTGGTTTTGGATGCTGTTCTTTATAATAGCTGGATTTGCGGCTATTTGAGAGAAGGGTTTTTGATGGAAGGGTTGCGGAAGCATCGCCTGATGGTAGATAAAGGCATAGTTCCTGATGTTGTCAATTATACTGCAATAATCGATGGATTATGCGAGGGAGGCAATGTAGATAAAGTAATTGGGTTTCTACAAGATATGGAGAAGCGGAACATTAATCCTAATTTGGTTACTTATACAGCAGTAATTAGTGGTTTCTGCAAGAGGAACAAATTTGAGGAGGCATTTTGCCTCATGAGGAAAATTGAGGAAATCGGTATTGTAATTGATGAATTCGTTTATTCAATCCTGATAGATAGCTTGTGCAGAAAGGGAGATTTCGATCGAGCTTTCTGTCTGCTAGAGGAAATGAAGACTAACGGGATTAAAGTGGGAATGGTCGCGTATAATGCGTTGATCAACGGGTTATGCAAAGCTGATAAGATAAATGAGGCAAATGAAATTTCCCAAGGTCTTAATGGTGATAATTTCACTTATAGCACATTATTACATTGTTATACAAAAGAAAGCGATGTGGATTCTGTGATAGGAGTAAAGAGTAGGTTTGAGAATGCCGGCATTTTGATGGATGTTGTCACATGTAATGCACTTATCAAGGCATTGTTTGTTGTAGGTAAGGCAAATGATGCTTGCAACTTGTTTGATAAAATGCCTGAGATGGGTTTAACAGCTAGTTCAATCACATACTGTATAATGATTGATTGGTATTTTAAACAAGGAATGGTTGACAAGGCATTAGAATTGTTCGATGAGTATAGAAACTCTTCATCATGCTATGATGCTGTTGTTCACAATTATGTTATCAGTGGGCTATGTAACAAAGGAATGGTAGATAAAGCTGTTGAAGTTTTTGAGGACCTTATTGCAAAAAAATTTATACTTAATTCAGTTATTTACAGAAAGTTGATCACAGCCCACTTTAAAGAAGGTGCTGAAGAGAGGGTCTTGAAGTTCATTTACAAGATTGAAGAATTGGAAATTGGGTTATTCTCTTTGATATGCAATGATGCTATTGCTTTCTTAAGCACAAAGGATTGCTCTAGAGCTGCATTGGATGTGTACTTGTTATTGAGAAGGAAAGATTTTGGTGTTACAAATAAAGCATGCTATGTTCTACTTAAAAGTCTTCTTCGCAATGGAAATGAACATAGTGCTAAAGTTTTATTGGGTGAATGCTGTAAATTTCATGGGATTTTCGAACCTAGAATGGTTAATTTATTGTCTCGGTACCTGTGCAAGAAAAATGTTGAAGAAGCTATTCAGTTTTCTAATAATATGGGCAATCAGAAAATTTCTATCAGTGTAATTAGAGCAACTATTGATTCTCTAAAGAAGGAAGGTCGACTCCATGATGCATATAACTTTATTATGAAAACTGAGGAAAATGGTCTGCTTTCGGATGAAGCTGTTTACTCTATGGTAATTGATGGGCTTTGCAAAACAGGATATGTCGAAAAAGCATTAGATTTATGTGCAAGAATGAGAGAGAAAGGAATTGATCCAAATATTGTTATCCACAATTCAGTACTTCATGGTTTGTGCCACCAAGGCTGTCTTATCGAAGCGTTTAGACTATTTGATTCTTTAGAGCAAAATAACCTGCTTCCCACACTAATCACATATTCCACACTTATAGGTGCTTTATGTAGAGAAGGGCTTCTACATGAAGCAAATAAGTTATTTAAGAGTATGGTTATTAGGGGAATCACCCCTAATACTCATGTTTATAACTTAATAATAAGTGGGTATGGCAACTTTGGATTAATCGAGCAAGCACTTAAGCTTCTAGTGAATTTAGAGGAAAACTCTCTGCTTCCTGATGCATTTACAATTAGTGCTATTATCACTGGTTATTGCTTAAAAGGTGATATTGAAGGTGCCTTGAGTTTCTTTGATGAGTATAGAAGGAGAGAAATTCTCCCGGATTTTTTGGGTTTTATGAATTTGGTAAAAGGATTGTATGCAAAGGGAAGGATGGAAGAAGCTAGGAGTATTTTGACAGAGATGTTTCTGTGTACAGATATAGTTAATCTTATAAATAGTGCTGGAGATGATCTTAGTGCAGAGCCATTAGTTAGTCTGCTATCACTCGCATGTAAGCAAGGAAAAATTCAGGAAGTTATAGTTATTCTAAATGAGGTGAGATTGTTATCCATCTCCTCGTCGAATTCCGCCAGCCATAGTAGACTTACCCAACTCAAGAATCAGCAAGATATCGAAGCTGTAGAAGTTCCTAGAAGGTTCTTCAACTGTTCAAGTTCGAGAACAACAACGAAAGATACAATTTATGTGAATTACAATTCTCCAGAGATTGATGAGCACAGTAACATGGAGGAGTGTAACGACTTGATGGGGAAATCACTGTGTGATGACTTTGATTCATACTATCCGATCATTGCTTCTCTGTGTTCAAAAGGGGAATTGAAGAAGGCCAATAATGTTGTCAAAACAATGCTTCTAAATTCAGGATAAAACATTGGCATCAACCTCTGGATTTTTCTAGGAAATTCCGGATTTATTCATGAAGTTCAAACTTGCCTTCCAGGACTAAAATCAACCGCTGAAGTTGATTTGTATAGGTATGTTATTTTTCCGTTGTGTATAATTTCTTTATTTTGTTATTTACTTATTTGTTTATTTGTTTTGTTCAGAGGAACTCTTTTTCTAATTTCTATAGCTATCTTTCAATATTCCCGTTTCTACTTCTTTGTTCATATACTTAGCTTTACAAATGATCATGCAAACTCCATTTTGGTCGCAGACCCTCATACTTGATTCACGCAGTATCGTTGGAAGTTAGGTAATTGGTTGTTTTCTTGTTTCCCTTGGAAGTTATATAATCAGCTCCGACAGAACATTATGAAGTGATGTGGGGCCCATCTAGGCTCTTTTTGTAGTTCCTGTAGAAAACAGTTGATTCTTGATTTTGATTTTGAGAAACTAGAAAATGAGCGAGCGAAGCCAAGCGTAACATTAAACTAGCGAAAATAAAATATGTTGTCTAGATATAATAATTTAGAAAACTAAGTGTCTAATCATGGTAAATTTAGTCAAGGAGTTGCTGTTGATTGGCTCATTGTGTTACAGTAAAGAGTAATAAATCAGCTCTCTATCTTTTGGAAGATTCTGAGTCTTCTACATGTGTTTTGCAATTGTGTGGTAGTAAGTTCAACTGCATTTAATTTTTGTCAATTTTAACTGTATTTGAATTTGATTTTTTTTTTTTTTTTTTTTTTTCAGATTTCCCTTGATTCAAATATATATTACATTACAATTTGGAATCTTTATTGATCACATGCAAGTTATTTATAAAGCTGACTCTTTCAAATTTGTTAAAGATTGTGAACTGGAAAACCCAAACACCTCTATCCTGTATAATTCTTAGCTCTTTATTGGATACCATGAAAAATGTTGTTTCTTGTGATTGAAATTCTTTGTCCTAAGAAAATACTGCTGAACAAATATGAAGATGTCAAAGTTTTCACATCTAGCTCGGTCGGTCATTTGTTCCTGCAAATTATTCGTTTACTTTTGTATTGTAGTCTCCAATATGCTCTCTTTTGTTTACTTCTTTATAACATTTATTACATGAATAGGCAGTTGTTAAAAATGCGATGCAGTGCGGAGCTGAGAACATGTACCTTCTTAATAGAAGATTCTGCTCATCTGCACGACAAATGCCACGTTCCTCGAAAGCATCTATAACCCAATTAGCGATTTAGAATCGAGTGCCCGAGTTACATGTAATGGTACTTAAACACTCTTGAGTTGGATTTTATGGTGATTAATTTGGAAAACCTGAAACAGAGGAATGCATATAGCGAGCCATGTGGATGACACCCTTGTCTTGGTGACTTATGGATGAGCTGTCTCAACTATGTGAATCAAGGATACATAGCAGCCTCAGCTTGTATAGTATACCAGATTGTTGGAGATTCAATCTAAACGGAGTTAAATATTGCAGCTGTGGATCCTATTACCGAGGATTGAGATTTGCGCTGTTAGAGGGAGGGAAGAGATTATTATTATTATTATTTCCTTTCCTTATGGAAACTGTAAGTGCTTGTGCCTTACTTCTTCTTTTTTCTGCCAAGAACAGTAAAAATTAAGAAAAGAAAATTATAATAGACAAATGGTATTATGGATTGATCGAATTAGCTCCGGTTTGAAGTTTGAATTTGTTTGAATTTCATAAGCAATGTTCTTGTTGGGTTACAAAGTAAGGATAAATTTCTCTACTATCGCGCTAAACACATGGTGGCACGCGCCATCCTCAAAATTGGATAGTGAAGAGACTCCTAATCCTGTGAATTTTGGACAGGGTGGTGGAGTTTCTTACTATCCCCATGAATAGGTGGCTCCAGTCCCAACTAATCCCCACTATTCTGAACTAAACACAGTAGAAGAACACTTAGAACTAGACTTCTCCTTTTGGGGAACACTTCCTTCCTTCGAACCTCACACCAAAGTTCTCCAAACACATACAAATGATGGTGCAGGTGAACAGTGGAGTTCTCGGCATACCCTCCCTATATTTATCAGATGATCCTGTAGCAGAGTTGAGATTCATAGTTTGGTGCAAAATGGGTGGGGACACATTTTGTTAACTATGGCATCCAAATCTTGGAGTTGATCTCTCCTATATTTTGTTATTGATCTCTCTTATATTTTGTTGTCAATAGCTTTATTCGATTATGTGATTATTGGTTCGCATGCATCTTGTTAGAGTGCATTTCAAGTTAACTAATAATGATCAAAACAAAAAAATTCATCTGTTGATAGATTAAATTATATAAAATTTATATTTAAAAGTTAAAATTAAAATTACCTTTTATAGAATTTCCAAAATGCCCAAGTTCCCTGACGCTGATCATCTTTTGACAAGTAAAATACTATGGAATTCCCAAAACTGCCCTTGATTTCATATTGTGGGATCATCTCTTGTCCTCTACACTTCAATGATCATTCATGTATGTTTTGTCATCTATATTTTGCGATCCTTCGTATGTATGTATATCTTTTTGTCATCTATACTCGGCACCTAGTTGCAAACCTTGAAAGAGGTTCATGTTACTTGAACCCCTTTTTGAACTCTCCAGCAATGTTGTTGTCTTTCGTGGAATAAGATATACACGTAAACACATTATAAATGTACATACATGCCTACATATAAGCATGAACTCATTTATCACATCTTAACGCATCGAAAAAGTAAAACAAATCAGGAAAATATGTAAGTGAGAAAAGGAAACAAATAGTCTCGAATCTCCATGTATCTCATTTCCTTTAAGACTGAAAGAGCAGTTGAACAAACAACTACGTAGCAAAATAAATAATAACAAATCTTTGAGATATTACAGGAAATCGTGCTTGCCGTTACAGCTGTGTTATGAAACTAATACAAAAGAGAAGTAAAATTTTTTTAAAAAAGGAACTAAAGAACTGTGAATTACAAAGAATTATGAAGAAGCATAACAAAAATGCAGCAAAGAACATTTTAAGGGAGACTAGGCTCAAATTTGCAGGACTATCAGAAGCCTCAACAGTCGAAATGCCTAAGTCGTCGAATGATTAAATGCCAATACCTGACCACCTCGCGCCCTCCTTTGTCAGCATAAGAAGAGTTACACAAAAAAAAACAACCTTGGTCAGCTGTACAGGAAAAGGAATCGCAGATCGCCCGCTGCTATATCCGTTTCTGGAAGAAGTATTAAACGTGGTTAAGAGACAACAAAAGAATTTATCAAAGATAAGTTCTCTTAGCGGTCCTTAAATGGCCAAGGCATTCTTCAGGATTCGCATAGAAATAGTCTTCTTCTTTTGGTCGCCCGGGGACAACTTTTCTACTCGTCGGTTGACCCATGCGGTCCTTGTGGATCTCCTTCACGGCGGCCGAGAATTCGGCCCATGAGAGTTTCCCCTCCTTGAGAAGATCTAAAAGCTCCACGAGTTGTTTCTTGTCTAGCAATACAGTTTTTCGGAACCCCACAAACCTACATTTCCCACGAGAGAAACTGTCAATGTACATTTTCAGAAAAAAAAAACCATAATATTAACATGGATATGCTCAAGTTATGAAATCGATTAGAAACCAAACTACGTAATAGAAAATTCTAAACTTTTTGAGTTTTACCCTTAAAAGGCCTAAACAAGAAATGGTCTAATAATTTGGCTTGCTTTCTTAATTCAGAGAAACAGCATGAGAAATTGTCATGAGAAGATTGAGGGCTCAATTCTCTAGAGCAAAATACTAAAAGTAAGGATTTAAGTGCAGTGGCATAGGGTTGTCCCGAAAACTAGCCGGCATGATACGGCATGGTGCGTGCTGGGCCATGCCGATACGTGTCGGTTACAAAAAATATGTGTGCTAACACACAATAACATGATATATTTATTTATTTTTGCAACAAAATATTCTAACTGCTTTTTATGTATCTTTATCAAGTATTCTAAACTTAGTTGAGAAAATTACTTACTAATTTTATTTTAAAAAAAAAGAGTTTTGAGTTGTGCAGTCGATACAGGAACTGCATCATACCGATATCTTGTTGGCACGATACGACACAGTAAATACGGAACTGCATCATACCGATATCTTGTTGGCACGATACGACACAGTAAATACGGCCCGTGTCGATGGGCGCTTAAATCGTTGATTAAAATGTCACATATAAAGTGAAGCTTATTACTCAAAATTACAAGATAGAAAAATCCAACCTAACTAAAAACTAAAAACAACCTATGCTTCTAAAGAGAGCCACATTCTGGAACAGAATATTTCTTGGAAACCAAAAGCTACTAATTCTGCAGAATCTTGAGTTTGCACACCAAGTAATTAATGGATCAAAATGTTGAATTAAAAATAAATAAATGCAAACCTCCGATGTCCTTCTACGACTCTCGCCATGTTTCCGTCATAGCTGGGGATGAAAACGTCGCTAGCAACAGAAACCAGATAGTCCAAAGCTGCCATTTGTGTTGAGTGGTTATGGAAAGGCCTCAACTCATCCGGAGACAAAAGCATCTCCTTTCTTACCTATGAGTTTTCTTAAAAAATGTCAAAATTAAATAAAATAAGAAGGCCTAATTTCATCCTTACGCCACAGAAACATCAAAATTTTGTGTATATCCCTCAAAACTTTGAAATATTTCAGAGGCCTTGTAAAGACACATAAATACTAAAAAAAAAGCCCTTTTTGGAGGGTATTTATGAAAATTGCAAGTGCATTTTCAGATTCACTTATGATATTTTTATTTTCCAACCTTTGGAGGGCATTTATGTATTTGGAGGGGGTAGAATTATAATTTTGCCCTAAAAATTTGGCAGGATGACATACTTCTGATGGACAGAGAGAAAGAATTGGCACTAACAATTTTAGGAAATGCCGCCCTCAGAGTAGCAAGCCTTCTATCACCACCATAGATTTCGCCAGAGGCAATGTATATTAGAGTGTCCCTCGTGAATTCTAGCGCTTTAAGAACCAGTGTTATTTCTTCGGGTGTAAGAGGGCACAATCCTTCCAGCCTTTTCTTTTCAGAATCAATTTCCTTCTCTTTCCACCACGGATATGCATATCTGTAAGGTTCAAAGATGAAAACCAAGCATGATTATTAAGTTCATTACAAGGAAAAGGAAAAAGAGAAAACATAATAATAATACAAAAGACTACTAAACCAAAAAAAACGAACTTATTCTTCTGAGGTTGCACACAAAGATTAAGACACACAAAGATTAAGACAAAAATGCCATTTTGCAATAACAATCCACTTTTATTGCATGTTACAACTTTGGTCCTTTTAAATATTTGCAACATTGGGCTAAAAATATCCCTTCATAGTACAGAATGGTTGAATTATATAGTATGGATATCACTGCATTAAGTACAAAGGGTAATCTTGATGGAAAAGAATATTTGGCACAAAGTTGGAAAGTCCAATAAAAAAGTGAGCTTTTCTTTCTGCAGTAAGTCCCACACATAAAGAATAACACGAAACGTAAAACTAAAATAGAAACCTCATTCGTGTGAGTTCCTCTGTTTCTTTGTCGGAGCATTCATGTGTACAACCAGAAAAGGCGAGCATGTCCATCTCATATCGTAAGTGGAGCACGACAAAAGGTCCACTTCTTCGAAGAATTGAGATAAGCTTGTTGCCTAGGGCTTCTATCTGTGGAGTAAACCTTATTGCCTCATAGTTAACATGACAACGAAGCCTTTGGAGCTTAATTGGTAGTCCATTGTTTGCGAGGCGTGCATCTGTTTTATTGAAATGGATCACTCTATGCTTCCGTACAAGAGGTAAGATCTGCAAGAACAAATAGATCTCAGATTGCATACTTTCTAAAATGTGTCAAAAGAACAAAGATAAAATATATAGATAGTCCGTGTACTCTCCCGATATTGCAACTTAATCCGCTTCATTTTTATTCCGCTTCACTTAAACACTTTGATCCCAAAAGCCTTCTCATGATTATCAAAAGAATTTTATTTCATCTTGTAAAATGACCATTCTGCCCTTCTCTATAAAATAACTTTGTTTCAAACAGAGTTAAGAGGTCCTTCTGTTGGAAAAGTTGTGTTACATCCAAGGATTTAAATATCCATCGACATGAGCCATATCCACCGTACCGTATCGTGCCAATAAGATACTGGCACGATACAGCTCCCGTGCCGATGGCATAACTCAAAACTCTTTTTTCTTTAAATTACTAAGTAATTTTCTCAATAAAGTCCAAAATATTTGATAAAGATACATAATAAGCAATTAGAAAATTTTGTTGCTAAAAAAAATAAATATTTCATGCCATTATGTGTCGGCACACATATATTTTTTGTGACCTGCACTCATCGGCACGGCCCGACACGCACCGTGCCATACCATGCCAGCAAGTTTTCGACACGATCCCGCGCCACAACACTTAAATCCTTGGTTATATCATATTCCTTTCTTACAGTCACGGATGGAATTGAATATATGAGAAAGTTCCAAAACTGGAGTATTCAAATATTATCCATACATCATATCATAATTTGAGAAATGACTTCCTTATTGACCTGTTTTAAGTAATATCTCTCGCTGGACCAGCTGATTGGAGGCATCGAGAATGGTTCTTTTGTAATTTTTCCAATGAATTTCTGAGGAAGTCCTTTTACAATCTTCACTTCGTCTCTCAAGGAATTGATGAAGTGGTTTACATCAAAAATATCCCCAAAATCACAGCAAATTACCAGCTTAATTCAAAAAGCGGAACTTAGAAAATAATAATATAGGGCAGTAAATTATTAGGAAACTCCATACCACGGATCAGCCCAGAAGTTTTATCAAGTTCTGGAATCACTAAGGTCAGGTTTAGATAGCGTGCAACCGTAACCATATCACAAATCTGCAAAGGAGCCCATAAATTATGGCGAAGATATATAAATTAACAATACATACAATAACTGCCAACCTGGCATACCTTCTGAATAGCTTCTCTGCTCGAAAAGGCAGCAGGTTAGCATTTTCATAAACAAAACAAATTTGCAGTGTTTGCTGTGGCAAGAAGCTGATTGAGCTTCTCTGCCCGGAAAGCAGTATCTCCAATTCGAAGCTTCTACTGTTGCTATAGTGGGAAGTTGTTAGCAGGATTCGATGGAGCTACAAGTGAAACACCTCTACAAAAAGCTCCAGCTAGGTTAAACAGGCCCAAAGTCCGCTACCAGCATATTCTTCACTCAAAATTACAGACTGAGGCAAAAGATGATCTTAAATAGAAGAAAATAGTTTACGAACCGCTGCTCTCATTTGGTTCACGCGAAGATAACCATTGCTTTTGTACACTCCTGCAAAAGAGTTAACAAGGCTTTGATTCATTGAGAGAAATTTATTGTATACTCTAATAGCATGGCAAACAAAACAAATAGAAAATAGTTACAACAAAACCTTTTTCCTAAATTATTGGAGACTTTTTAGATCTTGCAAGGGTTAGCGATCGATTGTCGACATAAGTGCAAAGAGAGGTATTATATAACCACATTATTGCCATGGGGCTACAATATTATGCATATAAAAAATGACTAAAATTGTCAGCCAATAATGCTTGTCCAAGAAAACAAGCTAAATGTGGCAAAATATAAGTCGAATGACATTGTTATGAAAAAGAGTACAGATTATCCAAAATACCTTGATTTCTCATAAGGGAAAAAAAAGAAAAAAAAAAGGGCGTAAGCGAATCACGTCTATACAAACATAATTTCATAACAATCAACAAAATAACCTCAAATTGTCCACTAATTATCAAGACTAACAAGTGGAAAAAGCATGGCTTCATCGAACCTGACTTCCATTAGTCCAATTCATGATTTTTGGTAATAGTTACAAATATTGAACAATTTGCTTACATATATCACTCGCATGATTCTAATGTAGAGTATATAGAATATTCTCTATAGAAACAGAGAAGTTCTAACCGATGATAATTGTGACACCCCAATAGTCCTACATCGAATGGGAATGGAGTTGTAATTGGGTATATAAAAGATATGGACACTAATAATAATAACTGAGCTTAAACATTTTGAGCTGTGCTTTGGGTCCAACGAGTTATTATTGAGCTGTGCTTTGGGATCGACAATCCGGGGATTAAGCTTGTTGCGGATCCCAAATCACTTGATTCCACGAGTTGGCGACACCTTCAGCAAGGCATGGTCACCAACTTGGAACTCCAAGCCTTATCGTCGCTGGTCCACATAGCGTTTCTGCCTGCTCTGCGTGGTCAGCAACTGCAGTCCCACCACGCGCACTCTGGCCTCAGCATCCTTGAGTAACTCTGGCCCGATAACACGGCACTCACCGACGTCATTCCAGCAGATGGGGAATCGACATCGGCGCCCGTACAGTGCCTCATAAGGAGCCATTTGCCTAATAATTGTTGTTATAGGCGAACCTTTCCAAAAGAAAAATATCGGTACCAGCCGTCTCATACTTAAGTACGCATGCCTTTAGCATAAACTCCCCAAAGTCTGGATAACTCACTTAGAGCCATAATATACCACTGTGTTGTGGCAAAAGAGGCATCACTACAAGTGCCAAACCAACAACTTGCTCGTGGAACGTAAATACACGGTCTTTAAATGTCAATGCACCTGGTACCGTGCTGTTTGCGATAACACTCGGGTGCACAATTTTATTTTACCCAAACTGCTAAAAATTCTGGTTCACAAAGATACCACACAGGGTATGTGATATAGGGGTGGTCGTACCCTAGTTATGATCTTTCAGATCTATTAAAATTTCTATCTGTTCATACAAGCGGTTCGAGAAATTTTCCGCTTTCTATTCATACTCTCTTGTGGCATTCATACATTTCGCCACCCAGATTTAGAACTGAACTTCGGCTTGCCAACAAGGCACTATATTGCCTCCAAGAACAAGGCTGGTTAATTCCACCTGCTCATTATACTGCCGAAATATCCGACTAAACCAGTCCTCTAATGTCACTGATATTCGAAAACTAGGTTCCAACATCCTCAAAGACTAAATAGTCTTGATTTGGACATGTCAAATTTTTAAGGCTTAACGATTTATATTGTAAGCCCTATCGACTAGGGTTCACGTAGATATGCTATACATTCAACCCAGGCTACACCGCACAAGCACGCTAAACTGCGAAACTCTGATGAGATCCGGTACTTAAGTGCAACTATGATCACATTTGATATAGCAATCAGATTCAATACTCTTTCTAGTTTACATATTGCATGGCAACCCAAAGTCACCTTCAATAATACTTAAAATATCCAGTTTTGACACGTTGTCCAACTTTATAGCTTGAACCACATACTTCTATTATCAACCCAATTACAAAATCTGGCGAGATCAACGTGGCTAGTGACCACAAGTTAGGACGGTTGTCGACATTAACAACAAAGATAATTTTCTATGCACGTGATCTGTCTGAGACCTACCTAAGGTCTAATACAGTCTGGGATATAATCACTGAAGCTATAACATCGTTGTCCAGAGACAACCTTGGAACTAAAATTTTAAGTAAGCAACCAAATAGACCCAATCATGATAATTCCCCTTACGGGAATGGGTACTTCAAACTGCTCTTTTGACAGTACATTGTCTGCAGCCAACATACTTATCAAAAGAAAAGTGAAATACTGTAAATCTGTTGCCAACATCATGTTGGGAACACGACTCCCACCGGAATCAACAGAAGGTATTACTCATACCTCATGACACAAGTCTCTATGTCGATACAATAACTTATATCAACTGTCTCTACCACCTCGTGGTAATGAGTGCAACTCTGGCCACTCACAGGGATCTAGAACCATATTCCACTATCTCCCGATATCTCAAATGAATCACCACTTGCTAACACGGCTCTAGCGACATCAGTCGCAACTCACATATAGCAGGGGCAATCATGACCCCAAATCGGCTTACACACACTGTGCATATCATCTACCAAACGGATTTACTTAGGATAAAATCAAATCCTCAAGCTATCCTTAATATTCTGTACATTAGACTTTCCAGTCATATCTTACCATAGCGGTAGCCACAACATCTAAAATTGTTGCATACTAATAGGAGTAACTAAGACTCCACTAAATTTATGCCAAAGGTGGGGTCTGAATCCAAATCCAACCCAATTTTGTTTTAGGGTTTTAATCTGGCCTTAAATCACCGAATTAGCCTGTCCAACAATCATGTCTGCGCCAATGCGCTCACTGCTACCACCACCTCTATCGAAGTAATCATGAATCCCAACTATTTACACTGACCAGGGTTGGGACACAACTCAATGAGGTCGAATATTTGCTGAATGCCGTCAGCATCATTCTGTCCCAAAGCAACATAATTGCTAATCTCATAAGCATCCCGATAGCTACAATCGGGGAATCTCCAGTAACAGCAGCCACAACATAATTTTGATAACCATGGCTGCGACTAAAGCACTATATCAGGTGGCACGGGGACAACTAGAGGATCACTGACTTCTCCAAATACATGGACTAGTGGTGGCGCCAGTGCAACAATAGCAAATATCTGATGCTGAGCCATCTGCTGGACTATCCCAACAAAAGCGGTGAGATGATTCTCCAACCGCAGCCAACGATCCGAGCCCTCAGGCTCCACTGATATATCAAATTCATGGCTCGTACTACAACCGCAGCTAACACTGCCCATACCATGACCACTAAGCCCAGAACACGTGCTAACACCGCACTTGGTTGCAACAACAAGTTAGGAAAACAACTCATAAGTGTAACATACACCTGAGCTCCTAACTGCTAGACAAATACCCCGCGCTCTCACGTCACAAGTCATCCTAGGGTTCAATCCTAACCAGATCCTAATCAACTTTCCTAGGTACCGTGTAACTTTTCTCTGATACCATCTAATCTGTCACGCCCCGAGTTTAAAAACCGGTCTAAATTTTTTTTTTTTTTTTTTAAATCAGAGTTTTCAGAAACCGGGCGTAACAGACCGCCACATGCATAGGGAACTCCTCCATCCAGACAGAGACTTCCCTATATCCCTATACATGCACGGCTAGGCAAGTACATAATACATTCAGAGTTCAAGTACAGATACTTAACTAAGAACGTAACTAATAACTGAACTAACAAAATACCGTATCTGATCATATCCCAAAAGGTCAGATCCACAGGGGAACAGCTCTATCGTGATCACCTCACCAGACCGTCCCGACATCTCACCACCCAACAGTCCTGAAAAACAGTCACCCGAGGGTGTGAGACACACATAAGTGTATCCCAGTGGGCACGACGAGCCGAGAAATAGCTAATTGTACCTACTGGAAACAATAATCTGCGGATGGTAATAGGTCAGTGGATAAAGGCTGAATAAGCAATAGCAGGTCTACAGATAAGCAGAGTATACTGAGTAGAGGCTAGATAAGCAAACAATGAATCCACTGATATGCAGTGTGTACTGAAGGGTAAGATGCAAGTATACAAACTAAGCAGAGTACCATTACCAGGGATTAATCAACAGTGCAGATATACAATCTAAGCCAAGTAAGATCAAATATGGATTAATAGAACAGAGTATGCATATATATAACACAATCATACTATGCATGATAATCTATAACAGATACGAAAATGCAGGTAAGCAAGAATATCAAGAAGGTGCATCAAAGGTAGAACCACGAATATACCCAATCCACTGCCACTGTTGGCCACAAGGGCCTCAGGCTAAACTGCCATGGAGCATATGGACCTCAGGCTAAACCATCTTGGTCATCGGGTCCTCAGGCTAAACCACTGTTGGACACCCTGGGGCCTCAGGCCTAAAGCCATTCTTGGACACCCTGCAAGCTATCATAACCCCACTGGGCTCACGGGTCGATCAGACCTCTCTACCGGTAAAGAACACCGTGACGGTGGCCAAACCGTCGGTGTGCGTGACGAAAAGCTGGCTCGACACGGCGATCATAATGCTGATGCTCAAACAATGGTCCACTGACCAAATAGACAGCAAGAAGCCAAGGAAAATCCCCACTGGGATACAAGTATAACATGCCAAGTACTGAAGTAATCTCACCTATTCTAAACATGCAGTGAAGAATAGAGGCAGGTATAGAACTATGCTAGTGACCAATCAAGCATGGCATGTGTCCAGGAAATGCATATCAACTGCTGAAGAAATCATGATATGACTCAACATGATAACAAGCAACTGCTGGAGTATAAGCATGATATGTCTCAGTAGGGTAATCAAGCAACTGCTGGAATATAAGCATGATATGCAAGCAAGTAATAAGAGCAGGTATAAACTCAGTAGTAGTCATGATGCTAAATCTTAGTCCACGGTCGGTAGACCGGACAGACGGCGAGAAGCCGAGGAAATCCCCACTGGGATATCGATACTAATGCAATTATGTAATCATGCCAGGAACTGAGACTAGAACTCCTATTATTTAGGAACAAGCACATATAGGCATAATCAGGGCTGAAATCAAAAACAAGTGTCCGACTGGACTAAAGCAACCAGAGGGCCGAAAAGATAAAGCCCGGACCGAAGATAACCCACCTCATTGTAGGCCGATCCCGAACTCCCGCTGGTTTACTGAGTCGAAGGTGCCGAACAGCTAGGCCCTGAACATATAACGGGAATCAGTGACTGACTCGCTCAACACCCAACCCGACTATCACTATAACAACCTACAACTGTCAACTTATTTATTTAAGTGTTTAAATCACAAAAATGCCCTCGTAATACTTCTAGAGTCCTATTTGGACTACAAAGTTTTCCCACCATAATACCAAGACACTAGACCAACCAGAACAGTGTCGTAGGTATTCTGGGCATCCACAATGATCCAATATCCAGATCGGAACGCGCCTCGCGCCGAAATCCGTAAAATCGACGATTTTGTCGATTTACGAGACTTAAACAATTTTCGATCGACTAGAGCCTTTGGAACTTATATAAAATGTTTAATACATGTATTATCACTGTCTAAAGGCATCCACAATGTCCCATTTGCAACTTGATCCAAAATAACTCTTAAATTACATAAAATCTTAAATTTATTCATTATTTTGACTCGTTCTCTAAAACCAGAAGTCCAAAATTAGCGCCGTAAGTTTCAGCGCGTCACTTTTGACGAGACGGGCCCCGTGCTCACAAATTTGGGTCAACACGAGACCCGAGAGCAAAGTTAGCTCTTTAACCTCTTATATTTATAAGACTATTTCGCTTCGATCTCGACGTCTAGGAGTCCAAAAATTACTCGGCAAGTTTCAGTGTGTCCAGGACAACGAGACAAAGCCCGTGCTCACGAGTTTGGGCCCACAGGAAGCCCATTAACAAAATTGGCCCATAAACTCTAAATCCCCACAAACACACTTATGCCTTTACAAAATAAATACTTAACAGAAATTAAAATACAAGTGAGCATCATGCTCTGGGTACCCTACTGAATCGAGGGCTCACCTTATGCTCGCAGGAGAATGGTCGGAAAGTTGGCCGGAGCGACACCCTCAAAGACACCAACTCGGCTCAAGGCAATCTTGAAGCAAACTTGTCCAACTCTGGAACAAGGTTGAGCACAGGTTAGAGCAACCTCCCAGAAGCAGCTTGGCCACGGTCAAGCTGGGCACCGACCGCCGGAGATGGCGGTTGGCCGGAGAACAACTTATTACATTTTATTACTAACTGAGATTAAGCCAACTTAATTTCCAAGGGTTCCTGGGCTAAACAAAAATGATAGAAGGTCTATAGTAGGTGTGTAGAGCTCACCTGAGTCATAGGCCGGCGCCCGAAATCGACGGCGGCGGCCGGAATAGAAACTCGGGTCCAAGAGTGGTGCAACTACAACATCAACAATCCCCACGTTAAGAGTCACATGCAAAATGATGGGGAGCTCCCAAATAACCTAAGGAAGATACCTGTGCCGGTTTCCCACTTCGCGAAACCCCGGTTGGCCGGAATGGAAGTTCGCCGGAAAAACGAACCCGTTAATGGCGGATTCCGGCCAGTCGAGCTTGGGGCTTCACAAGATGGCCCAAAATGCTCTGCTGGTCCCCACGGACCTTCCTGCAGTGGTGGCCGGCGAGGAGGTCGAGCGGCGGCGCCGGAAAAAGCTGCTCCGGCGAAGTGGGAAGAAGCCCGGTTTTAGGGCTCGGCCGTGCGGGTCAGTCCGTCAACCGATCTTTCCCAAACTTTGGGGGAGGCCGGCAGTCACCAAGAGGGACTAGTTCAATGGCTTGATCGAGGTTTCAACGGCCAGAATTTTCCCACCAAAGAGCTCGGCCGAGAACCCACTTTCAACAAGGAGACGCTCCCGCCGGCGACCGGAGGCACGGCGACGGCCTCGGCTTCACAGAGAAGAGTCACCACCACGTCAGGAACACTCTACAACAACCCCGGCCCAAAACAACAAACTTTTTCCAAAAAAGCTTACCTCGCCGGAGTTACCAAAGAAAGTGGCGACTTCGCGGTGGCGGGCGGCGGCGGCGGCCGACGGGGATGCCCTGACTCGGTCGCGGCCACACCCTGGATTGCTACAGTCGGAGCTTGAGCCCTCTGGGTCTTCTAGAGGTGATCTATACTTGCAACCCGAGAGAACAAGGGCTAGTGTGGCTCTCTCTCTCTCTCTCTCTCTCTCTCTCTCTCTCTCTCTCGGCTGCCCTGGTGACGGGAGGAGGAGGTGGCGGCGCCACGGGTGGCTGCTGGAGAAGAAGAAGGGAGAGGCGAAGCTTCCAGAGGCATTAAAGAAGTTTCACGCGCGGGGTGGAGCAACGAGGAGTCGCACGCGGTTACAGCCTGGATTTTCATGCGTAATGAACAATTTCAAAAACCCCCCCTGTAGTGCCCCAGTTTTCCCCTGTGTCTTTCCCCTGTTTCAAGGTGTGGAACACCTGTTAGTGGTGTGTGGGGCCCCAACATGTCAAAGTGATGTGTTGTTTGGACTTAGAGTGGATTTGGAAGCAAGCCTGACCTTCGGCTGACTTTGCCGATTTTTTGGAATGGAATCAGGCTAAACGGAGGCCGTAGTTGGATTCAGCGCGGAAAAACGCTTGAAAACGGCTATTTACTTATTTAATTTGGAGTCCGGATGCCCAAAAACGGACCCCCGGAAGTTTTCTGCGCAAAATGGTGCATGGGGGGATCTGTGGACCGGCCGGGACACGTGGCGCCTTGTTATTGGGCCGGCGCACGGCTCTCGGTCCACGGAACGGGCCGCCGGTGCACGGTGCACCGGCGGGCCACGTGGCCGGCGCTGGTTGGGCCGGCGCAGCGCACGCGGTGCATAGACCGCGCGCGGGCAGAGCGGGCAGGCCGGGCAGGCTGGGGCAGCGGCGCGGCGCACGGTGCACCGGGGCGCGCCACGTGGCGGCCCCGGGTTGGCGGGCGCACTTGCGCGCGGCGCACCCGCAGGCGCGCGCCTGTGGCCGTACGCGCACGCGCCGCAGGCGTGCAGGCGGCGCGCAGGGCCGCCGGCGGCCGTGTCGGGCGGGAAAGCGGGGGGCACGTGGCGCCCCGCCATTGGCGGGCGCCACCCACCCCGCCGCCCCGCAGAGGGGACGCGTGGCGCCTCCCCGCTGGGCCCGCACGGCTGCCGCCTGTTTGGCGGACGCGTGGCGGGCCCTGGGCCGGGTCGGACAGACGGTCGGACGGGCGGGGGATCCTGTGTGCGCCCGGGCTGGGCCGGGCCGCACTGTAGCCGCCCGAAAAATGGTGGGCCGGGCCGCACTGTAGCAGCCCGAAAATGGCCATGCGCCCGGAAATGGGGACAATTTGGGTATTTTCCCAATTGTTTAGTGGGCCTATAAATAGGCCTCCCCTCCCCTCTTCTCTTGCTTTTTCCGAGAGCTAGAGAGAGAATGGGAGGGAGGGACCTTTAGGAAGTTTTTCCTCTCACATTTTTCTACCTCGTGGTGCGTTCCCATATTTTCGGGAAGATCGACAGCGGCGTTTCGGATTTTACAGTGTGCCTCGGTTTTCCCCCATTTCGGCCCGTTATCGTCGCATTTCAGTCCGAGGAGTCCCCTGCGCAGCACAGGAGTCCGATTTCGACGATTTCTTCGCCAGTGTGTTCCTAAGAGGTAGGGCTTCGTTTTCCGTGTTGATGGTTTCTCTGGATTCCGATTCCTTGGCACGATTCCCGAGGTGTTTTGACCCCCTATTTTGCTGTTTGGATTTTTGGACAGCGGCGACTTCGACGAATTGTTTCTCAGCGTAGGAATATCGGATCGAGGCGATTTAAGAGTCGATTTTGGGCTATTTTTCGCGAGGAACGCAACCGTGATTTTTCTGGGATTTTAGGAGCTCGGGACAGAGGTGAAATTCCTCGTTTTGCGTGCTGATTGTAAAAACAGCAATTATGTGTTTGGAACTTGTAGTTTTTACACCGTGTACACTTATGTGATGTTGTAGGATATTGTTGCAGCTGACGGTGTGTTTAGAGGACAGCGGGTATTTTCTGGGTGTTGTGTGCACGCTTTTCGAGGTGGGTGGTTGCGTATCCCTCTTTGTTGACTTGCACACTAGGAATAAAAGAGTTCCCAATTATACATGTGATAGATAACTTGTGGTATATGAACCTATTGCATTTGGCCCCTAAATTAATTTAGTAGCTTCTATGTGATAAATCTGGGACAAGAAAATTGGACAATTGCTATATCGTGAACCGCATGCAAATTAGTAACCCAACAATATTTTTAAAATAGTTCTAAAATTATTCTTCACATGAAACTTAGTTCCTTTCTAAATGTTTTTAAAAGAGAACACTTGCATGCTCATTGGACATCTAGTTAGGCCACTATCTTACTGCAGCACTATATTATGGGACTTGACTTAGGAGAAAACATGTGTTATTGTTATTCTTCTCTATCGATGCATGTTGCTCGAGTCTGATCGGGATTTTGAGATAGTGGTGTCTGAACCTTGAGTTTGGGACAGTTGGGATTGTCTTAGGGGATTGTGGGGCATAGTGGCAACCGCGGATGTTAGGCGGTTGACCAGATGTTTTTACTTTATCAGATTGGGGTCTATGGGTTCAGCGGTAGCCGCGGATTTTGGGCGGTTGACCGGGTGTTATTATCACACCAGATTGGGGATCGGGGTTGCATTAGTGGATGGAGTATTCCCACTTTGATCATGGTCATGATCCAGTCCTGCTATTATGAGACATCGGTTACAGAGATGATTGATACAGAGATACTTTACTCGTGTGGGTCGCTCCCCTCGAGTGCCACTCCGGAGTAGGCTTTTAGACCGTGATGGGTGCCGGTCAGTTGGTGAGTTGTGAGTGATGACAGAGCAGGCAGTGCCAGTATTTCCTGGCCCTCTGATTGGGTTTCTTTGGGCAGTCAGCTTTATAGTTGCATATATACAGTCATCTTTTGGCACTGCATTTAGAGGCATAGTAGTGGTAGTTTCTTTTCAGCAGTCTTTATTGCATACCACTGTTCTTTCCTTTTGCCTCTTTATTCCTAGTGGGTGCGTCAGCATTTGAGGTTTTACCCACTAGGGGAGGCTACTGGTTTATCTAGTAGTTCTCACCCCCATTGTTGTTTCTTGTCCTTTTTCCCCCTTTGTTTTGCAGAGTCGACTGTGGGAGCTGCTGGGCCTTCAGCGGCAGATCGAGGTAAGAGGATCGCCGACTAGCTAGATCGTCTACCCCGAGCGAGAGATTAGCTAGACTATTACTGTACTCCCCTTTTGTATCTCAGACTATAGTAGTTTACTTTTGGGTCTGGCTGTGGCCAGCTGGTTGTATTATTTTGGTGAGCTGGGAGTTTATTGTACTTTTATTTTCAGTTTTTACTTTATTTCAGTCTGAGATTGCTTGTAGTTCCTTCAGTTCAGCTCTGTTTGTGCTCTTTTATTGCATAGTATATATCTGAGCAGGTTACCAGCGCTTCGTGTACATGGAAAATTCTGTGTGCACGGCGGATCTGTTGGCAAGCCCGGGTTCTGGTCTACACCCGGGGCGTGACAGATTAAGTTGGTATCAGAGCTTAGGGATAGGTCAGTTGGGACTTAGGAAACCCTAGGCTTTTGGCAGACCCTAGGATGATAGGGCGCGAGAGGCGTGACACTTCGCGAAAGTCGTCGATTTATTTATTGGACTCTTCCAGTGAGTGAGGAGGGATCGACATACCCAATTTCTGGTGGACCGTTATGTTGGCTGCAGACAACATAAAGTCGCAGAAATTGGGGGATGTCTTTGACTTTCGCTAGATTGGGTCGTGTGGGGTTATGTTACTGATTCGTGATTTCTTGTGGCAGGATGCCTCCCCGACGTCGGATTCCCACTCGGGGTGTTCCGTTACCCCCTGATGAGCCAGAGCAGCCGACACCCCCCGAGCTTATTGAGTTGGGGCCTTGGTGGCCCAATTGGCGGAGGGTCAGCGCCGCCAGGGACAGAGGATCGATCAGCTGCTTGCTCAGAGAGAGGCACCACCCCCAGCTGTTCCTGAGGCCTTTGTGCCTCCTGTTACACCTTTTGTGCCGTCAGCGCCATCTTCGAGTAGCGGGGCTCCTGGAGCTATTCAGCCATTGACTGCGGAGGAGGAGCGGGATTTTGCTGACAAACTCTCCCAGTTTGTTCAGCGGGGACCACCTAGATTCTCAGGGCGGGATGCTCAGCCCTCGGCTGTTGGGAGATGGCTTTCTGCGATGGAGAAGCTTTTTCGGGACTTCTTCGTCGACCCGAAGTATCGAGTGCACATGGCGGTGCACTGTTTGGACGGGGATGCAGATTTTTGGTGGCAGCGGGTAGAGCCACCGGAGTTCCGGATTTCTCGGCAGCTGCCCTGGGAGGAGTTCCGGCGGTTGGTGCTGGACACCTATTTTTCGACCAGTGTAAAGAAGAAGTTGGAGGACGACTTGAAGAACCTGCAGCAGGGCGAGCGATCGGCCCATGCCTATTTCCAGGAGTTCACGGAGTTGTTGAACTGTGTGCCCTTCGTCGCTCGTGACGGACCGCACCAGGTTGAGCTGTTCGAGGGAGGCCTTCGTCTAGAGATTTACACGCTGGTGCATGCTCAGAGATTTCAGACTCTGGAGGCAGCCGCAGAGCATGCACAGTGGGTGGAGAGAGGTGATCAGGTGGTGGCCAGACAGCGGGCCGCGGTCGCTCAGAGCTCCGACAGAAAGCGACCAGCCCAGGATGAGGGGGGACAGGCCAGTACTTGAGGCCGCCCCGACCGCCACCGCCTCAGTTTCCGGGCCGTGGGCGTTCGAGCGGCGAGGGCCTGGTGGATCCCAGAGGCCCCCAGCAGCAGCAGCAGCAGAAATCGCAGTCGTCGCAGCGCGGATCTCAGCGGCAGCCACAGCGACAGCGACAGTCTCAGCAGCAGCAGTCCCGACAGTCACGGGCTCCCAGCAGTTGTATTTTCTGTGGAGGTCCGCACTTCCCCGGCACCTGCGACCAGCGGTGGGGTCGTTGCTACGGATGTGGACAGCCAGGGCACATTCGAGCTGCGTGCCCCTTTTCGACCTCAGCCGCCCCTTCTTCAGCATCTGCCCCAGTATCATCGCAGCAGCGGTCGACGGCTCAGCGGCCTTATGCTCCAGCGAGCAGGCCATCTTCTTCCCATTCCACAGATTATCGCCCTCCAGCTCAGAGTGGGCGAGTGTATGCTGCACAGGTAGAGGATTGCTTCAGCAGCAGACCACGTGGTGGCAGGTATCACTTTACTTTCTGGCATTAGGACTCGCACCTTATTTGATACTGGAGCATCGCATTCTTTCATTAGTAGATCTTTTGCATCATTACATGGGTTAGAGGTAGGACTTTTGCCACGTGCACGAGAGGTACAGATTCCCGATCACACTTTGCTCGTGGAGGAGTGTTGTTGGTCCTGCCCGATGCAGATCGGTCCTGGATTATGCCAGCAGACCTGTTGGTCTTGAGACAGCTGCAGGATTTTGATGTGATTCTCGGGATGGACTGGCTGGCTCGGTATTTTGCGACTATTGACTGTGCCGAGAGGACTGTCACTTTTAGAGAGCCAGACCAGGAGGTGTTGGTGTACCGGGGATGTCAGAGCGCTTTCTTTGCCTCTATGGTTTCGACTTCCCGAGCGAGACGGATGATTCACCGAGGATGTGTAGCCTTTTTGGCTAGTGTTGTAGAGGGCCTACAGCGGCACCGGGACTAGGGGATATCCCTATCGTCCGCGAGTTCCCGGATGTGTTTCCACCTGAGCTGACTTGTATGCCGCCCGACAGAGAGATTGAGTTTGTGATTGACGTAGTTCCAAGAACTGCGCCAATCTCTAAGGCTCCTTACCGGATGGCACCGGCTGAGCTGCGAGAGCTTAAAGCACAGTTGCAAGACTTGATGGATAAGGGTTTCATTAGACCCAGTGTGTCGCCCTGGGGAGCACCGGTGCTATTCGTGAAGAAGAAGGATGGGTCACTTAGACTGTGTGTGGACTATAGGGAGCTGAATAAAGTGACCATCAAGAACAAGTACTGTGATGATCCGGACTCCCGCAGAACTGCGCAACCTTAATTAGTGACTGTAGGAAGTTTTTACAGAGCAACGAAGCCTGTAGAATCGAAATTGGGTATTTAAAATTGACTCTGCGCGAAAATCGGAGCAAATGGGATCTTCCGGGAGCTTTTTGCAAAATTTCGGATGAGAATTTGGCGAAACGGACGTCGGATTTGGACTCAGCGCGCGAAAACGATTAAATTGGTATATTCGCTTTATTTTTTTCCGGCACCGGGTACTGTTCACCGGAACAGTAACCGCCGGCCGGAATTACTGTTCCGGCCGGCGGCGGCCGCCGGCGAGCGGCGGCGGGCGGCGGCGCACGGCGGCGGGCAGCGGCGGCGCAGCAGCGGAGCGCGGCGCGGGCAGGCGCGGGCAGCGCGGGCAGGGGGCGCTGGTGCGCGGTCCACAGCTTGGCGTGCACCAGGTGCACCGACTTTCTCCCGTGCCACGTGGCAGCTCCTGAGTGGCTGGCCGGTTTCTAGAACCTTCTGGATGGTCGACACGTGGCGGCACCCCGTTGGCTGACAGGATCCGGAAGACCCGGCGCGCGACCGGCCATGTGCACCACGTGGGACACGTGGCGCATTTTTATTGGTCCTTGCACTGGCTGTCCCCTGTTTTGTGGACACGTGGCGCGCGCTGAATGGCCAGTTTTGGTGTTTCCTGTTCGGATCAGATCCCGTGTGGGAATATTCCCTTTTGGCCCATTATATAAGAGGTTCCACCCCCTCTCATTTCCCACCTTGGATTCCGAGCCGAAGAAGAGAGAATCTGAGAAAGTGCCAAATATGAAAGTTGTTCCTCTCTCTCTCTTCTTTCTCTCTCTAGAATCTCAGGAATTTAGGAGTTACAGATAGTGAGATATCTGCGACGCGGCGCACTGCGACGATTTTCTTTTTAGGCCCATTTCCCGTCGCAGTTCCGTCAAAAATTCACTGCGGGCTAACCGGGTGGAATTTTTGGACGATTTTTGCGGCAGCGCGACCGTAAGAGGTAGGGCTTCGATTTACGTGTTGATCATTTTGCTCCGTTTCGTACTTTTGGCACAGTTTTTAGGTCCTCTTTGACCCCCCTTTTTTGCTGTGGTAATTTTTGGACAGCACCGACTTCTCCGATTTTTATCTTGACGTAGGAGCGTCAGATCGAGGCGTTTTAGGAGTCGATTTTGACCTACTCTTCGCGAGGAACGCAACCGTGATTTTTCTGGGATTTTAGGAGCTCTTTTTAGAGGTGAAAAATTCCCCTTTTCCCGTGCTGTTTGAAAAACAGCAAATATTGTGCTTTTTAAGATTTGTATTTATACCGGGAGCGTTGATTTGCAGGATTTGAGGACTATGGACAACCAGGGGACTACCTGGGGTATTGTTTGAGCTACTCGAGGTGGGCGGTTGTTGCTTACCTCATTTTTGACAAGCTCACTGGGATTACTAGAAATCCCCTAAAATATGACAATTAATGAGAACCATTGGGACAAACTAACAGGACTACTAACAGGACTACTAACAGGACCACTAACAGGACAATTGATGAGAACTATTGGGACAAACTAATATGACAATTGATGAGAACTATTGGGACAAACTAATATGACAATTGATGAGAATCATTGGGATAAACTAATATGACAATTGGGACGAACTAACGTGACAATTGATGGGACGAACTCTCCTAAAAATTAATATAACTCCACAGATGATATGATGACTTATATTGGGACACTGTGATTGAGACAAAGGCTATAATCTCGCATGCAAATGACTTTTATTCAGTAAATCAATCTTTTTAAATCTTTGACCTTATTTTACAGCTTGCATGCATGACTGAACATCTAGTAAAGGCCACTATTTATTGCTACACTATCATATTGAGATTTGAACATGTTTCATTGTTGTCCTTTGCATCCAGATGCTTGTTGCTCAGGTATGAGCAGGGGTTTGGGATAGTGTAGTCGAGATTGCATTAGATTGTGGATTTGTGGGGTATTGCGGTGACCGCGGACAGTAGGCGGTCGACCAGATGTTTATCCTTGCATCAGATTGGGGTTGAGTCTGGTTTATTTTTGCATCAGCTGGGTTTGGGCTTTTCTTTAGTGGATGGAGTTTTCCCACTTTGATCATAGTCATGATCCAGTCCTGCTATATTGTGATACTTGTGAGACATGTGCTACAGAGATACTTGTGATACTGATGACAGAGATACTTTACTCGTGTGGGTCGCTCCCCTCGAGTGCCACTCCGGAGGTGAGCATTTTCGGACCGAGCCTTGTGTGCTGGTCCCTTGGGATTTCGAGCCTTGTGTGCTGGTCCCCTACTGAGTTCTTGAGTTCGACAGCAGAGCAGGCAATACCAGTTTTACTGGTAGCACAAGATTGGGTTATTTGATCTGATACTGTTTCCTGATGCATTTATACAGTCATTTCTGTTAGTATTGCATTTAGAGGCATATTAGTGGTAGTTTCCCTTATTCAGTACCTTATTTACCTTACCACTTCATCTTTTCCCATTGCCTCTAGTAGTCCTAGTGGGTGCGTCAGAGTTGAGGTTTTTGCCCACTAGGGGAGGCTACTGGTTTATCTGGTAGTTCTCACCCCCATTGTTATTTTTCTGTTCCTTTCTTCTCCTCTATTTTGCAGAGTCGTCTGCGGGAGCTGCTAGGCCATCGGCAGCTGATCGAGGTAAGGGGATCGCTGAGTAGATAAATCTCCTGTGAGACTGAGAGCTGTTAGATAGATGCTGCACCCTTTACTCAGACTGTGGTATTCCTCTTTTATTTTAGGACTGGCTTTCGCCAGCTGGTTGTACTATTTTGGTGAACTGGGAGACTATTGTATATATATTACAGCTTATTGTAGTTCCAGTCTGAGATACTATGTGGTTCTTCTATTTCAGCTCTGTATTATGCTCTTTTATTGCACATTTAATATCTGAGCAGGTTACCAGCGCTTCGTGTACGCGGGAAGTCCGTGTGCACGGCGGATCTGTAGACGAGCCCGGGTTCCGGGGCGTGACAGATTAAGTTGGTATCAGAGCTTAGGGATAGGTCAGTTGGGACGTAGGAAACCCTAAGCTTTTGGCAGACCCTAGGATAATAGGGCGTGAGAGACGTAACATTTTGCGAAAGTCGTTAATTATTTGTTTGACTCTTCCAAGTAAGTGAAGAGAGACCGACATACCCAATTTCTGGTGAACAGTTATGTTGGCTGCAGACAACATAAAGTCACAGAAATAGGGGAATGTCTTTGACTTTCGCTAGATTGGGTCGTGTGGGGTTTTGTTTTCCTGATTTGTGGCTTCTGGTGACAGTATGTCGCCCCTTCGTCGTATTTCCGCCGGGGGTATTCCCACCCCCTCTGAGGAGCCCGAGCAGGCAGTATCTGCCGAACTGGGAGAACTGCGGGCCTTGGTGACCCAGTTGGTGGCGAGGAGCTTTCAACAGGACCAGCGTTTGGAGCAGCTGTTAGCACAGAGGAGTGATCCGGCAGTCGGGGAGAGGACCAGGGCTTCTAAGCAGCATTTAGAGAGAAAACGCCCAGCACCGGATGCTAATGGACAGACCAGTTCTCGGAAACGGAGGCAGCAGGCGAGACAGCTCCAGGCTACGGTCAGGTGCATTTTCTGCCGAGGACAGCATAATTCTGATACTTGTAATTTGAGGTTCGGCCGTTGTTATCGGTGTGGACAGTCTGGCCACGTCCGAGCTACTTGCCCTTATGTGCCATCGACGGCTCCTCCTTCAGCATCTGCCCCTTATTCATCTCAGCAGCAGTCACGGCAGCTGCGAGTTCCTGGCAGATGTATCTTTTGTGGAGATCATCATTTTCCTAGTACTTGTGATCAACGTTGGGGACGCTGTTACCTGTGTGGACAGCCTGGGCACCTGCGAGTTACGTGCCCTTCGAGGATAACTGTGGTACCTACTTCGGCGTTCGTTCCTACCACTTCCCAGCCACGACCGGGAGCTTCACCGACCGACCTTCAAGAAGATCAAGTTTCATTCCCCCACCCTTCTGGAGAGAGACAGCCGTTGTCGAGCAGTCGGGACGACTTAGCACTGGCGGAGGATTCTACTGTAGCTGACCGAGAGAAAGCAGGTATGATTTACTTTCTGGCATAGGGACTCGTACCTCGTTTTATAGGGGTATCTCTTTTATTTGTAGAGAACGAGCATTATTGCATGGGTTAGGGATAGGACTATCACCTTGTGCACGGAAGGTGTAGATTCTCGATTGCACTCTGCACATGGAGAGGTACTGTTAGTCCCGCCGATTTAGATCGAGTCCCGAATTATGCCAGCGGACCTGTTGGTCTTATGACAACTGGAGGACTTTGATATGGTCTAGGGATAGACTGGCTGGCTCGGTGTTTTGTGACTTTTGATTGTGCCGCAAGGACCGTCACTTTTCGAGAGCCAGGCCAGGAGATGTTAGTATACCGGGGAATGTCAGAGCGCTTTCTTTGCCCCTATAGTTTCGACTTCCCAAGAGGATCCTTTAAGGTTGTGTAGCCTTTTAGCTAGTGTTGAGGGGCCTACGGCGGCGCCGGGACTCGGGGATATCCCTATTGTCCGCGAGTTTCCGGATGTTTTCCATCTGAGTTGACTAGCATGCCGCCAGATAAGGAGATTGAGTTCGTGATTGACGTAGTTCCAGGAACTGCGCCAATCTCAAAGGCTCCTTACCGGATGGCACCGGCTGAACTGCGAGAGCTTAAGGCGCAACTCCAGGATTTAATGGACAAGGGCTTTATTAGGCCAAGTGTGTCGCCTTGGGGAGCACCGGTGCTATTCGTGAAGATGAAGGATGGGTCACTTCGACTTTGTGTGGACTATAGAGAATTGAACAAAGTGACCATCAAGAACAAGTACCCTTTGCCGCGCATTGATGATCTTTTTGATCAGCTGCAAGGGTCTTGTGTCTTTTCTAAGATAGATCTACAGTCCGGTTACCACCAGTTGAAGGTGAAGGCCGAGGATATTCCGAAAACGGCATTTAGGTCGGTACGGGCATTATGAGTTTACAGTTATGCCTTTTGGGCTAACTAATGCCCCTGCCGCATTCATGGATTTGATGAACTGGATCTTCCGACCATATTTAGACCGATTCGTGGTAATTTGCATTGATGATATCTTGGTCTACTCCCGAAGTGATGCGGAGCATGAGGAGCACCTGAGGGTGGTGCTGCAACTTCTGCGAGAGAAGAAGTTGTTTGCCAAACTGACAAAGCGCGAGTTTTGGCTTCGGGAGATAGTCTTCTTAGACCATGTGATTTCGCCACAGGTGTGGCGATAGACCCAGCAAAGATTGAGGCGGTTCGGGATTGGCCCCGACCGACGACAGTTTCGGAGGTGCGTAGTTTGATGGGCATAGCTGGGTATTACCGTCGGTTTGTGGAAGGCTTTGCAAAGCTCTCCACACCCCTCACTCGTTTGACGCGTAAGGGAGTAAAGTGAGGACTGTCAAGGGAGTTTTGAGGAGCTGAAGAATAGATTAATGACCGCCCCTATCCTTTCCCTCCCTGTTATGGGGAAAGGATATGTGATCTACAGCGACGCATCACACAGCGGACTTGGTTGTGTGTTGATGCAAGATGGGAGGGTAATTGCTTATGCATCAAGGCAACTTAAGGATTATGAGAAGAATTACCCTACCCATGACTTGAAGCTTACTGCTGTAGTGTTTATTCTGAAGCATTGGCGTCATAGACCACAAGAGCCTAAAGTATCTATTCACGCCAAAGGGGCTGAAATTGAGGCGACGCAGATGGTTGGAATTACTAAGAGATTGTGATGTAAACATCCTGTACCATCTGGGCAGAGCAAATGTGGTTGCTTATGCCTCGAATAGGAGGGCGGTGCAAAGTTTGTCTATGTTAATCACAGACCAGACACCACTATTAGAGGAGATGAGACGACTCGAGATAGAGGTTGTGTCCCCTGGGGTCACTGCTAGACGGACATCTTTAGTCTTGCAGCCCACTCTGCTGGATAAGATCAGGGAGAAACAGAGTGAGGACCCCCACTTGACCAAGAATAGAGATCAAATTCCGAATGATCAGTCGGGGGACTTTACGGTAGTTGCCTCGGGAGTACTGAAGTACAGGAACCGAGCATGTGTGCCAGCGGATGCGGAGATCCGAGAGCAGATATTGCGAGAGGCCCATTATACACCTTATACCCTACATCCTGGTGGGACTAAGATGTATAAGGACCTCAAGGCACACTTTTGGTGGAATGGCATAAAAAGGGATGTCGGGAGATTTGTGGCTCAGTGTTTAACTTAGCATCGAGTGCCAGCCGGCAAGTTTCAGAGTCTCCCAATTCCCCAGTGGAAATGGGACCACATTACGATGGATTTCGTGGTCGGACTACCTAGAGCACTGGGAGGAACAGATGCTATCTGGGTAGTTGTAGATCGACTTACCAAGTCGGCGCACTTTCTGCCCATGCAGACTACGTGGCCACTTGAGTGACTAGCCCAGCTATCTAGATGAGATAGTGAAATTGCATGGAGTACCCGCCTCCATTGTTTCAGTTGGAGACCCAAGGTTTGCCTTGCGACTCTAAAGGAATTTGCAGACACCTTGGGGACTCAGCTAAGAGTCAGTACAGCTTTTATCCGCAGACTGATGGGCAGTCAGAGCGGACTGTACAGACCTTAATGGACATGCTTAGGGCTTGCACTTATCTTTGGCTGAGTTCGCGTACAACAATAGCTTTCAAGCGAGCGTTCAGATGACTCCGTTTGAAGCATTGTATGGACGCAAGTGTCAATCACCGCTTTGTTGGAGTAATATGGGCGAAAGGTGGACCTTGGGACCAGAGGTATTGTCTGAGGCAGAAGAGAAGGTCCGGGTGATTCGACGGCACCTTCAGACCCCCCAGAGCCGACAAGGAGTTATGACGATGTTCGGCGACGGGACTTAAAGTTTCAGGTTGGTGATTATGTGTTCCTGAAAGTCTCGCCCTCCAAAGAAGTCAGGAGGTTCGGCATTCGTGGGAAACTTAGCCCCGATCTATTGGACCCTTTGAGTTATTATCGGGCCAGTTGCCTACCGACTTGCACTTGCTGGTGTATTTCACGTTCCGACTCTGAGGATTACTGTTTAGTCTCGTTTCGAGGACGAAACTCTTTTTAGTGGGGGAGGATGTGATGATCCGGACTCCCGCAGAACTGCGCAACCTTAATTAGTGACTGTAGGAAGTTTTTACAGAGCAACGAAGCCTGTAGAATCGAAATTGGGTATTTAAAATTGACTCTGCGCGAAAATCGGAGCAAATGGGATCTTCCGGGAGCTTTTTGCAAAATTTCGGATGAGAATTTGGCGAAACGGACGTCGGATTTGGACTCAGCGCGCGAAAACGATTAAATTGGTATATTCGCTTTATTTTTCCGGCACCGGGTACTGTTCACCGGAACAGTAACCGCCGGCCGGAATTACTGTTCCGGCCGGCGGCGGCCGCCGGCGAGCGGCGGCGGGCGGCGGCGCACGGCGGCGGGCAGCGGCACAGCGGCGGCGCAGCAGCGGAGCGCGGCGCGGGCAGGCGCGGGCAGCGCGGGCAGGGGGCGCTGGTGCGCGGTCCACAGCTTGGCGTGCACCAGGTGCACCGACTTTCTCCCGTGCCACGTGGCAGCTCCTGAGTGGCTGGCCGGTTTCTAGAACCTTCTGGATGGTCGACACGTGGCGGCACCCCGTTGGCTGACAGGATCCGGAAGACCCGGCGCGCGACCGGCCATGTGCACCACGTGGGACACGTGGCGCATTTTTATTGGTCCTTGCACTGGCTGTCCCCTGTTTTGTGGACACGTGGCGCGCGCTGAATGGCCAGTTTTGGTGTTTCCTGTTCGGATCAGATCCCGTGTGGGAATATTCCCTTTTGGCCCATTATATAAGAGGTTCCACCCCCTCTCATTTCCCACCTTGGATTCCGAGCCGAAGAGAGAGAATCTGAGAAAGTGCCAAATATGAAAGTTGTTCCTCTCTCTCTCTTCTTTCTCTCTCTAGAATCTCAGGAATTTAGGAGTTACAGATAGTGAGATATCTGCGACGCGGCGCACTGCGACGATTTTCTTTTTAGGCCCATTTCCCGTCGCAGTTCCGTCAAAAATTCACTGCGGGCTAACCGGGTGGAATTTTTGGACGATTTTTGCGGCAGCGCGACCGTAAGAGGTAGGGCTTCGATTTACGTGTTGATCATTTTGCTCCGTTTCGTACTTTTGGCACAGTTTTTAGGTCCTCTTTGACCCCCCTTTTTTGCTGTGGTAATTTTTGGACAGCACCGACTTCTCCGATTTTTATCTTGACGTAGGAGCGTCAGATCGAGGCGTTTTAGGAGTCGATTTTGATCTACTCTTCGCGAGGAACGCAACCGTGATTTTTCTGGGATTTTAGGAGCTCTTTTTAGAGGTGAAAAATTCCCCTTTTCCCGTGCTGTTTGAAAAACAGCAAATATTGTGCTTTTTAAGATTTGTATTTATACCGGGAGCGTTGATTTGCAGGATTTGAGGACTATGGACAACCAGGGGACTACCTGGGGTATTGTTTGAGCTACTCGAGGTGGGCGGTTGTTGCTTACCTCATTTTTGACAAGCTCACTGGGATTACTAGAAATCCCCTAAAATATGACAATTAATGAGAACCATTGGGACAAACTAACAGGACTACTAACAGGACTACTAACAGGACCACTAACAGGACAATTGATGAGAACTATTGGGACAAACTAATATGACAATTGATGAGAACTATTGGGACAAACTAATATGACAATTGATGAGAATCATTGGGATAAACTAATATGACAATTGGGACGAACTAACGTGACAATTGATGGGACGAACTCTCCTAAAAATTAATATAACTCCACAGATGATATGATGACTTATATTGGGACACTGTGATTGAGACAAAGGCTATAATCTCGCATGCAAATGACTTTTATTCAGTAAATCAATCTTTTTAAATCTTTGACCTTATTTTACAGCTTGCATGCATGACTGAACATCTAGTAAAGGCCACTATTCATTGCTACACTATCATATTGGGATTTGAACATGTTTCATTGTTGTCCTTTGCATCCAGATGCTTGTTGCTCAGGTATGAGCAGGGGTTTGGGATAGTGTAGTCGAGATTGCATTAGATTGTGGATTTGTGGGGTATTGCGGTGACCGCGGACAGTAGGCGGTCGACCAGATGTTTATCCTTGCATCAGATTGGGGTTGAGTCTGGTTTATTTTTGCATCAGCTGGGTTTGGGCTTTTCTTTAGTGGATGGAGTTTTCCCACTTTGATCATAGTCATGATCCAGTCCTGCTATATTGTGATACTTGTGAGACATGTGCTACAGAGATACTTGTGATACTGATGACAGAGATACTTTACTCGTGTGGGTCGCTCCCCTCGAGTGCCACTCCGGAGGTGAGCATTTTCGGACCGAGCCTTGTGTGCTGGTCCCTTGGGATTTCGAGCCTTGTGTGCTGGTCCCCTACTGAGTTCTTGAGTTCGACAGCAGAGCAGGCAATACCAGTTTTACTGGTAGCACAAGATTGGGTTATTTGATCTGATACTGTTTCCTGATGCATTTATACAGTCATTTCTGTTAGTATTGCATTTAGAGGCATATTAGTGGTAGTTTCCCTTATTCAGTACCTTATTTACCTTACCACTTCATCTTTTCCCATTGCCTCTAGTAGTCCTAGTGGGTGCGTCAGAGTTGAGGTTTTTGCCCACTAGGGGAGGCTACTGGTTTATCTGGTAGTTCTCACCCCCATTGTTATTTTTCTGTTCCTTTCTTCTCCTCTATTTTGCAGAGTCGTCTGCGGGAGCTGCTAGGCCATCGGCAGCTGATCGAGGTAAGGGGATCGCTGAGTAGATAAATCTCCTGTGAGACTGAGAGCTGTTAGATAGATGCTGCACCCTTTACTCAGACTGTGGTATTCTCTTTTATTTTAGGACTGGCTTTCGCCAGCTGGTTGTACTATTTTGGTGAACTGGGAGACTATTGTATATATATTACAGCTTATTGTAGTTCCAGTCTGAGATACTATGTGGTTCTTCTATTTCAGCTCTGTATTATGCTCTTTTATTGCACATTTAATATCTGAGCAGGTTACCAGCGCTTCGTGTACGCGGGAAGTCCGTGTGCACGGCGGATCTGTAGACGAGCCCGGGTTCCGGGGCGTGACAAGTACCCTCTGCCGCGCATCGACGATCTCTTTGATCAGCTGCAAGGGTCTTGTGTCTTTTCCAAGATTGATCTACAGTCTGGTTACCACCAATTAAAGGTGAAGGCCGAGGATATTCCTAAGACTGCATTCAGATCACGGTACGGGCATTATGAGTTTACAGTTATGCCATTTGGATTGACTAATGCCCCTGCCGCCTTTATGGACTTGATGAACAGGATATTTCGGCCATTCCTGGATCGATTTGTGGTGGTGTTCATAGATGATATCCTGGTTTACTCCCGGAGCGAGGCCGAGCATGAGGAGCACTTGAGGACTGTGCTACAACTTCTGCGGGAGAAGAAGTTGTATGCCAAGCTGGTGAAGTGCGAGTTTTGGCTTCGGGAGGTAGCTTTCTTGGGCCATGTGATTTCCGCCGCCGGTGTAGCAGTAGACCCGGCAAAGATTGAGGCTGTTCGAGATTGGCCCCGACCGACAACCGTATCAGAGGTGCGCAGCTTCATGGGGTTAGCTGGTTATTATCGTCGGTTTGTGGAAGGCTTTGCGAAGCTTTCCACACCCCTCACTCGGTTGACGCGTAAAGGGGTTAAGTTTATCTGGAGCGAGGACTGCCAGAAGAGCTTCGAGGAGCTGAAGGACAGACTGATGACTGCTCCTATCCTTTCCCTCCCTGTTATGGGGAAAGGATATGTGATCTACAGTGACGCATCACACAGTGGACTCGGTTGCGTGTTGATGCAGGAAGGGAGGGTGATTGCTTATGCATCGAGACAGCTCAAGGATTACGAGAAGAATTACCCTACCCACGACTTAGAGCTTGCCGCCGTGGTGTTTGCACTGAAGCTCTGGCGCCATTACCTGTATGGAGAGCATTGTGAGATCTACACCGACCACAAGAGCTTAAAGTATCTGTTCACACAGAAGGAGCTTAATTTGAGGCAGCGCAGGTGGTTAGAGCTACTAAAGGATTATGATGTGAATATCCTTTACCACCCAGGCAAGGCTAACGTGGTCGCTGATGCTTTGAGCCGGAGAGCAATACAGAGTTTGTCTATGTTGATCACCGACCAGGCGCCTCTATTGGAGGAGATGAGACGGCTCGAGTTAGAGGTTGTGTCCCCTGGGGTCTCTGCTAGACTGACGTCATTAGTCGTGCAGCCCACTCTACTGGACAGGATCAGGGAGAAACAGAGTGAGGACCCCCACTTGACCAGGATTCGAGATCAGCTTCCGAGTGATCAGTCAGGGGATTTTACAGTGGATGTTGCGGGAGTACTGAGGTACAGGGACCGAGCATGTGTGCCAGTGGATGCTGAGATCAGAGAGCAGATTTTGAGAGAGGCCCATTATACACCTTATACCCTTCATCCTGGGGGGACTAAGATGTATAAGGACCTCAAGGCACATTTTTGGTGGAATGGCATGAAGAGGGATGTCGGGAGATTTGTGGCCCAGTGTTTGACTTGTCAGCAAGTAAAAGCTGAGCATCGGGTGCCAGCTGGCAAGTTACAAAGTCTCCCAATCCCTGAGTGGAAATGGGACCACATTACCATGGACTTCGTGGTCGGATTGCCGAGGGCACAGGGCGGAGCAGATGCTATCTGGGTAGTGGTGGATCGACTTACTAAGTCAGCGCACTTTTTGCCTATGCAGACTACTTGGCCACTTGATCGACTAGCCCAGCTATACCTTGATGAGATTGTGAGACTGCATGGAGTACCCGCCTCCATTGTGTCAGATAGAGACCCGAGGTTTGCCTCGCGTTTTTGGGGGAGTTTGCAGACTGCGATGGGGACTCAGCTCAGATTCAGTACAGCTTTTCATCCTCAGACCGATGGGCAGTCAGAGCGGACCATACAGATCTTGGAGGACATGCTGAGGGCTTGCGTCGTGGATTTCGGCGGAGGTTGGATTCGGCACTTATCCTTGGTTGAGTTTGCGTACAACAACAGCTTCCAAGCGAGCATACAGATGGCTCCGTTTGAAGCGTTGTATGGACGCAAGTGCCGATCACCACTTTATTGGAGTGACGTAGGCGAGAGACGGACCTTGGGGCCAGATATACTGCTGGAGGCAGAGAAGAAGGTCCGGGTGATTCGACAGCATCTTCAGACCGCTCAGAGTCGACAGAGGAGCTATGCTGATGTTCGGCGACGAGACTTAGAGTTTCAGGTTGGAGATCATGTATTTCTGAAAGTCTCGCCGTCCAAGGGGATCAGGAGGTTCGGCATTCGCAGGAAACTCAGCCCCCGATACATTGGGCCTTTCGAGGTGTTGGAGCGTATCGGGCCTGTTGCTTATCGGCTTGCACTTCTCCCGAGACTTGCTGGCGTCCATGATGTTTTTCATGTTTCCACTCTGAGGAGGTACGTCTTCGACCCGACGCACGTCATCGACTTTGCACCACTCGAGATCAGTGAGGATTTGAGATATGAGGAGCGCCCGCTGCGGATTCTAGATCGAGAGATGAAAGAATTGCGCAATCGAACCATCCCCTACGTGAAGATCCTCTGGAGCAATCATGATGAGCGCGAGGCGACGTGGGAGCTCGAGTCAGAGATGATGGACGCCTACCCCTACCTGTTCGAGGCTCAGGATTGAGGTATGATTTTCGTTTCGAGGACGAAACTTTTGTTAGTGGGGGAGGATGTAGTGCCCCAGTTTTTCCCTGTGTCTTTCCCCTGTTTCGGGGTGTGGAACACCTGTTAGTGGTGTGTGGGGCCCCAACATGTCAAAGTGATGTGTTGTTTGGATTTAGAGTGGATTTGGAAGCAAGCCTGACCTTCGGCTGACTTTGCCGAATTTTTGGAGTGGAATCAGGCTAAACGGAGGCCGTAGTTGGATTCAGCGCGGAAAAACGCTTGAAAACGGCTATTTACTTATTTAATTTGGAGTCCGGATGCCCAAAAACGGACCCCCGGAAGTTTTCTGCGCAAAATGGTGCATGGGGGGATCTGTGGACCGGCCGGGACACGTGGCGCCTTGTTATTGGGTCGGCGCACGGCTCTCGGTCCACGGAACGGGCCGCCGGTGCACGGTGCACCGGCGGGCCACGTGGCCGGCGCTGGTTGGGCCGGCGCAGCGCACGCGGTGCATAGACCGCGCGCGGGCAGAGCGGGCAGGCCGGGCAGGCTGGGGCAGCGGCGCGGCGCACGGTGCACCGGGGCGCGCCACGTGGCGGCCCCGGGTTGGCGGGCGCATGTGCGCGCGGCGCACCCGCAGGCGCGCGCCTGCGGCCGTACGCGCACGCGCCGCAGGCGTGCAGGCGGCGCGCAGGGCCGCCGGAGGCCGTGTCGGGCGGGAAAGCGGGGGGCACGTGGCGCCCCGCCATTGGCGGGCGCCACCCACCCCGCCGCCCCGCAGGGGGACGCGTGGCGCCTCCCCGCTGGGCCCGCACGGCTGCCGCCTGTTTGGCGGACGCGTGGCGGGCCCTGGGCCGGGTCGGACAGACGGTCGGACGGGCGGGGGATCCTGTGTGCGACCCGGGCTGGGCCGGGCCGCACTGTAGCCGCCCGAAAAATGGTGGGCCGGGCCGCACTGTAGCAGCCCGAAAATGGCCATGCGCCCGGAAATGGGGACAATTTGGGTATTTTCCCAATTGTTTAGTGGGCCTATAAATAGGCCTCCCCTCCCCTCTTCTCTTGCTTTTTCCGAGAGCTAGAGAGAGAATGGGAGGGAGGGACCTTTAGGAAAGTTTTTCCTCTCACATTTTTCTACCTCGTGGTGCGTTCCCAGATTTTCGGGAAGATCGACAGCGGCGTTTCGGATTTTACAGTGTGCCTCGGTTTTCCCCCATTTCGGCCCGTTATCGTCGCATTTCAGTCCGAGGAGTCCCCTGCGCAGTACAGGAGTCCGATTTCGACGATTTCTTCGCCAGTGTGTTCCTAAGAGGTAGGGCTTCGTTTTCCGTGTTGATGGTTTCTCTGGATTCCGATTCCTTGGCACGATTCCCGAGGTGTTTTGACCCCCTATTTTGCTGTTTGGATTTTTGGACAGCGGCGACTTCGACGAATTGTTTCTCAGCGTAGGAATATCGGATCGAGGCGATTTAAGAGTCGATTTTGGGCTATTTTTCGCGAGGAACGCAACCGTGATTTTTCTGGGATTTTAGGAGCTCGGGACAGAGGTGAAATTCCTCGTTTTGCGTGCTGATTGTAAAAACAGCAATTATGTGTTTGGAACTTGTAGTTTTTACACCGTGTACACTTATGTGATGTTGTAGGATATTGTTGCAGCTGACGGTGTGTTTAGAGGACAGCGGGTATTTTCTAGGTGTTGTGTGCACGCTTTTCGAGGTGGGTGGTTGCGTATCCCTCTTTGTTGACTTGCACACTAGGAATAAAAGAGTTCCCAATTATACATGTGATAGATAACTTGTGGTATATGAACCTATTGCATTTGGCCCCTAAATTAATTTAGTAGCTTCTATGTGATAAATCTGGGACAAGAAAATTGGACAATTGCTATATCGTGAACCGCATGCAAATTAGTAACCCAACAATATTTTTAAAATAGTTCTAAAATTATTCTTCACATGAAACTTAGCTCCTTTCTAAATGTTTTTAAAAAGAGAACACTTGCATGCTCATTGGACATCTAGTTAGGCCACTATCTTACTGCAGCACTATATTATGGGACTTGACTTAGGAGAAAACATGTGTTATTGTTATTCTTCTCTATCGATGCATGTTGCTCGAGTCTGATCGGGATTTTGAGATAGTGGTGTCTGAACCTTGAGTTTGGGACAGTTGGGATTGTCTTAGGGGATTGTGGGGCATAGTGGCAACCGCGAATGATAGGCGGTTGACCAGATGTTTTTACTTTATCAGATTGGGGTCTATGGGTTCCGCGGTAGCCGCGGATTTTGGGCGGTTGACCGGGTGTTATTATCACACCAGATTGGGGATCGGGGTTGCATTAGTGGATGGAGTATTCCCACTTTGATCATGGTCATGATCCAGTCCTGCTATTGTGAGACATCGGTTACAGAGATGATTGATACAGAGATACTTTACTCGTGTGGGTCGCTCCCCTCGAGTGCCACTCCGGAGTAGGCTTTTAGACCGTGATGGGTGCCGGTCAGTTGGTGAGTTGTGAGTGATGACAGAGCAGGCAGTGCCAGTATTTCCTGGCCCTCTGATTGGGTTTCTTTGGGCAGTCAGCTTTATAGTTGCATATATACAGTCATCTTTTGGCACTGCATTTAGAGGCATAGTAGTGGTAGTTTCTTTTCAGCAGTCTTTATTGCATACCACTGTTCTTTCCTTTTGCCTCTTTATTCCTAGTGGGTGCGTCAGCATTTGAGGTTTTTACCCACTAGGGGAGGCTACTGGTTTATCTAGTAGTTCTCACCCCCATTGTTGTTTCTTGTCCTTTTCCCCCTTTGTTTTGCAGAGTCGACTGTGGGAGCTGCTGGGCCTTCAGCGGCAGATCGAGGTAAGAGGATCGCCGACTAGCTAGATCGTCTACCCCGAGCGAGAGATTAGCTAGACTATTACTGTACTCCCCTTTTGTATCTCAGACTATAGTAGTTTACTTTTGGGTCTGGCTGTGGCCAGCTGGTTGTATTATTTTGGTGAGCTGGGAGTTTATTGTACTTTTATTTTCAGTTTTTACTTTATTTTAGTCTGAGATTGCTTGTAGTTCCTTCAGTTCAGCTCTGTTTGTGCTCTTTTATTGCATAGTATATATCTGAGCAGGTTACCAGCGCTTCGTGTACATGGAAAATTCTGTGTGCACGGCGGATCTGTTGGCGAGCCCGGGTTCTGGTCTACACCCGGGGCGTGACACCCCCTTCTATATCCAGGATTTAGAGCTAAGTCCTCAACTCTATTATGTCATTTTTGCGCTTAAGTCCCTCTTCTTCTGGTTAATTCGAAAAATACCCTTCATTCCTCGTATTTTACACTTTTCGAGGCGTTTCGCTTGTCCAAACGAAAAACGGTTTTCGCCATTGCGTCCGGCACGTCGAAATCTATAAGATAGCGATTTTTGTTTTTCGACGCGATGTCCAGATAATTTTCGGGTCCATAAAAACTATCCAAAATTACAGTTTTCACGCTTCTCGAGATTCCAGGCTCGTCAAATGAAGTTTTCGTCTGCGCCATTGCGTCCAGATCGACGAGACCGATGAAAACGACTACCTGGATTACTGAATTTGGACTCCGAACAGCAAAATAATCCACGTTGCAGTCGCCGTAAACCCGTTTTTTAGGGGATACTGTACATCTACAGTATTAACTTAAAACACTGTGTACAGACCCACTGTTCCCCTTTTGTCGCGAAATTCGATTCCTTCCTCTTTAATTTCGGGAAGATCCGACCGTCGGATCGAAAAGTGCTGAATATGAAAATCGCTCGATTCGACGAGACGATCGCAACGGTCAACTCGGATTTCCAAGATCATGTCCGGATTAGAAGTTAGCCTTTTTATCTCGTAATTCGTGCAACTAGCACACAAGCGTTTGACCAAGTAGGTTAATTTAGGTCTTTTGAATCCGAACTCAGGCTGAAAATTACCTTTAATTTATTTATTAAAAATAAAATATTTTCGGATTACTACAGTGGATCTCAGTCCGGACCCCGAACGTAGGTTTGTTCATACGCAATTCCAGTCCGGACCTTGGTATTTCAGTCCGGACCCCAAACGTGTAATTTGAAGGAATTGCATGAACAGTCCGGACTCTGAAAATTTCAGTCCAGACCCCGAACGTGTAATTTGAAGGAATTACATGAACAGTCCGGACCGTGGAATTTCAGTCCGGACCCCGAATGTCCTCTTTTCTGGAAATAGTCTGTTTCGCTGAAACAGTCCGGACCGTCAAATCCAGTCCGCACTGTCGTCCTGTAAAATTCCAAAAATGGTTAGTTTTTTATGCTTATCTTCTTCCAATGGTTTCTAACCTATAAATAGACCCTACGATTTATTCTTAGGGTACAGAAAAATAGAACGAAAAAATACGACCGAAATAGAAAAATCCACATATAGAGAAGAAAGGAAATACTAGATTTAATTCTATGTTTCTTCATCTATATTATTAATTTGATTCTAGGTTTTCCAAACTCAGATTTTGAGTAGAATCAAATTAATGAATACTTAGATGGTATTTCCGATCTATTTCTAATCTAAGTATTCGGCGGATCATCACCACCCAAAAACAACGATTTTCCCAAAATCGGCGCGTGGACTCGCGTGGCCTTGTGGATTCAAGGTGCAACCGCTCTCGTGGATTCGGAGCGAGGTACGTTCGTGGATTCGAAGCGTGCTACTAGGTGAAGACCGTGGATTCGGTCGGACGTCGTGGACTCGACGTTGGACGCCGTGGATTCGGCGTTGGGCGCTGATCGTGGATTCGAGAAGCGTTGCGGAGCGAGCGGAGAAGATCTACTAGGAGCGTATGGAAAAGGTTGAGTTGTAAGTGTGTACGGTAAATCACCTTGTACGTGTTTAATTCTAGTGGATTTCGCCGTGTGATCGGTCCCGTGGTTTTTTACTCCGGTTTGGAGTTTTTCCACGTAAAAATCTTGCGTGTTTATTTGTTATTTCCGCATTGGGTTTTATTGCGCAATAATTTTTGAGTGTTTATAGTTTACACCTATTCATCCCCCTCTAGGTGTTTTTTCCCCTATTTAGATCCAATTATATATAACCCAACACGACTTGCTATTTCTCGGCCCGTCGTGCCCACTGGGATACATGTAGAGTGTATCTCACGCCCACTGGGATACATGTAGAGTGTATCTCACAACCCCTGGGTGACCATTTTTCAGGTCAGTCGGGTGCTGGAGATTGGGACGATCCAGTGAGTTGTCGCGCTAGAGTTGTCCCCTGCTATTGGCCGCAGTGGCCCAGTGCTAGTATTTGCTGTTACCGTATCATGATCTTAGTTTGTCTCTGTTTTTTTGAGTTGGAGTAGTTGTGGATGTATTAGTTGTAGAGCTTTATGTTTTGATTTAGCTGTTGATTATATTGCTCTCTGATTGTATCATTGCACTTGCCTAGCCGAGCATGTATAGGGGAGACTCTGTCCGTGTGGACAGAGAATTTTCTATGCATGTGGCGGTCTGTTCACGTCCTGAGTTTAAAAGTTTGAACTCTGATTTAAAAAAAAAAAAAAAATCTACCGCTGTTTTGAAACTCGGGGCGTGACAAGATCTTCTCCGCTCGCTCCGCAATGCTCCTCGAATCCACGATTTGCGTCCAACGCCGAATCCACGACGTCCGACGTCGAATCCACGACGTCCGACCGAATCCACGGTCTTCACCCAGTAGCACGTCTCGAATCCACGAACGTACCTCGCTCCGAATCCACGAGAGCGGTTGCACCTTGAATCCACAAGGCCACGCGAGTCCACGCGCCGATTTTGGAAAAATCGTTGTTTTTTGGGTGGTGATGATCCGCCGAATACTTAGATTAGAAATAGATCGGAAATACCATCTAAGTATTCATTAATTTGATTCTACTCAAAATCTGAGTTTGAAAACCTAGAATCAAATTAATTAATATAGATGAAGAAACATAGAATTAAATCTATTTATTTCCTTTCTTCTCTATAGGTGGATTTTTCTTTTTCGACCGTATTTTGGATTTTACGGCTTCTTTTTGGATTACCCTAAAAAATGAATCGTAGGGTTTATTTATAGGTTAGAAACCATTGGAAGAGGATAAGAATCAAAAACTAACCTTTTCTGGAATTTTACAGGACGACGGTCCGGACTGGAATTTCGGCGGTCCGGACTGTCGTAACTAAACAGACTATTTCCAGAAAAACATACGTTCGGGGTTGTAGTAACCGTGATTTTTAAAATCCCAAAATCTAAGCTTAAATAATTTCCTGAATTATTTAAATGGCAAAAATAGGCAATTAATAGTCAATAGTGGCCCTTAAAATATCGACTTTTGATCGGGGCCTGATCTGGAAAATCCGAGATCACCATTGCGATCGTCTCGTCGAAACATAAAATTTTCATATTCATATGTCTTCGATCCGACGGTCGGATCTTCCAGAAATCAGAAAAGAAGCAGGCGGGCCCCACAGCTTAAGTGAATAGTAAACCCCTTTATTTCAATTCCCTCTAGATCACTAGCGGCCGATTCACTGTTTAGAAATCTAATATAGGGGTATTAGTAATGGATCCTAGCTAATTTCGACGTTCTGAGCACAATGGCACTGACGGATTTCGCGTTTGGCGACCCGGGTGCATCGAAGTGCGTGCAAAGTACCACTTTCCGTCGAACTTTATGGCTCGAGAATTTATCCGAGAGTCAAACAAAACCAACAAATACGCTACCTGACAGGTCTCGACGAGCCGGACGTCATGGCGAAGTCCGTTTCGCCAATTGACGAACGGATTTTCTCGAAATACGTGAAAAGTGCCGAAAAACCAATATTTTCTAATAAAACCTAAGTATTTTATGTGCTAAATTGTTAGGGACTCAAACCAGAGGGTGTTGGGTGCATTTTGCACCTATTGTAGAGAGCTCGGAGCCTAGGGTTTGGTGTGAACCCGGTTTGAGGAAATTTTGCAAAGAATCTTGCATTTATGTTATGGTGTCTCTTGGTCTCCTTTGGGTTCATGCACGAGGGGTCTGGGATGGATTCCGAAGCATCACATGAATCCTCCGAACTCCCCTGAACTAGTCCCGAGTGCTGGGTGGCTGAGACACAAACTCCATTAGAGAAGAACTCGAGAGAAAGAGAGAAAGAAGAAGATGGAACCAACTTCTTCCAAGTTTTGACCTGGAGATCCCTGTGGTGATTTACTGCATCTAAGGATCACTGTGGAGCTAGCCGTGGCCGCGCGTGGAAGAGGAACCCATTCCGGCTACTTCCCTTCTTCTCCAAATCCGGCCAAGGTAAGGTTTTCCAAACCTTTGGTTGTAAGAGCCCGAGACCATTAACAGTGGACCTCTTAGGTCCTTAGCTTCCTCCCTGCAAAGTCCGAGCCTCCCATGCACGTTGCATGGCCGGCGAGAGCAAGAAGTTGCCGGAAACCTAATAAAGCTCCGCCTCGACATAGCTAAGCAACCATTGAACCAAAATAGCTAAAAATTGGTATGCAAGGACTGTAGGATATGTAGATTATTTCTGCAAAATTTGAACAAATATGGCTGAGTATTTTGGGAGAAAACTTATGCCCTAGCTTTTCGGGTTTTTACAAGTTGGCCGAGCCTTGTGCTCCGGCGCCGGCCACCTACCCAGAAGTCTTCCTGGGGATGAGAGGAGTGCCCCCATGCATTTGCATGGCATCTATGCAGCACCAAAATGGTGCGGCCATGGACGACCCGAAATCAAGCATTTTTGCGGCCGCCGGCGCTCCGGCCATCTTTGGCCGGGGTGAGATGGTCGGGAAGCTTCGTATGACCCCATGGAAGCTTTCCATCCAAGTTGGAGGGCTTCAAAACGGCTCTGTAAAAATCCGCCATTAGAGGTGTTGAGCTCAAATCCGAGCTTGGCTCCCCGCCGTCGCCGCCGCACCCCGTCGCCGGGCACGGGTTCAGGGAAGTTGGTTGTGATGTATAGAAGCTTGTTGGTCAAGTTGTTGAGCCCCAGAACCTCTGGATGATTGGTCACGATTTTCAAAGCTTTGGCCTCCATCTTCAACCTCTAGCTCCGGCCAACCTAAGGTGTTTGGCCTGCTCCAGATGGGGGGAAGTGTTCAAGACACTTAGTAGAATATATTGCTCCAGAAATTTCTGCTCTAGGTGCAGTGTAGACAAAGATCTAACTTACAAATTCTGCATATGTATATTGTATATAAATATGCATGCCATGTGTTTGATAAAATGCCACAATGAAGTAAACTACAGAATTAGACTTGGATGTAAATATGAAAGTTGTTCCAAATGTTCCCCTGAGCTTGATGCTCACTCAGATCAAATAGGATCTGTGTGGAATAAAGTTTGAAGCATTGTGAACTTGTATGTGTGCAAGGCTATGGTTCTGGTTGAACCAACAGATCTGGGCTACAATTAGGGTGAGCCCTGGTATCTTGACACTGTCCAGAGACACTTTCATATACAAAGTTTTAATAAAAGATGTGTAGGTTAAAAGTTATAGTATTAACTACCTTTAAGAATAATTTTGGCCTAAACCTTGTTTTAGGTTGTTTGCGAAGCCGCGACAGTGTACTCTTGGCTAATTTGGGGTCACTGAACGCGATGCTCGCGTTAAAAAATGATTTTGAAGTCTCGGAGAAACAAAAATGCAAAATGGCTATGTTAGAGGAGTGTTTTATGGCCCGAAGTTTTCCTCGGGATGCGTGCTGCCACAAATGTGTGAGCACGGTGTTCAGCAAGTTAAAAGTCACCTGCTGGAAGTGACGGTTTGTTAAAATGAGTTTCCAGTTGAAAGAACGAGTGAAAACAGTGCTTAAATGACACTATTGTTTAAGTAATTAGAGGGTTTAAGTTGATTTGGAATAAGTTAGAGTCAGAGTTGATCCTTGATCAATATGGTTGATTCAGGTTTATTCGGTGCCTCTGGTTCTGAGCATACAGTGGATACGGTTTAGTCGCCTGCAATTTGTCAGGTGGGTTTATCTTCGGTCCGGGCTTTATCATTTCGGCCCTCTGTGTACGGTATTGGTTGGACCCCTGTTATTGTGGCCTAGTTGATGTTTGAGCCTGCCTTCCTTTTTGATCAGTTTTGTTTTTCTAAAAACGTATTTTTAACCAACCCATGTTTTGTTTCCAAGCTTCGCAGAGTCGCCGGAGTCTGTTCTTGTTTGATAGGACGAAGGCTTTGCTCTTCGGGGTTTGGATATAAAACATGTTTTCAAAATTGTTTTTCTAAAAAGATTTTAATTCGCATAATTGATTCCCAGATATAATGACTCTATTCCTGGACAATTGCCATGCCTGATTGGTCATTAATTAGCTTGCACATTTATGCTTGATTATCAGTATATCCTGATCTATGCTTTAGAGGTTATTGATTATACTCTGCATTGCACCCTTATTGGGATTTTGGTCATTTGCTAGTTTGCATACCTGTTTATCGGTACCCCCTGATTATTCGAATCCATGTTATAAGAGTGGATGATTATTCCTACATATAAGTTGAGATTCAGTTGATTCTGACATTGCATCGTTGATTGGATTGTTTCGGCTTGTTGTTCACCCGTTATGCTGCTAAATACATGATTTTATTAAATAAATGTTTTTACCGAGCTTCGTAGGGTAGCCTGAGTCTGTTCTTGTTTGATAGGACAAGGGCAACGCTCTTCGAGGTTTGGACCTAAAACCTACCGAGCTTCGTAGGGTCGCCTGAGTCTGTTCTTGTTTGATAGGACGAGGGCAACGCTCTTCGAGGTTTGGACTTTTCAAAATGTTTTTCTCAAAAACATGTGTTTGGTCTGCATGACTGGTTAGTCTGCATGATTGGTATTCAGTTATTGTTGTTGATCTTGCATTGAGTAGAGATGTTGTTATCTTATCACTGTTACATCCCAGAGGGGATTGATTCTGGCTTGTTGCCGATTACCCGGTCTGTGGACCGTGAGCTTGAGCATTCGCATGATTTATCGCCCGCACTGCTGTACTTCACGAACATCAGCGGAGTAGCTACCCGTGTGGATGTTCTTTACCGGTAAAGTGGTCTGGTATACGACCCGTGACTCCCAGGTTAGTGCCCAAGGGTGCCGGAGTGTTAACTCCCAGGTTAGTGCCCGAGGGTGCCGGAGTATGTCAGCCAGGTTGGTGCCAGGTTCGGCGAGTTTTGCCTGAGGTCTTGTAGACCAATATGGTGGCTTGTGATTGGGTATCTTGGTATTTCAATTATTGATGCATTTGTTGCTTGTTTAGCCTGCTTTTATCATATCATATGATTTTCCTGATTCCTATTTCTGTTATAGATGTCAGCCTATGCTTGCTTCAAGATTTATAAGTCGATTTAATTACAGCTCCAATTATATAACTGCGATGATATATGACTGCTGATCTTCTTGTTGCCTATCTGATTCCCATGTTACCCTCATAATTAGATATCTGTTGATCTCATGATTATATATATTTGTTGATCTCCATGTTGCCTATCTGATTATTCTAACCCCTGATTATTACTATCCTCTAGTATTGTATACCAGTAGGTACGATCTGCTATTTCTCGGCTCGTCGTGCCCACTGGGATACACTCCGGTGTGTCTCACAGACTGTTTTTCAGGTCGAGCGGGTGTTGGGATGTCGGGACGCATTGGCGAGGTATCGATATAGAGGTTGACCCTGGACAGCCGGAAAGCACATGTAATTGTATTAGTAAAAAGAAGAGTGTACTTTATTTTGTAAAGTTGTTGTAATAATTAATTTGTAATTTTAATAGACGTAGTACGTAGTTAGTACTCTGATGTTGTTGCCAAGCTAGCCGTGCATATATAGAAAAGGCTCAATCCCAAAGGGGATTGGGACTCTTCTATATATGTGGCGGTCTGTTGCGCCCAGGCTGGTTTTGAAACTTTGATTGAAAAAAAAAAAAATAATAATAAAAAAAAAAATAAAAAAAAAAAATTTAGACGCTGATTTTTAACTCGGGTCGTGACAGGGGTCCGGACTGAAATATCCACGGTCCGGACTGTTCATGCAATTCCTGCAAATTCCACGTTCGGGGTCCGGACAGAAGTAACCACGGTCCGGACTGGAATTGCGCATGAACTACCCTATGTTCGGGGTCCGGACTGTAATGCCTGATCCGGATCCTGCACATGTAATATGTCCAGTTTTTTATTTTTATGCAATTAAAAATTCGTCCAAGTGTTTCTACACTATAAGAAGTATTCGGATCACCAAAAATATTTAGTTAAACGTACCTGATGCTTTTGAATTCTTCTTTCTTGAGATTGAGGTATATGATCCAAACTTCTTCATCTTCAATCTTCAAGACTTATCCATTTTCACGAAATACGCCAACACAGATTCCTTAACACAAAGATACCCTAAATGCACGAAAGGATTTGATGTCGATGGGTTTAAGAAAGGAGCTTCACTTGATACCAATGGAGGGGAAGGTGATGGCCATACAAAATGAAATTGAAACAGTTGCTAGCAGCAAAACATATAAAATGCCTAGTGCTTATTACACATTTTCCAAAGATGAGAGGCAATTATTTTGCCAATTTCTAATGAATTTGAAGCTTCCAGATGGATTTTCATCAAACATTTCTAAATGTGTCAATAAACAAGAAGGTAAGCTTCAAAACTTAAAGAGTCATGACATTCATTGTTTATTGCATCGGCACCTCCCATTAGCAATTCGCGGATTATTAAGGAAAGATGTTTCTAATGCCTTAATCGAGTTTAGTGCCTATTTTAGAGAATTATGCTCCAAATCATTGAGAGTGAGTGATTTGGAGCGACTTGAAAATTCAATTGCATTGACTTTGTGCAAACTTGAGAGAATATTTCCGCCTGCATTCTTTGATATCATGGTTCACCTATCAGTTCATCTCGCAACTGAGGCGAAAATTGCTGGCCCTGTCCAATATAGATGGATGTACCCGTTTGAAAGGTATATTTTTAATTTTTTATATTTTTTTATAAGAATGTGATATTAATGTAACCATATTGAATAGGTACATGCGCACGCTCAAATCATATGTTCGTAATAAGGCTCGTCCAGAAGGATCTATAGCAGAAGGAATAATTGCACAAGAATGTGTAACTTTTTGTTCTAAATACTTGTATGACACTGAGACACGATTGAATCGTGTCGGGAGAAATTATGAGGGTGATCTGACAGAAAACAACTCCAGCTTGACAATTTTTTCCCAACGTGGTTCCCCTCTAAGTAATTCCAAAATTGAGCAACTAACTATTTCTGATTGGAAGCGGGCAACTATGTTTGTTTTAAAAAATTGTGAAGAAGTTTTACCTTATATTAGGTAAGGATTTAAATTCATTAGTTGTTCTAATTTGGATGATTTTCTTTTTTTACTTTCTAATATCAACTTGATAATTTAATGCGTAGGGAACATATTGAAGAGGTTCGCAAAAATTACAATAGTGATGTAGAGCGGCGGCACGAAGAACTAAAATAGCGGAGATGTTCGATAACCAAGATAAAACAGTATCACAAGATCTATTATATCTAGCCCGAGGTCCAGATAAGCGAGTGAATAAATATTTTGGATATTTAATTAATGGTTTCAGATTTCACACAAAAGAGCATGAGGAATTTTTGAAGACACAAAATTCTGGGGTATTTGTGTCGGGAGATGATGGTCTAATCAACAAGGAATATTATGGGCAAATTTTAGATATCATTGAACTGCAATACCAAGGATAAAAAAGGTTGCTTTATTTAAATGTCATTGGTGGGATGTGTACAACTGCGGTCGTGGATATAAGGAGGACGAAAATGGTTTTTTCTTAGTTAATGCTGATCGTGAATTGTCCACTAATACAACTGATCCATATATATTGGCTTCACAAGCTCAACAAGTATATTATGCCAAAGATATAAAGGATTCTAAATGGTTAGTTGTTATCAAGACACAACCTCGGGATCTTTATGATGAGCCTAGCATAGAAAATAGTGCTACTAATCAAGAGAATTCTACAGCAATACCAATTCAAGAGAATGAGAATATAAGTAATTTCTATAGATTTGATGGCGATGGCGATAGCGATCAGGATGATTTAAATAATTTTGAGATGGCTAGAGATAATATACATGAGATTGTAAGTGAGGTCAATATCAATGTAACTGCGCACGAAGAGGACCTCTTAAACTGTAACAGTGATGATAGCAATTTTTTGAACGAAACTTGACCTTTCTTGTTCTCAGGTAATAATTTATTATTTATTATTTATTCTTGCAAATTTTAATTTGTGTTTAGTGATAATACTTGATAAGCTTGCTTTGACTTCTTAATATTTCATGTTTATGTGAATAATTGATTATGCAATATGATTGACAGGCAATGGTGGGGGAAAGGAAGACTTCTAAAGCATCGGTGGGCTTTCAACCTCAAAAGCCATGGCTTAGATCACAATCTCAAAGATCAGAACGTACTCCACCAATCAGTGAAGGGGAACATGTATTCCAAGATTCTCCTTCAACTATAATTGAGCAGCCATCATCTCCAATTGTTACTACTCCAGACATTAACACTACAGGTTTTATCACATAATTAATTATTATTATTAATTACATTCTATATAAGTAGAGCATCACTTTTCATTATCTTATACTAAATTTGCTATACATTATGTTGTAGCCAAGAAGAGAGGTAGGGGACCTACAACAAATCCAAACGCGAAAAAGAGAAAGGAGGGTTCTAAAGGCGAAGTGCACATATCAAAGCGCTTGGGTCGAGCTGTGGGCGGTCAAGCGTTAACGGAATTCGTAACAGAAATGGGAGTGGTGTTGCGTCAATATGCACCACTTAATGTTCAGAAATGGGCTCAAGTGCCGACACATTATAAAGATCAGATGTGGGATCATTTAATGGTATGATCTTTTACTTTAGTTTTCCTTTATCATATCATTATGCTTCTTGTTACCATTTTTTATCTTAATACTTTGGTTTTTTGTTCAATTTTTATCTTACTACTTTTTAGGAAAAATACAACGGCCTTGATGGCTTTAGAAAGGAAGTCATGTCCAATTTAAATCATCTGTATAGAGATTGGAGGTATCGCAAGCATCTCCATTATAAACAATTTGAGACAGATGAGGAAAGGCTTCAAAATTGTCCAGATGATATTTCAGAATCTGATTGGGCATTTTTAGTAGAATACTTTGGCTCTGAACCATTTAAAATTGTTAAATTTTTTTTATACATATATCTATTAGTTTAGAAGGATTATTCTTATATTTAAATATAACCATATTTAATTTCTTGTAGAGCATGTCGGAGCGAAATAAAGCAAATCGAGCCAAACAATCAACCAGTTCAATCTGTGGCAGAAAATTATTTGCTTCTGTTCTACATGATATGGTGATTTTGTTAATTAAGTTAATTAATGGATATATTTTTATACTATATCCATTTTATGGCATAATATTTCTAATTTTTAATTGCAGAGAGATCCAAGAACTGAGGATGATCCTGATTTGGCCGAATATTGGAAGGCTACACATCAAAGAAGAACTAATGGGACATGGTATTCTGCTAAAGCTTAAAATGCTCTGGTACAACAACCTTATTTCATAACACATTTCTAGTTCGACCTTTGGTTTTATATGCTTAGACTAGTGAAAAAGAACATATTTCATGCAAATATATAAATGTTTCTTGTTACAAATGTATTTTATTGAATGCAGGATCAATTTGAGCATGTATCACAGTCACAAGAAGAGTTAGGTGGTCCTCCATTATCAATAGAAGAGCATTTAACACAGTCTTTTGGTGCACGTTCTGGATATCTTCGTGGTTTAGGATGTGGACCTAAGCCACTAAGTGCTAAGAATTTGACAATCAAAGCATCAGAAGAGTATATTGAGAGGCAAATTGATGTCTTGAAAGAAAATTTGAAGCAATCTCGAGTGGAAATTGAAGAGAGAGTACAAAGGGAGAAAATTGAAAGAGAGGAGAGGTTTAAAAAGAAAATTGAAGAAATTGAAGGACGCATTAAGGCACAACTACAAACTGAATTTAATGAACAATTAAAAATAATTGTTGAATTATATGGAGTGCCGCCTGCACCACCGCCTTCTTCTAGTCGAGGAGTGCCGACTACATCATTCCCTCCAACCGAAGGTAATTATATGCTCAATTTTACATTTTTAATGCAAGTGACATTGTTGGAGGTGCAACTGATTGTTTGAAACTGTTTGATAATGTTTAGTTATTGCCAACTTCCAGGTTAATCGGAAACTGTTTGATAATGGATCTCCAAGGCTTCAGCTCGACAAATAACAAACTATGTCTTACTACTATCTTTTCACTTTGTACTGAAGCCTAAGACTCAAAATGAAACCAAAGGTTGAACAAGAGACCTAAGACTCAAAATGAAAAGATAGTAGTAAGACATAGTTTGTTATTTGTCGAGCTGAAGCCTTGGAGATCCATTATCAAACAGTTTCCGATTAACCTGGAAGTTGGCAATAACTAAACATTATCAAACAGTTTCAAACAATCAGTTGCACCTCCAACAATGTCACTTGCATTAAAAATGTAAAATTGAGCATATAATTACCTTCGGTTGGAGGGGATGATGTAGTCGGCACTCCTCGACTAGAAGAAGGCGGTAGTGCAGGCGGCACTCCATATAATTCAACAATTATCTTTAATTGTTCATTAAATTCAGTTTGTAGTTGTGCCTTAATGCGTCCTTCAATTTCTTCAATTTCCTTTTTAAACCTCTCCTCTCTTTCAATTTTCTCCCTTTGTACTCTCTCTTCAATTTCCACTCGAGATTGCTTCAAATTTTCTTTCAAGACATCAATTTGCCTCTCAATATACTCTTCTGATGCTTTGATTGTCAAATTCTTAGCACTTAGTGGCTTAGGTCCACATCCTAAACCACGAAGATATCCAGAACGTGCACCAAAAGACTGTGTTAAATGCTCTTCTATTGATAATGGAGGACCACCTAACTCTTCTTGTGACTGTGATACATGCTCAAATTGATCCTGCATTCAATAAAATACATTTGTAACAAGAAACATTTATATATTTGCATGAAATATGTTCTTTTTCACTAGTCTAAGCATATAAAACCAAAGGTCGAACTAGAAATGTGTTATGAAATAAGGTTGTTGTACCAGAGCATTTTGAGCTTTAGCAGAATACCATGTCCCATTAGTTCTTCTTTGATGTGTAGCCTTCCAATATTCGGCCAAATCAGGATCATCCTCAGTTCTTGGATCTCTCTGCAATTAAAAATTAGAAATATTATGCCATAAAATGGATATAGTATAAAAATATATCCATTAATTAACTTAATTAACAAAATCACCATATCATGTAGAACAGAAGCAAATGATTTTCTGCCACAGATTGAACTGGTTGATTGTTTGGCTCGATTTGCTTTATTTCGCTCCGACATGCTCTACAAGAAATTAAATATGGTTATATTTAAATATAAGAATAATCCTTCTAAACTAATAGATATATGTATAAAAAAAATTTAACAATTTTAAATGGTTCAGAGCCAAAGTATTCTACTAAAAATGCCCAATCAGATTCTGAAATATCATCTGGACAATTTTGAAGCCTTTCCTCATCTGTCTCAAATTGTTTATAATGGAGATGCTTGCGATACCTCCAATCTCTATACAGATGATTTAAATTGGACATGACTTCCTTTCTAAAGCCATCAAGGCCGTTGTATTTTTCCTAAAAAGTAGTAAGATAAAAATTGAACAAAAAACCAAAGTATTAAGATAAAAAATGGTAACAAGAAGCATAATGATATGATAAAGGAAAACTAAAGTAAAAGATCATACCATTAAATGATCCCACATCTGATCTTTATAATGTGTCGGCACTTGAGCCCATTTCTGAACATTAAGTGGTGCATATTGACGCAACACCACTCCCATTTCTGTTACGAATTCCGTTAACGCTTGACCGCCCACAGCTCGACCCAAGCGCTTTGATATGTGCACTTCGCCTTTAGAACCCTCCTTTCTCTTTTTCGCGTTTGGATTTGTTGTAGGTCCCCTACCTCTCTTCTTGGCTACAACATAATGTATAGCAAATTTAGTATAAGATAATGAAAAGTGATGCTCTACTTATATAGAATGTAATTAATAATAATAATTAATTATGTGATAAAACCTGTAGTGTTAATGTCTGGAGTAGCAACAATTGGAGATGATGACTGCTCAATTATAGTTGAAGGAGAATCTTGGAATACATGTTCCCCTTCACTGATTGGTGGAGTACGTTCTGATCTTTGAGATTGTGATCTAAGCCATGGCTTTTGAGGTTGAAAGCCCACCGATGCTTTAGAAGTCTTCCTTTCCCCCACCATTGCCTGTCAATCATATTGCATAATCAATTATTCACATAAACATGAAATATTAAGAAGTCAAAGCAAGCTTATCAAGTATTATCACTAAACACAAATTAAAATTTGCAAGAATAAATAATAAATAATAAATTATTACCTGAGAACAAGAAAGGTCAAGTTTCGTTCAAAAAATTGCTATCATCACTGTTACAGTTTAAGAGGTCCTCTTCGTGCGCAGTTACATTGATATTGACCTCACTTACAATCTCATGTATATTATCTCTAGCCATCTCAAAATTATTTAAATCATCCTGATCGCTATCGCCATCGCCATCAAATCTATAGAAATTACCTATATTCTCATTCTCTTGAATTGGTATTGCTGTAGAATTCTCTTGATTAGTAGCACTATTTTCTATGCTAGGCTCATCATAAAGATCCCGAGGTTGTGTCTTGATAACAACTAACCATTTAGAATCCTTTATATCTTTGGCATAATATACTTGTTGAGCTTGTGAAGCCAATATATATGGATCAGTTGTATTAGTGGACAATTCACGATCAGCATTAACTAAGAAAAAACCATTTTCGTCCTCCTTATATCCACGACCGCAGTTGTACACATCCCACCAATGACATTTAAATAAAGCAACCTTTTTTTATCCTTGGTATTGCAGTTCAATGATATCTAAAATTTGCCCATAATATTCCTTGTTGATTAGACCATCATCTCCCGACACAAATACCCCAGAATTTTGTGTCTTCAAAAATTCCTCATGCTCTTTTGTGTGAAATCTGAAACCATTAATTAAATATCCAAAATATTTATTCACTCGCTTATCTGGACCTCGGGCTAGATATAATAGATCTTGTGATACTGTTTTATCTTGGTTATCGAACATCTCCGCTATTTTAGTTCTTCGTGCCGCCGCTCTACATCACTATTGTAATTTTTGCGAACCTCTTCAATATGTTCCCTACGCATTAAATTATCAAGTTGATATTAGAAAGTAAAAAAAGAAAATCATCCAAATTAGAACAACTAATGAATTTAAATCCTTACCTAATATAAGGTAAAACTTCTTCACAATTTTTTAAAACAAACATAGTTGCCCGCTTCCAATCAGAAATAGTTAGTTGCTCAATTTTGGAATTACTTAGAGGGGAACCACGTTGGGAAAAAATTGTCAAGCTGGAGTTGTTTTCTGTCAGATCACCCTCATAATTTCTCCCGACACGATTCAATCGTGTCTCAGTGTCATACAAGTATTTAGAACAAAAAGTTACACATTCTTGTGCAATTATTCCTTCTGCTATAGATCCTTCTGGACGAGCCTTATTACGAACATATGATTTGAGCGTGCGCATGTACCTATTCAATATGGTTACATTAATATCACATTCTTATAAAAAAATATAAAAAATTAAAAATATACCTTTCAAACGGGTACATCCATCTATATTGGACAGGGCCAGCAATTTTCGCCTCAGTTGCGAGATGAACTGATAGGTGAACCATGATATCAAAGAATGCAGGCGGAAATATTCTCTCAAGTTTGCACAAAGTCAATGCAATTGAATTTTCAAGTCGCTCCAAATCACTCACTCTCAATGATTTGGAGCATAATTCTCTAAAATAGGCACTAAACTCGATTAAGGCATTAGAAACATCTTTCCTTAATAATCCGCGAATTGCTAATGGGAGGTGCCGATGCAATAAACAATGAATGTCATGACTCTTTAAGTTTTGAAGCTTACCTTCTTGTTTATTGACACATTTAGAAATGTTTGATGAAAATCCATCTGGAAGCTTCAAATTCATTAGAAATTGGCAAAATAATTGCCTCTCATCTTTGGAAAATGTGTAATAAGCACTAGGCATTTTATATGTTTTGCTGCTAGCAACTGTTTCAATTTCATTTTGTATGCCATCACCTTCCCCTCCATTGGTATCAAGTGAAGCTCCTTTCTTAAACCCATCGACATCAAATCCTTTCGTGCATTTAGGGTATCTTTGGACTTTCCATCTGTATTCATAAGTGTGCCAACTACATTATCACCAATATTTTTCTCAACGTGCATAACGTCCACATTGTGTCGTAACAACAACGTATGCCAATACGGCAAGTTGAAGAAAATGCTATGTTTTCGCCAATTTAAATAGCACAGTTGTAGTTGAGAACGTTTTTTTTTTTTATATACTTTCCCAAAAGTTATTTGCTTCATTTGACTCAATTGCTCTAGCACTTCATCACCGGATAAAGTCTTAGGTGCAAGACGATTCTCCTTTGTTCCGTCAAATGATTTTTTGTCATTACGCCATTTATGATTAAGTGGCAAAAAACGACGATGACCCATATAACAAAACTTTTTTCCGTACTTCAATCTCATCGAAATTGTATCCTTGCTGCAACAAGGACATGCTAGACCTCCTTTCGTACTCCAACCAGATAAATTGGCGTATGCTGGAAAATCATTTATAGTCCAAAGAAGAGCAGCACGCATAGTAAAATTTTCTTTTTTGGACGCATCATATGTTCTAATCCCTTCTGTCCACAAATCATTCAACTCATCAATTAAAGGCTCCAAATATACATCAATATTATTACCGGGAGCTCTTGGGCCAGGAATAAGTAGTGATATCATAAAATAATCACTTTTCATGCACAACCATGGAGGCAAATTGTATGAAACTAGAATAACAGGCCAAACACTGTGTGTGATGCTCATATTTCCGAAGGGATTAAATCCATCACTTGCTAAGCCCAATCTTACATTACGTGGCTCTACGGCAAACTCAGGATAATTACGATCTAAATGCTTCCAAGCCGATGAATCAGCAGGATGCCGTAAAATTCCATCGTTTTGCCTTGCATCACTATGCCACCTCATATTACTGGCCATCTCTTTATTCATGTATAATCTTTGTAATCTCGATGTAATTGGAAAGTAACGCAAAACCTTTTGAGGAATTTGTTTTTGCTTTCTTAAGTCTACTTCTTCCTCTCTGTTACTCGAGATCCACCTAGACTCACCACATATAGGGCATGTATGATTATTTGCAAATTTCTTCGAAAAAAGCACACAATCATTCTTGCAAGCATCAATCTTCACATAATCCAATCCTAAATCTTTAATTATCTTTCTTGCCTCATAATAGGATTTTGGAATATTTGCACCATCCGGTAGTAAGTCGATCAAAAACTCTAATAACATTGTAACTGACTTATCAGTCCAACCATTGAGACATTTGAGATTCAACAAATGTACTAAAAAGGATAATTTGGAATATCGTTTGCAACCCAGATATATATCTTGTTTACAATCTTCTAATAATCGATAATAATTTTGAGCTTCAGGAATAGGTTCTTCAGGATTAGTACACTCTCTATCATCTATGTCATCAATTGTGGACTTTCCTTCGTGCACAAATAAGTCCTCAAGCATTGTTTCCATATTTTTGCATCTCTCATCTATAGGAGTATTGGCATCATCCGCATCACTTTCACCATTTGATTCATCTGATAATTCACCATGATGATGCCATTTAGTGTAACTCAAAAGAATTCCATTACGAAATAAGTCATACTTTACTTCTGCTCAGCTTTTTAGTCTAACATTGCAACATTTTGCACCTGGACAACGAATTCTTTTCACATTTCCTAATCTTTTAAATGCAAAATCCAAAAATGTGTCAATCCCTTTTTCATATTCATTACATGCTCGATTCGTAAGTGTCATCCAACTTCTATCAATTATCATCCTCCTATATTAAAATGAAGTAAAATATTAGAGCAAGTTAAAGCTGAAAATTAACATCAAGCTAACGCTGAAAATTATACCAAGGTAAAACTGAAAATTAAAATCAAGTTAAATCGAAGCACAGTTATAGATTCTTTCTTCAGCTATTCCAATTACATCGAGATCAAGAGGAATATCAATTCCAATTCCAATTCCAATTCCAACAATCAAATTAACAAGTCTCGGAATAAAGGTATCGAATAGCAACTATTCCAATAACTTTCTTCAGCTAGTGTCTACATACCTTTGTTGAATCAAGAGGAATATCAATTGTGGCACCACGATCACTATAGAAATCGGCAGGTTCTGGAGGAAGAGGTGAAAGCCGAGAATTGGAAGCTGCGGGAACGCTTCCTGGGTGCTGGACATTAGGCTACTAATCAGCCAAAATAAATTACATAGAAGCTACATGAAGATGGCAAACCTATGCAGATAAAGAACATGGTTTTCTGTTTTCTAATTGATGATGTTAGCTGCATAATAGTCAAGTAGAATAGGCTTACTGTTGTATAGAATGGACCTCCACTATAACTAGACTGTCCACCTGCTTTTCCACGAACAGCTGGTTCCTGATACCAAAGATAGTACAGGAAATCCATATTCATGTCAACAATATCAGTGTTAACAGATCCTACATACTTCCAAGGAAGCTCATAAAGGCTATCCATCCAGTAGCAAAACAAGCGGATTTTCAGGAGGAAGAATTATTCATAAAATATACAACTGATATTTCACGAAAATATCGAGCATACTATTTGCAGTCCTCACCAAGCTTTTATGCATTGAAAGGAAACAAAGGCAGAGAAATTATATAAATAAATAAAGCAAAATTCTTACAAGCCAAATCAAACTACAGTAGCAAATGTGCAAGTACAGAAATATACACCAGAGAGTATGAAATATCTTTCTAGAAATAAAAAAGGCCAGATTGAAATTCAATAATTAGTGTGCTAGCTAAAAATTTTCAATGTGAGATGTATACCTATAACACTTCCCAGGTTGTACTCTTCCAGCTTTTTGATCCTTTGTCGTGCAGAAGCTTTTGATATTGGTGCCACCACCAGATTTTCAATATCAGAAATCTGACAAAATAATTTACTGTTGAATCAATTGTAACTGAGTTATGTATATAAAGAATACAAGATTAGAATTAAGCACCTAGCAAAAGAGTAGCTAATGTAACTGCCAAGAACCTCAGAATATAGGCATTAATACAACATAGATGTGGAACAATATCAACTATTCTTAACATAATAAACGATATAGAAATCAACAACTGAAGTACCATATGTGACAATGCCAAAATGAAACATTTGCTATAAGTTCTATAAATGCAATAAATAATCATCTCCAGATTATAAGCAATAAGAAAGTACACTTCAGTACCGGATTATAAAAACGCTGCTTTGAGAACCCACTATCAACGACGTACACCACTCCCTGCAAAAGTTTGAAAGCTTAAGCTAAAAGCTACCATTGTAGACATGAGCATCAGATCATAAATGCATAAATAATCATCTCCACTATCAACGACTTTCAAAAGTTCTAAATGACAACAGTTCACAGGGTAGGAAAAATAAAAACTATAAGTTATACCACATGCAGTAGGAAGCCATAGTTGCAGGATATATAAATACATAGGCGCAGGATATATACATGCAGGAGATATATATATTCACATACATATGCACGAGTCACTTACCAAAAGAAAATAGCAGAGCAAGTAAAACTCATCAAGAGATTAGACAAGCCACTAATCTATGTAAAAAAATGCCGACCAACATAGTAAAGGTTATTAAAGATGCATCAATGCATGTAACCTCCCTAAGCTCACATAAAATTTCACATACTATTTTAACCAAATTTACTAATCTACAACATGCAATGTATCGATCGTTTTAACAAAATTTCTCACAGCTAGATGCTCAAATCCTACTCAATTAGATTGCCTCTTTATCAGTTTATGAGATATACTAATTCCAATTCTCATAATGTAAACCAAGCAATAGTAATAAAAATATCATGCTCCCACTTTTGCAACATGCTTTTTTTTCTTCCAAAAGATCTTTCAAGAAAAAGGACTTTTGGTGGCGACGGAGGGGCGAGGGCGACGGGCAACATTAGTTATCCAACTTGGTCTCTCACTACAACACAATGAGGTTATAGTGACACATTGTTGGGACACTTTTACACAAGTGTCCCATTTATAAATCAAGACCCAAATTTAAACCCACCAAAAAAAAATATATTATTTATTTCTACTCAATCCACCACACACCAACCACAAACTTTGGCCCAAAGCCCTCTCTTGATCAGATAACGTTAATTAAATTCAAATTAATTTTTTGGTGGGTTTAAATTGATTTTTACTCTGGTGCCTCTTTTGATCCGACAGTTTTGTATTTGGGTCCCCAAAATGGATTACTCTGGTGGCACAACAAAAAGTTAAGTGAAAGTTCTTGAACTCTGGTGCCCCCTCGATCCGAAACAGGGAGCTCATTTCCTCTCTACCCTCTCGCCCTCCTCCTCTCTCTCTCTTTCTCTCTCTATAGCTCTCACTCCCCACTCCTCCCCCTCTACCCCTCTCATCCTCTCCCTCTCTCCTCATCCTCATCCTCTGCAAGAGGAGTACGACGACAAGGTAAGATCTTCACCATCGCCTCCGCCATCGCCATCTACAGATCGATCTTCGCCATCGCCTCCGCCATCACCATCTACAGATCGTTCTTCGCCATCGCCTCCGCCATCGCCATCGCCATCGCTCAGGGCCCAATCGTCTCCGCCATCGCCTCGAGATCGCGAAGTGAGCTTCTCTCTCTCTCTCTCATCAAAATTCACTACCGATAACTAGAATGGATCACATTTGCACACATAATGTGGGCGAAAAAACCTAGGTCTAGTTGGACGAAATATTTGGATGTTAATCTTAGTTTAAAATGTGTCTAACTCTAGGGTGGTTAATCATCTCATGCTAGAAAGTCCAGAATCTTACCTCTTTAGTTGATCTTTGTGTTTAGGCAGGTAATATAATTATTGTGCTGCTAAACTTTTTAGTCTGATCTTAGTTATTTTGTGGCTGGTAGACAAAGATTTCTTTCTTAACTGATGACTTCGGAGTTTATGTTGAAAGTGTTTTTTTTTGTTTTTGTTTTGTTTTTTTTTTAAATTCTTTGAGTAAAGCTGATATGCTGATATGTTGGAAGTTATTAACCTTGGGATTTGCTATTCATATCTATTTGGGTTAGTTTGTAGTGATTGTTTGGAAGCTCTATTCAACCGAACATTTCTTGTATGATTCTCTGTCCTATCTTTACATTCTTCTCTGGCATAAAATTTTCACCCAACTCGTGTCATTCCTGGATAAAGCCAGCACAAATTACATTTGTCATAAGCTCGGGTTGAAATTAATGTAAGTGCTTATTGGAATGGGCACAACATTTGGGGGTTAAATGGCTCTTGGGTCTTTCACTGCATCACCGTATATTGGATATTCTTCCTGTTGTCCAGTTGATGCTGTGAATGGTTGATGGTTGTTTGGTTAATAGTTAATTATGTTTGTATATCTCATTTTGATAGTGGCTACATATATCTGTTTTCTAAATCAGAAACAATCAAGCTAGTCTTTGCAGAAAAAGAATTTAAAGAATTAGAAAACATTGGGATCAAAATCATATTTCCATCTATAACGCATCTATTTATATTGCAAACTTATCTAAATTCAGTCATTCACTGTTAAAATGGAAAAAGTTTCTCTAGTTTTCTTATTGTATCCAACATTCAGACTAATGATGGGGGCCTTATGCTAGTAATTAGATCGTATTCTTTAGTGAGGTCTTTAGCCCATAGTGTTACAAGTTTGATTAGCCCAGCTCTTTATTCATAAGCATGTACATGGTCTCTATCTAGGCTGAGAAAGGACCCAATTCATGGCATTTTTGTCAGATATGTTATAAATCCCTTTATTCTTTTTATTGACTAGCTAGCACATAACTCCCTTTATTCTTGTTTTCTTTATTGGCTTTTACTTGGTCTTAGCTCCAACATAAGTTATTTTATGTGCTTCAACCAACAACCTGCATATTTGTTCAGGTTTACAAGTGTAGTAATATTTTTTATCATAGGAGATTATTTGCTCATTATAGTGGAACTGCAACTTTGTTTGATTCCTAAAGAAGCTTGGTACGTTTGAACTTATTTACTTCAATCAGAGTGCTATGTGTGGTTGTTTCCATCAGTTTATGGATAACATTTCTGGGCCATAACCAATGAATTAATGCTCTGGTAAAATTATGCTATTTGTTTAAAATGGAATCCCTTAAAATCTGGAATATCTGGTTAAGAGTTTCCTGCTTTTTGTGCTTTGTAATTTAGCATAAGCCTATGAGCAACAGTATATGTTCTTGTAGCATGCAAATCATCTGGATTTTATGAACAAATTACCTTTAAATTCTAAGGTGAGCTAGATGATGATCTGATAACTAGTGTAGGGAAAAGGGTCCTTTCATGTGCAGTTTTCCATTTTTTGACAACTTGGAGCTACTTAAAGTTTTAGGTGATTTAAGTGCTTTTTATGTATTCCTCTTTCATTATTATCCCCATCTTCTAATACCTTTCCAGCAATGGCTGGTATCGTTATTTGTTAATAAATATTTTTCCTAAGGATGATTCCTTTATCATTTATGTCACTCACATACATAGGTTGCCATCAAACTATTGATTTGGTTGGAAAACTAGGAATATTATTATTCACTTCCATCAGTCATTTTGTTTAGGAACTTTTCTTTTCCTAAACAAAGAAACAAAAAAACAAAGAAACAAAGAACAAGTCTGTAACAAAACAACAACTAGACTATTAAAAGTTCATTCTTAAGCGATATTAGGAAAAGCAAAAACAAAAAGACAGAATGTCAAGCACATTTCATTTGATAAAAATGATTACTAATATTTTATCACCTGCCAGGTGCCCATGTTGAGATGGCCATCAGTAATTGGAATCCTGAAGAGAGCATTCCTACTAGTTGAAGATTGTGAAAATAATTTCATATTGTGAAAGTTAAAAAAAAAAAAAATACATACATAAGGGAACAGCCGAACATTGATGATTTGATATGTGCTGGCATGTCATCAGGTCTCTTTGTTATCCAATAGTGACGAATTCTAAAACTGTAGAAAACAATTCATCACTCTAATGTGCTTTGATGTAAAGCCACTGAATGCAAGAGATGAAAACTTCCATAGAAATTCAGAAGAACTACTAAATCCAGCATGATCATATTACAAATAAACTATTCAACTAGTAGGAATGCTCTCTTCAGGATTCCAATTACTGATGGCCATCTCTTGAATTGCTAATAGGTCTTGAATTGCTTTTATTTATTTTAAAAAGTTTTTGTCCCGCATAGAGTTTGGATGGAAATTCTCTGATAATAGCTTGGTTCTCTACATGAAATAAGTTTTACTTTTGTTTTGCTGCTTCTTAATCTGGAACATGAAAAAGTTTTGTTGTAAATTTCACCATTTAAGTTTTGAGTTTACCAAATTTTATTCCTTCCTCAATTACCTATATATCTTGTGGGAGTACATAATGTATTATGTCTCTGGTGTTTACAAGCAGAAAGATCAACTTGTAGTAGTGTAAATTGTTACAGTACTAACTTTGGTTGATCTATGACAAAGATGATCTAATGTGGTAGGCTTGTTTATAAGGGTTTTGGATGTGTTGGAACTCTCAGTCATGATCACTTATGCGCAAATAATGATCCAGCAGCTTAGAAATAATCACCAAATAGCTTGAAGTAGATAATCACCAATTAGCTTTAAGCATTATAGCATTCAGACTCAACCTGATTTACTACAGTATAAAGAGGCTAATTATTCAACAGAAGTTATCCAGGCAGACGATGAAAACTTGATTCATCGTTGCAATTGTTGAAAACAGTAAGATCAATTTATCTTCTTACTCATGCTTGGTTGAGAGAAACTAGAATTAACCACGTTCTTTTTCATCAGCTTTAGTGCACTCTTTTATAATTCCTATTATCCAACTTTTTGAGGGATTATAAAGCATTCAGGAACCTCATTTTAGTTACAAATCAGTTTTTAAAACTCTGACAAAGAAGTCTTCAAACCTAAACTTAATAGGTTAGATCACAATAAAATGGTCAACTAACTATCTATACCACATCAAATCTGTCAGTAGTAACACAAATAATATGTGATATAACTATACAAACTCCAATTACTTGAGAGAACAAGTCAAGAGAATATGTGAAGGCAGGGTACCGATAGTAACTGTATATCCCAATGACGATAGCAGAAAATGGACAAAAAGATGATATTATAGCACAACCACGTTCTTATGTTGTGAACTGTATATTTGCGCTCTGCATCACTTTGTTTATTAGCAAAAAATGGACTCAATTGTGCTAGCCTAATGATATATTTTGTATAAGAACGGAGATCTGAACTCTATAACTTTGTTGAAACCTAACAAGTTTGGGTTCCAAAGGAAACAATGTAGAAACTTTACAAAATGAAGGCTGGCACATTAACATCCAGTATTGCTATGTAAATTTGCTTATTAGTTACTTTTGAGTGTACTTTCCTATGCTTTTGGGGGAAGTCATAGTCTAGTTGTCAAGGGCGTCGAATCCCCGACTGGCTGGGCCGCGGCTACGTAGCTCGTAGCCGCCGGCCGTCTTCTTCGGTGAGGTTATTCCCCTCAACCGCAGGCTTAACAGAGAGAGAGAGAGAGATTAGGGATATAATTCCTCCTCTTCTTTATTGTCCCGCGATCACAAGCATATATGGCCACTGGCCCAACCTAAATGGAGAAGGCTCTCCTTGATTCTAGGAATTTCCAAAACAACTTACCTAATCTAAGGAATTTCCAAACAACTTAACAACTTACCTAATCTAAGGAATTTCCAAACAACTTACCTAATCTAAGTTTCTATCTTTAGCCACTAGAGGCTAACCCATGCAGCGCCTGCCCAACGTGCTCAGCGCGCTCAGCCCGTCCGCGCCTGGCATATGTGCGTCCGCACATGACATCTCTCCCCGCCTCGAAGGCCAGCTCGTCCTCGAGCTGAAAGGAAGGGAACCGAGCATGGAGGTCGTCCAGATCCTCCCATGTAGCCGACGCAGGCGTTTGTCCTTGCCATTCAACGAGCACCTGGCGCACTCCCCGGGCCAGCCGCGCCCGAGTCACCCGGGCAGGTGCAGGCACCACAGCACCGTGCAGGAGTGGAGGCAGCAGCGGTGGGACGGCCGGCGGGTTACCGACAAACTTCTTGAGGACGCCGACATGGAACACATCATGAATGCGAGCGTCGGGAGGAAGCTGTAGCCGCACAGCCACCTCGTTGATGAGCTCCGCCACCTGGTACGGCCCGACGTATCGCGGTTTGAGCTTCCCTGTTGCCGTGCGTGGGAGGGATGCTGCTGCCCGCTGCCGAAGGCGAAGAAGAGCCCAATCGCCGACCTGGAAGGACACCGGCCTGTGGTGCTGGTCGTAGACGCGCTTCTGGACCGCCTGCGCCTGTTCAAGGCGATAGCGGATGTCGGCGAGGAAGGCAGCGCGCTCCTCCATCTCCTGGGCGACCGCTGCGACGCGGGCCTCGCCGGGCTCATAGGAGCGGATGGTCGGGGGTTCCCGGCCATAGACCACACGAAACGGAGTTTCGCGGAGCGATGACTGATAGGCGGTGTTGTAGGTGTACTCTGCCCATGGCAGCCACCTGAGCCATTGCCGGGGACGGTCGCCGGTGAAGCAGCGCAAGTACATGACGATGACCCGGTTGGCGGCCTCGGTCTGGCCGTCCGTCTGCGGGTGAAAGGCGGACGACATGTAGAGCTTCGTCCCTGTGAGCCGCATGAGCTCCTGCCAGAACGTCGAGGTGAATACTGGATCGCGGTCCGAGATGATGGACTGCGGAACGCCATGGAGGCGAACGATGTCGGCGAAGAAGGCGTGAGCGACGGACTCGGCGGTGTAGGGGTGCGCCAGGGGAATGAAATGGCAGTACTTGCTGAAGCGATCCACGACGGATAGAATGACCGTCTTGCCTTGCACCTTGGGCAGCGCCTCGATGAAGTCGATGCCGATGTCAGCCCACACAGCAGTCGGAACCGGCAGTGGCTGCAGCAGACCGGCCGGCCTGAGGTGGTCGGACTTGTACTGTTGACAGGTGACGCATGCCGTCACGAAATCCTGCACCCGGCGACGCATGTTGGGAAAATGAAAATCCCGCCGGAGCCTGTGGAGGGTGCGGTGGATGCCCTCATGGCCGTCGTTGTGGACCGCGGCCAGGATCTCCTGCAGCAGCGGCGACGCCGGGGGAATGTATAGGCGGCCGGCGAAGGCGACCATGCCGTCCACCAGCGCCCACGGAGCGGTGCGGGTGGCAGCCCGGACCTCATCGTGGATGGTGACCAGGGCCGGATCAGTGGCCTGGGCGTGGCGGAGGCGCTCGATGAAGTCAAAGCGGGGTGCCGAAATAGCCATCACCTCCCCGCCGTCACTGTCGCGACGGGAGAGGGCGTCGGCGACGACGTTTGTGGCGCCCGACCGGTACTCCACCGAGAAATCGAATCCCAGGAGCTTGCCGACCCAGTGGTGCTGAGGGATCGTGGCGAGGCGCTGATCGAGGAGGTACTTCAGGCTGTAGTGGTCGGTCTTGACGATGAAGCGCCGCCCCCAGAGATACGGGCGCCAATGCCGTACCGCCTGGACGAGGCCGATGAGCTCGCGCTCGTAGGCGGCAAGCGAGCGGTGGCGAGGTGCCACAGGCCTGCTGAAGAAAGCGACCGGATGGCCCTCCTGGATCAGGACCGCGCCGAAGCCGAGCGTGGACGCGTCGCACTCGACGGTGAACAGCTTGGCGAAGTCGGGCATGGCGAGTACGGGGGCGGACGTGACGGCGGCCTTGAGCGCTGTGAATGCCGCGGCCGCCGCGTCGTCCCAGGAGAAGCCCTCCTTCTTGAGTAGGGCCGTCAGTGGTGCAGCGATCGCCCCGTAGTTGTGGACGAACTTGCGGTAGTACCCGGCGAGGCCGAGGAAACCGCGCACAGTCCGGGGCGAACGTGGAGCCGGCCAATCATGGATCGCCTGCACTTTGGCCGGGTCCATGGCCACACCCGCTGCGGATATGACATGGCCGAGGTAGGCGACGGAGGAGGCACCAAACGAGCACTTGGAGCGCTTGACGAAGAGTTGGTGGCGGCGTAGTTCGTCGAGGACGGCCCGGAGGTGGCGAAGATGATCAGCCCACGTCTTGCTGTAAATTAGAATATCATCAAAAAATACCAGGACGAAGCGGCGCAGGAACGGGCGTAGCACGTCGTTCATCAAGGCCTGGAATGTCGCCGGGGCGTTGCACAGCCCGAACGCCATCACCAAGAACTCGTACAGGCCGTCGTGGGTGCGGAACGCCGTCTTGTGCACGTCCTCCGGGCGCATGCGCACCTGGTGGTACCCGGACCGGAGGTCCAGCTTGGTGAAGAACTTGGCGCCATGGAGCTCGTCGAGGAGCTCGTCGACCACCGGGATCGGGAAGGCATCCTTGACGGTGAGCGCGTTCAGCGCCCGGTAGTCGACGCAGAAGCGCCACGAGCCATCGGCCTTCTTGACGAGGAGGACGGGCGACGAGAACGGTGAGTCGCTGCGGCGGACGATCCCTTGAGCAATCATTGCGGCACACTGGCGCTCCAACTCGTCCTTGTGCGCCGCGGGGTACCGGTAAGGGCGGACGGCGACCGGCTGGGCGTCGGGCTTGAGAACAATGCGGTGGTCGTGCGCACGCTTGGGGGGCAGACCGACGGGGTCCGCGAAGAGCCCCCCAAACGAGAGCAGCAGCGCCTCCAGGAGGGAACCGGCCTCTGTTGTTGCGCCCAGGGCCGGCACGGCGGGGCTGGCCATGCCGGTCCAGGAGACGGAACGCCCCCGGCGCTGGAAGGACATGCGCCGGCGGCCGAGGTCCCAAACAATGGGCCCCAACTCGCCGAGCCACCGGGTGCCGAGGACGACGTCGTACCCGGCCAGTGGCATGACGTAGAGGTCGGCCGGGAATGAATTGCCGTCGATGAGCAGGGGCGCGTCGCGGATGACGCCGGCGCAGGTGACCCGCTCGCCATTGGCGACCAAGGCTGTGAGGCGGGGGTGTTGGCGGAGGGGCAGACCGGAGCGCCGCGCCGCCTCCTCCGAGATGAAGTTGTGCGTGCTGCCGGAGTCGAGGAGGGCGACGAGGGACGCGGAGCCGAGTGCCACGGCGATCTGCATGGTGCCCGCCATGGGAACCCCAGCCACGGCCTGCAGGGAAAAACAGGGCGCCTCGGCGTCGTGCTCCGCGTCGCCCGCGGCGTCCGTGGCGTCCTCGATCTCCACGCCTTCAAGGAAGAAGATGCGCCGGCAAAATCTGTTATGGCCACGGGTATATTTTTCATCGCAATTAAAACAGAGGCCCAGACGGCGCCGTTCCGCCATTTCGTCCGGGGTGAGGCGCCTCTGATTGCCCTCGTCGCGACCCTGCTGGGCGGCCACCGGAGGAGCAGGGAGCGCCAGCAGCTGCTGTGGCCCCGGAAGCGCTGGCCGTGGCGCGGGGGCGGAAAGGAGGCCACGCTGGGGCGCCCGAGGGGAAGGCTGCACCGGCCGGTCGCTCGCCATCAACTCTACTTGTCGCGCCAGGCTCATGGCGGCTGCGAGCGTCTCCGGGTTGTGGATGCGGACGGCGTGGCTGAGCGGCGGCAGGAGTCCGCCAGTGAAGAGCTGGACGCGCTGAGCCTCATCAAGGCGGCCCGCGCGAGGCAGGAGTGCCTGGAAGCGATTGGAGTACTCCTCCACGGTCCCTGTACGCCGGCACTCGGCGAGCTCGAACAGCGGAGCCGAGCGGAGGGGAGGCCCAAACCGCAAGGTCAGGAGCTCCTTGAATCGCCCCCACGACGGCGTGCCCTCGTCCTCCTGGAGTTGGATGTACCAGAGTTGCGCGACGTCCTCCAAATTGTACGAGGCCATCCACACGCGCTCCTCCGCCATGGTGCGCTGTTGGCGAAAATAGGATGCGCACTTGTTGATGAAGAGCATCGGATCGGTCTTGCCGTCGTAGCGGGGAAATTCCAATTTGTGGAATTTTGGGGGGCGATCAAGATCGCGCGGCCCCTCCGGGCGGCCGCCGGCGCCGTTGTCCGACGACGAGGCCGACTTCTCCTTCATAGCCGCCATGTCGGCCTTCATGGTTGTCATCTCCGTGGTGATGGATTTCAACATCTCTATCACATCGGCGACGGTGGGATCGCCCATGGCTGTTGGCTGCGCGGCGGCAGTGGCGGAGGGCTGCGGCGGTGGTGGAGGGCTAGGGTGGTGGGCGGCGGCTTGGGTGGAGCGGGTGGGCTCTGATACCAGGTTGTCAAGGGCGTCGAATCCCCGACTGGCTGGGCCGCGGCTACGTAGCTCGTAGCCGCCGGCCGTCTTCTTCGGTGAGGTTATTCCCCTCAACCACAGGCTTAACAGAGAGAGAGAGAGAGATTAGGGATATAATTCCTCCTCTTCTTTATTGTCCCGCGATCACAAGCATATATGGCCACTGGCCCAACCTAAATGGAGAAGGCTCTCCTTGATTCTAGGAATTTCCAAAACAACTTACCTAATCTAAGGAATTTCCAAACAACTTAACAACTTACCTAATCTAAGGAATTTCCAAACAACTTACCTAATCTAAGTTTCTATCTTTAGCCACTAGAGGCTAACCCATGCAGCGCCTGCCCAACGTGCTCAGCGCGCTCAGCCCGTCCGCGCCTGGCATATGTGCGTCCGCACATGACACTAGTGGGTTAGAATTTTTTTTTTTCTTGCTTAAATTTGTATACCAAATAAAGATGCATGTATCAAATTGTATTTTGAGTTTGATAATCTTTCACTTTAATAATGTCTTACTCATTGTCAAGTAATGTCATTTTTTAGGATAAAATAATAATCTAATACTAAAAAATATATTCATTCAGGTTTCAGACGCATCCATCGCTCATAATATTCATCCACAATCTCATTGCCCATCTGGTAAACATTAAACTTATCTTAATTAATTTTTATGTTAAAAGATTATTTGACTAATCTATTATTAACTTGAGTATTATTGAATTTGCAGGTTCAACATGTTAATTGCGGAGCTCATTAAGACTAGATCTGATATGATATTTTTACTTTTTGTTATCATTTGTCTTTCTCCTGGATTAAAAAACTTGCATTTGTTAGTACTATGATTTAGTGACTAAATACTCATTTAAAGATATGCATATACTACTTTGAGACATTTTGGTGTTAATTAGCATAACTGTAAAAAAAATTTTATATTTTTTTTTGTTAATTAAAATCAAGATTAATCAAATTAAAGATATGCTAAGTATGCTTAATGATAATAAGTTATCATAGAGTGGTATTATATTTTAAAAAATATTATGTATCAAGAAAAAATAGAATAAATTTTTAAAAAATGGGACATTTATTAAGTGTCACTGAAATAAAAAAAAAAAGTGTTGCTAGATTATAATTTTGTAGCATTTTTATGTGCTGCTAAAAGCTTAAACAAGTGTCGGTAATTTAGCAGCACTCATTTTAAATTTATGTGCTGCTAAAAGCTTAAACAAGTGTCGGTAATTTAGCAGCACTCATTTTAAATTTATGTGCTGCTAAAAGCTTAAACAAGTGTCGGTAATTTAGCAGCACTTATTTTAAATTTATGTGCTGCTAAAAGCTTAAACAAGTGTCGGTAATTTAGCAGCACTCATTTTAGGTTATACCGACACTCTTAAAAACTGTCGCTATATACCTAGCAACCCCACATATAGCAACACTTTTTAAAAGTGTTGGTAAGTTAGCTAGCAGCACTTTTTTTGACATATACCGTCACTTAAAAGTGTCGCTATATATCGTTTTTGTTGTAGTGTCTTTTGAATTTACTCTATTTGACCTTCCAGAATCTTGTAACTTTTGTAAGTAACTAGCTAATTTCAAAAAAATTTACCCTACTACTTTCAAAAATAGGTGCAATATTTTTGACTAAATAGTTCAAGTGTTGAGAGAACAAAACGTTATAATTGTAAAATATACTATTAGAAATGTTACAGTGTTTTAAGTTTCGATATTATGGAGTCAATCATTTTTGAAGTTCTAATACTTGTTTAAAAATATGCTACATTTACCTTTTTACTAATAAAGAATTGGTCTAATCCAATGATATTAGGTTAAATATGGAGTGCATTTGCATTACCTGTTGATACTCCAAGATTAGCGGCTAACGATTGTATAATAAGAGCGAAGACGAGCCCAACTAGTATGATCCACAAAAGCTGCCATTTTAGAAGACAAGGAAAAACAATATTATCGTTCAGTTTGAGGTTATTTCAATAATAAAAAAAAAAACTAAAATAAAGGCCCAAAATGAAAAGTTTGACATGGTTATATGTTGGAATAGTTATGTTTATTTATTTAATTAATAAGTTAGTGTTTAATTATAATTTATCGTATTTGTAAGCAAGGGAAACAAGAAACCCAGGTCCAACATGGGCTATAAACCTTTTCCATCCTGGTTCCTGTTCATGTAGCACACTATGGCCAATTAGATTGATAAATTAAAATCATAGTATTAAGGATGTGAGAGAGATAGAGAGAGAATGTAAGAAAGTAATGAACCTTGAGTAGATCATCTTGGTTATCCAACGCGGCGGAGGGTCGGCGGGGCGAGGGGCGACGGAGGGGCGACGGCGGGTCAACGGGCGAGGAGCGACGGCAGGTCGACGGCGGAGGGGCGAGGGGCGACGGCGAAGGGGCGAGGGGCGAGGGGCGACGGAGGGGCGACGGGCGACGGGCGATGAAGGGGCGGCGGAGGGTCGGAGGGGCGACGGAGGAGCGAGGGGCGACGGGCGATGGAGAGGCGGCGGTGGGTCGACGGGGCGAGGGGCGAGGGGCGACGGAGGGGCGACGGCGGGTTGATGGCGACGGCTTGGGGAAGGAGAGAGAGAGAGAGAGAGGAGAGGAGGGGAGAAGGGGGGGGGATGGGGGGGGGGGGGGGGGCGGTTAGGGCGGGTGATGTAGGGCCCGGCCGGGTTCGCATCTCACCAAAAAAAAAAAAAAAAAGAAAAAAAAAGGATTTTGGTTAGTGGAAAAATAAGGAGGGAAATTTTGGTGGAAAATAAAAACTATAGTGGCGACTAAAGTCGCCACTAAAAATATAGCTACAAAGTATTAGTGGCGACATTTTAATGTCGCCACTATTGCTTATTCGCCACTGTATCTTATTTATGGGTGGCGACAAAAGTCGTCACTATATCTTTGACTTTTTCCGGCGACAATTATCGCCGCTAATTACTAAGTATTAGTGGCGACATTTGAAAGTCGCCACTATTGCTTATTTATTGGTGGCGACAAGTATATGTCGCCACTGTATCTTGTTTATTGGTGGCGACAATTAAATGTCGCCACTATAGCTTTACAATTAGTGGCGACAATAATTGTCGCCATAAAAAAGTCACCACCAAAAGTCCTTTTCCTTGTAGTGCAAACATCAATCTTATCAGATAAAATTATATGAAATATAATTTTAAGATGGATCAGCACTTGTTAGATTATTACTCACAATCAAACGGGGGGATTACACCTTAGATTGTTAATCAGGTCGTACTTTGGGGTGGTGTTCTCGGTTAATCCCGTACGTAAGAACGGGAATACACTTTAGGGCAGTGCTACGCACGCTTCCGGATCAATTAATGATTTTGGATTATTTGCGGTTATCTGTAAGTCAAATTTTATTTTATAACTAGATTAGTCAGATATTAATCATAATCAAATTCTATATAAATTTTCCCTAACAATCCCCAACCTTAGATTGTTAGGAAAAATTTATATAGAATTTAATTATGATTAATATCTGACTAATCTAGTTATAAAATAAAATTTGGCTTACAGATAACCGCAAATAATTCAAAATCATTAATTGATCCGGAAGCGTGCGTAGCACTGCCCTAAGGTGTATTCCCGTCCTTACGTGCAGGATTAACCGAGAACACCACCCCAAGATACGACCGGAATTCCTCCTCCTGCGAGCACGATCGTGGCGAAGGTTGAGGAAAATTCTTTCAACACCCAATTGAGAAAGAGATGAAAAGATGAAAATAATATGGTTAATATGGTTTCTCTGTTTCTTCCTCTGTTTCTTATCCTGTAAGAAAAGAGGAGAAAGAAACATATAAATATACGAAAAAAACCGAACATTGAGAATCGAACGTTGAGCAACGTTCGACACGCCTAACTATCAGTTAGGCGCAAGAAACGAAAACCACGTTCCGTTAGGCGCAAGAAACGAAACCACATTCCGTTAGGCGCAAGAAAAACCACGTTCCGTTAGGCGCAAGAAACGGAAGCCACGTTCCGTTGAGTTTCTTTTGCGCCAAAAAAAAAAAAAATAAATAAATAAATAAATAATAAATATTAATAATAATAATAATAAATAAATAAATAAATAAATAAATAAAATTAATAAATAATGGAGATTTTGAATTTTACCCCAACAGCAACACTCACGAGATAGGGGATCACAGATTCACATTCCGATCATAAGATCTTTTAAACAAAATAATTAGTCGAAAAATCACAAGAAAAGACCCAACATTTTACATATATTCATTAGCCGACGCAATTTTAAACTAAACATCACAAAACGGACAACAATGAAATGCTAAATCCTATCGCTTGATCAAATATGCCTAATTAAAGCACAAGAAGAACCACATTTTGGTAGAAACCAAAGATTCCGCATCCTAATTCAGCAAAGAGAGCCAAGATCTATAAGAAAGAGTCAATGCTGAGCATCACATTGGGATCATACCATGAGATCAGCAACCCAAACCGAGAGAGAGAGAGACTCACTCCTCGCAGAGCGCTGGTCCCGATGCGGAGCGCCCACCGCCGCCTCCCCCCTCCGCCGCCGCCCCTCGCCGTCGTGGTTGGCGGCGGCGGAGTTGGCGGCGGCGGCGGCGATGGCTTCTTCCGAGTTCTCCCCCGTCGTCGGCCATGGCCCCGCCCCGCACCGCCTCGCCCCACGCACGGAGAGGGCGCGTCACTTATAGACTAAAAGAGAGAGAGAGAGAGAGAGAGAGAGAGCGAGAGAGAGGGGGGGGGGGGGTAGTGCGCCCACTGGGACTGAGGGAGTGAAGGACTGGGAGGGAGTTAGGAAGACGGTTTTTTGCGCTATTTTTTATTGAAGTGTCTTAGATTTGAGGGATAATTACTTATATAGCATTTATAAAATAAACCAAACTTATTAATTTTATATATATTATAATTTAATATTATATTACTGTATTAAACCAAAAACAATAATACAAAATTTATAGTAATCCGATTCAATAATTTCAAATATCTGGTTATGTCGACATAACCAATAATGTTACATAGCGTTAACCAAACGTGCCCGTAATGCTATATAGCGCAAACTAAATACGTACTAGGAGGTGCTACAAGAAGTTTAACTTTTAGTAATATTTAACTAGCAACATTTTAATATATGTCACATATTATAAAATTTAGTAATATTTTTTTTTGTTGCTAAATATATTTATTTATCAATATTTAGATATAAATGTTGCTAAATAAAGATAACACCAACACTAATTATTAAATGTTGCAATATTTAGCAACATTTTCGTGATAAATAATAATAAATTTTCAAATTTTGAAAATTTCATCTAATTTTCAATTTTTCACCTTTTTCTATCTTCATTTTCTTTGTCTTTTTATTTTAAATTTGCAAGTGAATTTTCTACTCTTATGGCCTTTTCTTTTAATTCTCAATTCTACAAAAAAAAATTCTCATCAATTTTTTGAATTGGTGAGATTGGAGAAAATATTAATATAGGAATATCAATTTTGGTTCTAAAAAAGAGTAAGTATCTTTGTAAGATAAATCATTTTTATATTTATTTCTAATTAAAATTATATATTTAATTTTTTTTTCTTTTTTCTTAACCAATAAAATTTAGTGTGGCTAGAATAGAATTGCCCTTTCAACTTTTTAATTCGTTGTTTTATTAATTTATTACATTATATGGTATAATATGAGATTTTTTGTTTCTTAACTTTCATTACTTTTTCAAATTTCAAATTTTAAATTTTAAATTTTAAATTTTAAATTTTAATTTTTAATTTTTAATTTTTAATTTTTAATTTTTAAATTTTAATTTTTAAATTTTAATTTTTAAATTTTAAATTTTAATTTTTAATTTTTAATTTTTAAATTTAAAATTTAAAATTTAAAATTTTTCGTGGTTCTCAATCCCATTACGACTTCGTATAGCATCTGATTTTTTATATGCAATAACTTCTTTTTTATCGTCGTAATGATATCCACAATCAATTTTTATAGAGAATGATATTTGATTTTTTATATGTATCATATTTTTTTTCGTAGAAAAATGCTAGATGTACACCCCAAATGGGGTGTACATCTTACACCCCACCCATCCTAGGGTGGGGTGAATTCCACTCGTCACGTTGAAATGACGAGTGGATAAATACTCATCCTAGGATGTACTAGGTGTAGGATGTACACCCCATTTGGGGTGTACATGTAGCATAGCTCATTCACCAAACTTATCCACTCGAAGATTGTATGAAATATGATATTATCAAAAATTTACCGTACTTCTTCACATTTTTTCACATCTGTAAAAGTAAAACTTTTTAAAAATTAGTGTAGAGTCCATATTCTAATTCAAACACGAATATATGTGAGATAGACTTTTAAATTTTACCCTTTATCTTTTTATGAAATAATATAATTTTTTCGTTAATCTTCATTCTAATATTCTTGGTTTTCTCTCAATTTTTTTTTTCTTATTCCTATATAACTATACATATGGTAGGGTGCTAGTCAGAGTTCCAAACTTACAAAATATTATAAATAACATTCGGCCCCGTAGGCGCCAATATAGGTGCAGACCATTGAACCCAGATCACTCAAACCTTCTACTCGGGCGAGAAAAAATATTTGAAGTCTATAAAAAACGGGGTTCATAAACCATTTCTTTAAAAATTCTGTTTTTACAAAATCTTTTTATAAATTTGGATTATTTCAAAATTAGTTTGAAATAGACATTTTTCCAAAATCCTTTAGTCAAACAATATTTCCAAAATATTTAAAATAAACATTCTCGAGAATCTTTGAGTCAAACAGTATTTTCAAAATATTTGAAATAAACATTCTCGAGGATACTTAAGTCAAACAGTATTTCCAAAACATTCTGGATTCTAGATCTCACCAACACACATCTCCAAGCAACCAACAAGTTCAGCAAATAATAATAATATAAACACTACATCTAACAATCAACAACTAGACGTTCAACAACTATCAGATAGACGTAGAGCTACTACAAAAAAGTTTAACTTTTAGTAACATTTAATAATCAACATTTATATATATGTCACATCTATACAAATATCTATTTGCCGGTTCCTCCGAATGACGTGGTGTTCTCTCACACGTTTGGCTGATGTGGCGTTCTCTCGCGCAATGTGCGCTCCGAGCCTAGCGCTAACCGGCCCCCTCTTTCTCTCTCTTCCTAACCCTACCGCCGAACCTTCTCCGCTCTTTCTCTCTTCCGTGTGACTCCTAGGCTTCGTAATACTAGCCTGCGGCTGGCGGGGACTACTCGCCTTCTCCTCTCTTCTCTCTCTCTTTTTGAGCTGCGACTTCTAGGATTTCCTACTTTTCGCCGCTGACTCCTCGATTTCTCCCCCGCTCTCTCTCTCTCTTCCTGACCGTAGGTCCGAACCACTAGCTGCTAAGGTTCGCGACTCCTCGCCTTCTCCCCTGCCCCCGCTCTCTCTCTCTTCCAGCCGCCGCGACTCCCGCGTCCCGCCCCTTCCTACTCTCCAGAAGAACCCAGAGGTGGGCGCGCTCATAGCGCTGAAGCGGGAGCTGGACCCGCAGGGGCGAGCACTCGCTTCGTGGGCACCCATGGCGAACCTGTGCGGGGGCGTTTTCGAAGAGGTCGCGTGCGACGCGTGCGGCAAGGTCGCGAACATCTCCATGAAGGGGCGCGACCTCGCTTGGTTCATCTCCCCCGCGGTGGCGCATGCAACTCCGGGACGGCGCATGCGTGAACTGTGGCTATCTAAATAGTTCTCCTCTTGATTAAACAATATTAGTATGAGTGTCTCCTCTCTTTTTTATTTTATCATATACCCAAAGCTATGACCCATTGCACAGAGAGAGAGAAAGAGAGAGAGAAAGCAATGGAAAGGTGAGTTTTTTGTTTGTTTGTTTTTTTTTTCTTATTATTATTTTTATTTTGGTCATTTAATTGATAATTTTTTATATATATATTTGGGTGTTGTGTAGAATAAAGCCAAGGGACGGATCAAGAGGAATGCAAATGGTTCGACGAGAGATCGACAAGGATCTCAAGTTTGCTACGCTTTGAATAGGTGAAACTTACCCACCACCATCTCTAGCTATATCCTCTCTTTCTTGTCTTGTTTTGGAGTTTTTTGCCCCGTCTCTACGAGTGTATTAATCTGACGGTTCTCCTCCGATTCTCCTGCCGATCAATCAGACGGCGCAGGTGGTTTCGCCTCTGATTGATTTTCGGCTCGGGTGGGTTTCGCCACACTTGCCCCATCTCTACGAATGCATTAATCCAACTATTTTCATCTTTCTCTCTCTCATCTCTCTTTTAGATATTTGATTGATATTTCTAGATCACTCTTATATCTTAGATATACTTTACATGAGATTTTTATTATATATATATATCTAGAGTAGAGCGTATATACTCCAAACACATTTGTGCTTGACTTTTTTACCATTAGATTTGCATTGGGATTTGTGCTATTTACTACGCAAATTCCAATACAAATCCAATGGTAAAAAATTCACAAGCATATTTGAACTTGTATTTTTAAAAGTACATAAGCTCTACTATATATATATATATATATATATATATATTTGATCTGATATTTCTAGATCATTCTTATCTTCTAGATATACTTTACATGAGATTATTTATTTTTATTCAAAATGTATTAAAAAATTTTGAATTATATAGTTATTGTCCGCTACAATCATTAAATCTGATATTTCTAGATCATTCTTATCTCTTAGATATATTTTACATGAGATTCTTTATTTTATATATATATATATATATATATATATATATATATATATATTTATTAAATCTGGTATTTTTAGATCACTTTTATCTTCTAGATATACTTTACAAGAGATTATTTATTTTTATTCAATATGTATTAAAAATTTTTGAATTATATAGTTATTGTCCGCTACAAGCGTTAACATTTTAATTAAAAAATAATATATATTTTCTAATGAAATATAGCAAATAAATTTATTTTTTGAAAATTTTAAAATTTAATAGAATATTTTGTATAAATATGATGCACAAATTTATATAAGTGTTTTTAGATGAAAAAAACCCTTAATATATATATATATATATATATATATATTCATTTATTTATCTACATATAATTTCATATTTCGAGACATGGTTAATTTCCAAGATTTTTGTTTAAAATTTATTTATTACATATAATTTATTGATATAATTGATAGATATATTTTACATACAATTGTATATTATAGATGATTTTTCAGATATAGTTTGATTTTCAAAAAAAAAAAAAAACAGATTTTGTAAGATTTGATGCGATATTTTTAGATATTTTAACCAATTTTATTTTATTAAATATGTTTATTTATTATCTACAAATATAATTGATATAATTGAAATATTTAATCTGATATTTCCATATATAGTTAATTTTAAAAAAACAGATTTTGTAAGATTCTTTAATTCTCTTTCTCTCTCTAACAATTATTATAAATACTATGCATATAGATATATATATATATATTAATGATATTTGATGTGATATTTTCAGATATGATTGATTTCCAAAAATTTTAACAGATTTTTTAATATTATGTCAGATTTGATATGATATTTTCAGATATGGTTAATTTTCAAAAAAAATTAACAGTTTTTTAGAATTTCTAATTCTCTTTTTCTCTCATAATACATCATGATATTTGATATGATTATTTCGATATGGTTATTTTGACTCAATCATCTCTAATAACATGATTGATTGATTTTCACCACAAAGTTTATCAGATCATGACAGATTTGGCTATCATAGCTACTATTTTTCTGTCCCTAAGATTTTTAGATTTTGTCAGATTCTGACAGATTTGTTATCTAGGTAAAATCTAAGATTACTATAAATAAATCTATAAACATTGATTTGTTTATTTGATTGATGTGATATTTTTAAAATAATGTATTTTAAAGATTTTGTTAGATTTTTGTTAGATTATGGCAGATTGCTATCATAGCTACTCTCTTTTTTCTGTCGCTAAGATTCTAAAATTTTATCAAATTATGACAGATTTGGCTATCATAGGTAAAGTCAAGATTACTATAAATAAATACTCATCATCTCTATAAATATTGATTTGATTTGATTTGATTGATGTGATATTTTTGAAAATAATTAATTCCTAAAAATTTTTAGCAGATTTTATCAGATTTAGTAAAATTATGACAGATTTGCTATCATAGCTACTCCTTTGTCCCTAAGTGATTTGATGTGTTTTTTCCAGACATGGTTATTATTTTTCGAATATTTTAACCGATTTTGTAAAATTATAAATTAGCTTTACATATAATCTGATATTTCCATATATAGTTAATTTTCAAAGATTTTTATTTGGAATTTATTTATTTACATATATAATTTATATAATTAAGATATTTAATACGATATTTTCGGTTAATTTTTAAAAATTTTAAACAAATTTTCTAAATTATTCAAATTTGATGTAATATTTCAGATATGGGTTAATTTTCAAAAAAAAAAAAAAGATTTTGTAAGATTCTGTAATCTCTCTTTTTCGCTCTCTAACATTACTATAAATACTAATGCATATATATATTGCATTTGATGTATATTTTCAGTATGGTTGATTTTCAAAAATTATTATGTCAGATTTGATGTAATATTTCCAGATATGATTAATTTTTTTTAAAAAAATAAAGTAACTTTCTTTTCCTCTCATAATATATAATGATATTTGATGTGTATTTTCAGATATATTAATTTTGAAAGTTTTGTAAGATTAGCTCTCATATTTGAGTGATATTTTTAGAAATGGTTATTTTTTTTTAAAGATTTAACAGATTTTATAAAATTGTAAAATTAGCTTTACATATAATCTGATATTTCCATATATATATAATTCCAAAGATTTTTTGTTTGGAATTTATTTATTTACATATATAATTGATATAATTAGATATTTTCAAATACCTTAATTTTCAAAAATTTTAAACAGATTTTCTAAAATTATATCAGATTTGATGTGATATTTCAGATATGGTTAATTTTCAAAATAAAAAAAAAAATTTGTAAGATTCTCTAACTTTCTTTTCCTCTCTCTAACATTACTATAAAACTATGTGTGTGTATATATATAGTATATATATATATTATATATACGAATATATATATATATATATATATAAATATTATATAATTATCTATATATATGATTTGATATTTTTAGATATGGTTGATTTTCAAAAATTATTAATGCAGATTTGATGTAATTTTCTCTATATGGTTAATTTTCAAAAAATTTTAAAGTAACTCTCTTTTCTTCTCATAATAATAATGATATTTATGTGAATATTCAAATATGTTAATTGTTGAAAGATTTTGTATAGATTTGGTAATATTAGCTCTTATATTTGATATGATATTTTCGGATATGATTATTATTTTTCGAAGATTTTAACGATTTTGTAAAATTGTAAAATTAGGCTTTACAATAATCTGATATTTTCATATATAGTTAATTTCCAAAGATTTTTGTTTGGAATTTATTTATTTACATATATAAGTAAATAATTAAGATATTTAATATGATATTTTCAGATACGGTTAATTTTCAAAAATTTTACATTTCAAAATTATATCAAATTTGATGTGATATTTCAGATATAGGAAAATTTCAAAAAAAAAAAAAAAATTGTAAGATTCTTAACTTTCTTTTCCTTTCTAACACAATTATAAATACTAATGCTGTAACTCCCCCATTAGCCCCATCGGATGTGGTATGGATTTGTGATGGTCTTTATATAAGACTTGGACACTAGTAAAATAACTAACTGGGCTTAAGCATTTGGGCTGTGGTTTGGGCCCAAAAGTTATTATTGCTAGTGCCGGGTCGTTACATTTTATCAGAGCCAATAACCAGCCGGAAGTGTAAACAAGTCTCGGCTGAGTCTGGGTCTAAATGACAAATCTAGCGAGAAAAGTCTCACAATGAAAGGTAATGATCTTGGGATTGTGTAAAAAAATTTGGGCTGACGAGGACGTCAGGCCTAAACGGGGGGAGTCTGGACGAAACATTAAAATGTAATCGAAGTAGAAGATTGAAGATGTCTTATAATAACTTGGACACTAGTAATATACGGGCTTAAGCATTTTTGGCTGTGGTTTGGGCCCAAGAGTTATTATGCTAGTGGCCGGTCGTTACAAATGCATATATATATAAGTATATATATTTATTAATATATATATAGAGATAGATATATAAATATTATATATAATAATGATCCTTGATGTGATATTTTTAGATATGATTGATTGTCAAAAATTATTATGTCAGATTTGATATGATATGTTCATATATGGTTAATTTTTTAAAAAAATAAATATATTTTTTAGAATTTTCTAACTATCTTTTTTCTCTCATAATATATAATGATATTTGATGTGATATTTCAGATAAAATTAATTGTGAAAGATTTTGTAAGATTATCTTTGATATTTAATGTGATATTTCCAAATACTCCTAGATTGCTATAGATACCAATTGCTTTCAATGCAGTATACCAGGTTTTTATTTGGAATTTGAAGTAAAGAATGTATCAAAAGAGGATAATAATACTCAATTCACTATTTCTAGCTTAACGTACTCATTTCATTATAGAATCCTTACTACCAACAAACAATCAACAAAGATTGTATTTACAAAGATATCGTAAAACATAAAATTTTTTTAAAGTAGTCCCATTATCATTTTTATATTTAGAATTATTTTACATAAATTGTATAAATGTTTTTTGCTTTCTATATTAAATTTTACAATATTTTTATGAGCAGCTCCGGATAATTTGTTGAGGACTTATTGAAATACATTATATTAAGAGAAGTTAGACTTACGTAATATATCTAATCTATTCAATTTCGCTATTTAATCATTTATTATTCATATAATTACAATTTATGATATTCATATTTTTTAAATTAATTGCATTTTAATGAAGCTACCTCATTAATAAAGGGAGCAAATGAAGAATTACTGTGCTGCATGCAGACCTTTTTGATCATTGTTAATCATGCCTAACAATTCTAAAATATCACATTCCACCTAGTTTTCGCCATAAAAACCAACAGGTGATAATATATTCAATACCTAATTATTACTAAGGCAATATCAATATATTGGTCTAATTAAAGCAAGTCTATTACTTAAATAAAAAATTAAATAAATAAATGTAATAAATAATCCTAATTACTCTAAATTAATGGATACTTAATTATATCCAAAAAAACAACATTCAGCTTTGAGCCAAAATGGTGGATACATAATTACACCAAACAGGACTATTGTAATCAAAGAACAACAGAATCACAATACTTAAAAAATAACTAGTTACTATCCCGCGCTCACGCCAACATCAGAATTACTGATTATAAATTTAGAAAAATAAATAGAATATCAAAGTATAAAAAAAATTATTAGCAAAATCTTCAAATTATTAAAAAGTGTACTAAATTACAACAAACCACAACATAACAAAGCGAAGTTAAACAGTTGAAATATAGTTCTTGATTGAAAGTACAAATTTCTTATAATTATTTATTTGCATAATGTAAATCTAAATAAGTTATGTTGGAATATGATTCTGCATTATTTGTCTTCACTTGCTTCTTCACTTGGTTCAGCATTATCACTTGCCTGAGCATCATCACTTGATTGAGCATCATGAGGAAATCTATAGGTGGAAGAAGAAAATCACTAAAAAGAAGAAAATAAAAAGGAAGATAATTTTAAATATAAATAAAAAAATTAATTGTTATTACCTAATACACTGCCTTTTTGCCAATGGAACTTCATCTAAATTTTCCAGATGAATACAGACTGTCATTTTTTAAAAAATTAAATATTAAAATGGCAAAAGTATATTATATCAAATAAATAAAATAAATATAAAATAAGGATACCTTGAAGTTTTTTTTGGAGTTGGAGACGCTTCTTGAAATAATTCTTCTTGAATTTGTTTTCCTTTTGGAGATGACAAAAGTTGTTCTTCACACTTAATAAGTAGATTCTTTCCAAGTTGACTTTGGCTTGAGTGAAGTTGTTCTTCACATTTAATACCTTTGCCTTTTACATCATAATTTGAAGTATAAAGTTTATTAACTCTGAAATAGGGGTTTGTTGCACTAAATCTTTGTGAGTCTGGAGAAATTTGGAAAATGTGTTTTTGACCGATAATATTTTTAATAGCTGGAGGCAAGACAAATCTGTCTGAACCAACTGCTGCAGCAAGATTTTGTGCTGGGATGCGAATTAAATCTTGTGCTACTCTTCCAAATATTGTAAAAGTTCCAACATCAGTATCATCTGCGACGGTGGCGTTTAGCTTGTACCTTATAATAATCACAATTGTTAGGAAAAAATAAGTTAAATTAATGTATTTAGATGATAAACCTTTATGTTAGAGTATTTACCAAGGCATAGGAGGTTTGTCGTTGTTTCCACAATGAGGGCAATAAAAAATATCGTCGTATGACTTCACCGCTGATCTACAATAATGGCAAGCCTTATACCACCAACCATACGACGTATCTATGTCCAACAGTGTCACTTCACAGGTAAACTTCATACTCTATCGAGAAAAACAAAATAAACAAAAAATGATTTGTTGCTTTGTAGGTAAACATCACATTCTATAGAAGGGGAAAAAAAATAGAGCAAAAGAATTTTAATAGAAAAAAAAGAAGAAAAAGTAAATTGTCATCAAAATACATCACTTACTTGAATATTAGGTGAGTCCATAGCTAAAATTTCAGAAATAGTTTTTCTATTCATTCGCATTTCTTCGTCAGGACTGATAATATTTTCTTGTGTACAGGTGATTTGCTTTATTGGGTTAGATGTTGGTCTTACTCTGTACATCAAAATTCACATGTAAATAACAACATGAATCAAAGGAATTAAATTGTAAGCAAATTTGCATGTTTATGTAGACAAACCTATTCAGAAATTCGACAACTTCCGGAATTTCTAAGTTAAGGTAAATTTTCGAAGTCGAACATGTTGATAAATATATCCGGTCTAAAAGAAGTATAACACAAAACACAAATTAATGTCATTTTATATAATAGTTTTACAGGTAAGTAAAAAAAGGGAAAATTGTAATTGACAAATATACCTCTAAAGGAACGAACCGTCATTCCAGCCAGAACTACAACTACTGGGCCACCAACATCCTCCTCAAAAATTTTACTTTCATCGAAATCTATAGCGAATTTATCCCACAATGTCACTGGCAAAATATTATTTCTGCAGTAAAAGTAACGTGTATATTTAATATAGTGAATGCTGTAAGTAAGAAGAAAACATAGGGAAAAAAACTGGGAAGTGTAAATTTATACTCTAAATCTTGTATTTCCAAATTTCGGATTGGAGTGAGGATTTGACCGACATATTTGTGAGTGAGGTCTGTGACAGAACATATCTTACCAAAGACATCTACAAAGTAGAAGAAGAGAAAAGAATATTAAGAGAAGTACATAAGTCATCGAAGGTGCTTTCTCTTAATACAAAATGAATAGTTCAATGTATTTGTAAGAAATATTACCAGTCAGAATACTATCATTATATCTCCTATTTTCAGCCTCAGAAAATGTACAGAAATTGAAGCTATACAGTGGCATTGAATCTATGCCATCCTCGAGTTGAGTTACCGTTGTCCATTTTCCAAATTGAATCATAAACTTCCTGTCAACAGCAGCAAACTTTTTCTTACTTGGAATAACAACCATTTTTTCTATAAGATACACAGCGCCTTCTATGAGTCGAGTTTTAAATTCTTCGACATCTTGTTTTCGTATTGTTCCTTGCATAGAATATCCCTATTTAAGACAATAATATATGTAAATCAGCATACAAAATTGAGCAAATGTAAAGAACATAACTGTACATAAGTATATAAGACAGTGCAAACCTGCTCATCAACCATAAGGCAATCCATGCTGAATATATCCCCTTTTAAAAATGGAGCAGTTGATTCCCATATACGACAAATTCTTACTTTGATCTTACAGTTTTGGTGCTGTAAGGATAATTGCGATAATAGGATGTAGTCCATTGCTGCTCCAATAATATGTTCAATATAAAAATAGAAACAAAGATATGCATAAAAGGATGATTAACATGCCAGAAGAACAATAATTTATTTGTCCAAAAAAGTAATATTTCATTGATGAAATAATGAAACAATAGTAAAAAAAACTGTACATAGCATGAAAACAATCATAGTATCATATATTATTATAGATCATCGAATATTTCATGATAGACGATGTTTCTTGTATATCCTTCTGGTGCTTGGTCATTATTATCTATAAGAATTCGTAGACCTTGTCGAGAGGTTACTCTAGAAATCGCTACATACAGTTGACCATGAGAGAATACCGGCTGTGGCAAAAAAAGGCCAATTTTCTGCAATGTCTGCCCCTGACTTTTATTAATTGTCATTGCATAGCTCAAACGTATCGGGAATTGTCTCCTTTTCAATATAAATGGCCACTTCGATTCGGTTACATTCATAACTATGCGAGGAATATAAACCTTCTCACCGATATGATTTCCTGTAAAGATTTGTGCCTCAATAACTCTGGGAGCTAATTGGGTTATTATCAATCGAGTACCATTGCAGAGACCAGAATTTTGGCTAATGTTGCGCAGTAACATTACAGGAGCTCCTACTTTTAACTTTAGTTCATGATGGGGGACTCCGTTGAACTTCAAAGAGTTCAAAAATTCAACCGGGTAAAGTATGTCACTTTCTTCTGCATTCCGTGATGTGTTACATATTGAATCTGAGCTCATATACAATCGTTCTTCTGTTGGCAACAGAGTAAGAACGTAATTATTTATCTCATCAACTATTTCATTCACAGGTGTGATGATAGCTCTATCTCTCAAGTAGCTGGAATCATTGTAGTTTTCTTCGATGTCGTCGTATACTTCTGAAACAATTGTTTCAATTCCATTGTTATTAGATTTTATAAGTAAATCATCCGGAATTTTAATCCAGGTTGGTTCTTCATCTCCTTCTAATCCAATAGCATCTATTTTGCCATCACCTACATCGAGCATCCATTTACTGAATTCCGCTAAAGATCTATCTGCTGACTCATCTCCTGAATTTCGTATTAATCTCATATTTGTAGTGAGACGAAAAATTTTACAATTTTTCCATATATACGATTTAGTAAGTGAAGCATTAAGTATATCTTGCTTCGTCCCGCCGATAACAACCGGAAGTATTTGCCTGAAATCGCCGCCTAAAAGAAGAGTTTTTCCCCCAAAAAGCTTTTCACCCGCATCGGGTTCATTAGACTCCAATATATCTTTCAATGATTTGTCTAAAGCCTCAAAACAATTTCTATGATTCATCGGGGCTTCATCCCAAATTATTAAACTGGTACGTGAAATTAATTTTGCAAGTTGGGTCCCTTTCTTAATTTCACAAAGTGAACAATCATCCACTTTAATAGGGATTTTAAACCTTGAGTGAGCTGTCCGACCTCCAGGCAGCAGGAGGGATGCTATTCCTGATGACGCGACCGCTAATACAATCTTTCCTTCAGACCTCAATTTTGAAATTATTGTCTTCCAAAGATAAGTTTTGCCTGTTCCACCATAGCCATAGACAAATATAACATCTCCAGTGTTTTGATATATAGATGCTAAAACAGTATTATATATACTTTTCTGTTCATCATTCAAATCACTGTATAATTGAGCATGCTCGCATTGTAATTCATGTATATTGTAATCCAATTCTTCTCTTACTAATCTGTTGTCGAATTCATCATTCAGTAATCTATTAGGAACCGGAAGCTTATACTGCGAGAGTGAGCTACAGTTTTTATTAAAAAGGACTTCGAGCTCAAATAAAACATGATTTTGCAACTCCATCTGAGATATTTGCAGATTTTGAATCCCGAGAACCTTTTTCAATCTGTGCAAAATATCATCAGCTAATAATTCCCAATATCCATCCCACAATTTGACAGGGTCAGCGAGTTCACAATACATAATTAAGGTGACAAACAATTGGCGCAGTTGAGCTGCAGAAGACCACTGTGATGCTTCTTCTATTGCTTCTCTCCATTCCTTATCATCACCAAGTAAGCCAAGAGCATCGCACGCTGCACGAAAAGTTTCGTAAACAATACCATGTACCGTTCTAATCTCTGTATAATTTCTTGGACCTTTTACTACATTTAAAAGCATCCTTAAGAAATAAAGTTCTCCAGCGCTTGGATGGATGTAAACAATTCTACCAATGCGATTCCTTTGTTTTCGCATTGACCAAAATTTATCTTTAGGGTGCCACACCCATTTAGTAGGAAACTCAGCATATGTAAGTTGTCGAGCATCCTCATAAGTTAAATTGGTTTGCATCCATTCGGTGAACATTGTTTTGTCAATATTAGGACGATTTAAGACATCGGATAAATTTTGGTTATCATAATATGTAACATTATTCATCATAGGTAGATGCACCACTAATCGTTCAACTGATGGCTCTCTAAAGTGGATGTCAAACTCAAATATCCGCCAAATTGCTTCATATGCTGATAAATATCGACAATCCAAGTATTGTTTTATCTCGTCGACTTGCTTATATTGCCGTTGAAGGGATGTGCTATCATGCTGGACATTATTTTCGACAACAACTTTAGATCGATCCGGGCCTTTATTGATATATTTGAACAGATATTTGATAAGTCTTGATTTGTTACACCATTCAACATTAATATGAGCTTGATATTTGATAACCAATCGCAAATTATGCGGGACAACAAACCTATTATCAAGCTCAACATGATTTTTCATAATATGTCTCTGATTTTCCCTTCGTTTATAGATAGGATAACCGTCATCGGTTATTATCGTTTCTTTCCTGTATTCCTTTGGAAAAAATTTTGAGCACCGACCCTTTATCATACACGGTGCTCCTGGTTTTGCAACCCCGCATGGACCATGCATCATAAATTTACCAATAGCGGCATAGCCAATTGGATCAACAGTAATATCAGGTATTTCTGCCGAGATTATGGAATCAATCTCTGTAGGTGTTAAATATTTATGATCTAAGTGTAACCACACTAAGATATGAACATGTGGAAGGCCTCTCTTTTGAAACTCAACAGTATACAGCTCTGCCATAATTCAAAAAAAGGAACGGGGAAAAAAAGTTAGATTCAATGAGTTTGCGTATATTTTAGACACTAAAGCTGTTATTTGGCTACGTACCAGCAGTAGATTTTCCAAAAAATTGACCTTTCTTAATATCAGCCATCAAAGCTTCTAATTTTAACTTGAATACCCTACTAACAATGTCTGGCCTATCTTCAGATCTTTGGCCAGGTATAAACTGCAAAGCCTCTTGAATTTCTTGCCATTGTGCATTACATGTAAATGTAATAAATAAATCAGGAGGACCACACTGTCTGCATATAGCAATAGCATCCTGATAATTTTGAATCATATAGCGAGGGCCAGCAGTAAAACTTGAAGGTAGCACAACACGTTTACCGACGGCGTTACCATCTACATCTCCTTCAAATACGGCATCCTTAATACCTTTGTAAAGCTCAGATCGTAAAGTAGTTTGGTTCTTTCTAATGTAGTGGAGTCTTTCTTCTTCAACACATGAGAAAGCATCAACAATATATTGTTGAAAAAGCTTTCCTCCTCGAGTTAGTGTTTTTCCTTCCCTCAATCGATTTTGAATTCTATAAGCATAGAATTCACGCATTGTAATATATTGTCGTGAATTTATTTTTTTGCGTGAACTTTCTCTGCATTCTATTCCAAGTCTGAAACCATCTTCACCGTAGGGAAACAAAATAGGATATTGCATAGCCATGAAAGAGGGATGTAAATCAGAAATGCGCTTTAAACCATCTGCTTTATGTTCAACAATAATATCTCGTTGTCGATCTGCACATCCCAGATCCCCAATTATCAAGCCAGCAATTTCTGCACACGAGGGAGGATTATATTGCTTCATATTATCTCCACGTGCACCAATCAATCTCAATCTAATAGGTAAGAAATCAGTTTCGCTAAAACGATCTCTTGCCATTCTAAATGCTTTAACTATCTCATTTTGAGTATCAAAGAGCTGCATCAGTTCTCGGACAATATTTCTATCGATATTTTGGAGATCACCACTGCCAGAAATTGCGTTCATTCTGTTGTCAACTTCATTCGCAGTATCATAAATGTATAGTTGAGCAAATTTGGGCCGGTGCCCATCTACCGGAAGAAGAGAACCCATAAGATGATAATTCTGCCCATTGATTCTAAAAACATATGGACCTGTTCTCATATTAATTTCTGTATCTATTTTTGCACCAATTGAGGTAAACGCAAACATAGAATTGTACACTCGTATATTATCTCGAAACTTTCTAGCTTCTCCAGAACCTTGGTAATCTAATAAAGTATCTAAAATAGGTGGGGTATGGCGTAACAACGGCAAATAAATTTGGCCTTCTTGACAACATAAAGAAAACCTCGGAACACTTTCATTTCGAGATTTATAAATTCGTTCATTGTACCATAAGAAAGCTCCACATGATTGGCATTCGTATTTTGGTAATCCGAGATATGATTGTTCAATAGATGGAACTGGAATATGACCATGTAATACTTCATTAATATCACTTGTATGTTCAGAAACTTCTAGTGTCTCTTTATTTCTTCGCTGATTAAGAATAACCTTTTGCCTTTTCTATTGTCAGAAATTCCAGTGTGCATATACTCAAAAGCTTCGATGTGCCCTTTATTCCTCCGCTGATTAAGAATAATCTTACGTTTTTTCCTATTTTCTCTACACACTGTTGCTATGTCCATTTAAGCCTGACGTAAAAAAATTATACCGAAAAAGGTATGCTTATACTTCAAACTACATTGCTCACAATGCGTGAAATGTTAAAACTAAAGAGTTCAAACTGCCATACATGTGATAAAGTTATTTGCTGGCTTCAAACACTTCATTACATACATCTAAAACTTCATGAAGAATAATTATATTATGTATAATTTTTATAATTATAAATTCATTAAAATTAAATAAATTGAAAAATTGGATAATAATAACTATGAATAAGAGGACGAAACAACCATGTGTATCTAATTTACTTTATAGTGCGTGCACATTTAAAAAAACACCAAGATGCAAGAGAAAGTAATTAAAAGAAAAACAACTTTCATGTATCTTCATGCTCTCTGTTAGGGTATGCACATTTTAAAGAAGACCACATAGAGTTTGAATCAAACATGAAAGCATCAATTAACTTGTAAGAAAATCAACTAAATATATGAAGCATTTGTGATTTATTCCTATAAAGTGATACCAATGCATTAATTTATGTATGTTCTCAATTACCGTATTTTCAAATTTGTCAATTAAAACTAAAAAAAAAACAATGAAAAATTAACAATATAACATGGGTAAATGGGCAATGCATTTTTTTTTTTTTTTTGTAGGCAATCATGCCAATATATTAAGTTTAGAGAGATAAATATGTAATTATACATAATTCTTTTAAATTGAAAGGAAAAACGATTTCTTTAATATCTTAGTTTTTATAAAGTACTTTTGGCAAAAAATTTCTAATTTTCCTGTGTGGAATCGGATTTTGTGAATTGTCAATGTATAGCAAGGTAAAATAATTCCCAAATATTTTAAACTTAAAAAATAATAAAATTAAGTTTAATAAATCAACCCAACATGAATACATGTTCAAAGAAGCGATTTGGTAAGCAGGTAAAAATGCATGAAGAGTTGAAGACCCCCTTCAACTATGGGAGATTGTGAAATCGAGCCCGTAATTTTAATATTTTTGATCGACACTCTTTAACTTCAAATTTTTTAAAAAAATTAAATAGACCTATCAATCAATTACTTCAAATTATTTAAAAAAATTAAATAGACTTATCAATCAATTTGATAAAATATAAATTTAAATTAAACACTCTTTAACTTTAAATTTTTTTAAAAAATTAAATAGACTTATCAATATAAATAGACTTATCAATATAAAAATTAAATAGAATTTTTAAAAAAAATTAAAAAGATTTATCAATATAAAAATTAAATAGACTTATCAATCATGGGAGATTGTGAAATGGAGCCCGTAATTTTAATATTTTTAATCGACACTTTTTAACTACAATTTTTTTAAAAAATTAAATAGACTTATCAATCAATTACTTCAATTTTTTTAAAAAATTTAAATAGACTTATCAATCAATTTGATAAAATTTAAATTTAATTAAACACTCTTTAACTTCAATTTTTTAAAAAAAATTAAATAGACTTATCAATCAATTACTTCAAATTATTTTAAAAAATTAAATAGACTTATCAATCAATTTGATAAAATATAAATTTAAATTAAACACTCTTTAACTTCAATTTTTTTTAAAAAAAATTAAATAGACTTATCAATATAAATACACTTATCAATATAAAAATTAAATAGAATTTTTTTAAAAAATTAAAAAGACTTATCAATATAAAAATTAAATAGACTTATCAATCAATTAGATAAAATTTAAATTAAAATTAAAAACTCTTTAACTTCAAATTTTTTTAAAAAAATTAAAAATATTTGATTATTTAAAAATTTAAAGTTTGTAATTTTAAATTTAAAAATTAAAATTTGAATTTTTGAATTTTTCAAATTAAAATTTTAATTTGAAAATTAAGAGTCTAATATGGCTTTTAGGGAAATATATTTCAATAATGGCCCACTTAATCCAAAACGATTCCGGTGTATAAATCAAATTTAAATTTTTAATTCAAATTTTAAAATATAAATTTTAAATTTTAAATTTAAATATTTAAATATTTAAATTTTAAAATTTAACATTGAGAGTTTGAATATTTAAAATTTAAAATTTAAGATTAAGGGAACACTTAATCCATGATGGATTGGGTGTATAAATGAAATTGGTTTTAACTGGCACGGCCTAGGGCCCAGGGCCCAGCATAGTTCATTGAAGCTGGGCCTACTACTTCCCTTTAAGAGACCTAAAGCAGTAGAGTAATATTTTAATTTAAATGATTTATTACAATGTGAACAAAATGTGCCTTAGTTTCTAATTTTTTTGTTTAATTTTGAAGGTAGAACTTGTGCAATCATATTGTTTTTCATTATGAACGCCTTTAACAAAATATGCACCTTTCTTCTCGCAAATTATTGTTATCTATATTTGAGCTGCATAAAGTTTGAAGTTTTGAATTATGTCGTCTATTATCATTTGGGGTACTTTCAGTCTGATGAAACCCTCTTGCTTAGAATATCCCTATTTAAGACAATAATATATGTAAATCAGCATACAAAATTGAGCAAATGTAAAGAACATAACTGTACATAAGTATATAAGACAGTGCAAACCTGCTCATCAACCATAAGGCTATGAAAAATTTGTCAATTAAAACTAAAAAAAAAAAACAATGAAAAATTAACAATATAACTTGGTTTAAATTAAAAGAAAAAACGATTTCTTTAACTCTTAGTTTTTATAAAGTACTTTTGGCAAAAATTTTCTAATTTTCCTGTGTGGAATCGGATTCTGTGAATTGTCAATGTATAGCAAGGTACAATCTGTGAATTGTCAATGTGAATTTTATAAAGTACTTTTTTCCTATTATGTAGATTGTACATGTAAGCATGCTGCAGAGAGGTTGCTATTATTTGCATGTCAATATACAGATGGTAAAAACATAAACTTCAGGCACAAGGCATATGTTCCTATAGGAAAATGTGTGCTTAAAACATTGTTCAACAGTTAACACATTCCACAGGAGTTCCGTGCCAGTCATCAGAGTCTTACACGGTATACACATGCCATTCATGTATCCCGTGGCAATAAAAACAGGCTGTCCATACTGGCCGAGCTGACATATAAAGAGGATCTATATCGGGATATGCTGGAATGGTATCCCGTGCCAGTGGCAGACCGGCATGCCCCGTGCTAGCTGCAAGGCAATCCTTGATTCCACGCTAAACCAAAAATGCAACACAACACGCTTATTTCCTTTATATGTAAAGTTTATTAGGAGAGAAATGGTGTAAATTTTCATTTTGAACATGAACTTAGTAGATAAGACATATGTAGGTTGCAATAGTTATTTGAACACCATAATCAGCGTAGCATCAGAGATTTTGCTAAATAAAACAATACCGTGATGTCTGAGTAGTCCAACTTCGCAGAAGCCTTCCTCGACTTGACCAAATCTGAACTCGCCTGAGAAAAACCGAAGTTTAAGAAAGATAGAAGTAGAACATAACAGAAGTTCAAGTTGCGCTCATCTGTCGGAATTAGACACGTCTCCTGTTCCAAGATTTCGTCAATCTGTACAGAAAAAGCACAGGTTAGTTCTTTATTTTTGTTTCGTTTTGTTTAAGAGAAGGCACTACTTTCACCATTTCTTGCATAAATTTTGTTCCTAACCAAGAACTATCCTTTTTTCTTTTACCGAGTCTGTTATCCTTGAAACTGAAAAAATCCTTGAAACTCAAAAAATAGTCCGAGCCAGGCACAACTCAAATGGATGCATTTGTGTTTTATAACTACGATATAACTTTGATTTACATCATATTTTACTAAAACTTATAGTAACTGCAAGTGCTTTAGCTAGCTATTATAAAAGATTCATTCCAATACTCAACAGCTTGTATAGAATTTTTTAGCCATCGCCATCAAATGTGGTGGTTAATTAGTGTTTAGTATCTAAATATATATTCAACAAAAGTAGAAAACAAAAGCAAATCTAAACAGTGGAGCTCCAAACTCTCTATTTTATGCAACACTTTCATCTACTCCTTTTTAATTACCAAACAACTGATCTTGATCCTTAATAAGACTTTATCTTACTCAAAGCAGGAATACAAATTCAGCCAACCAACAGCTTAAATTGGACAGCAGTATAGTACACAAAAAGCATAGTTGCATTTATGTGTCATTCAAGAGTAGTCATTCATTGGGATGTATTTAGAGTCACTTATTTCAATGTCCTAGAAATTCAAGTACTTTGAGGATTCAGAAAAAAATAGGTGTTTTAGCAGTTTCACCACTGTACAGTAAGTAGAAACACTTGTACAAACAATTTGCAAAATAGCTTCAATTCTCAGCACTTCATGTATGATGGAGAAAAAAAGGGAGGAAAAGTAATATCAGTGAGAAGCATATCACTTCTACACTCTCCTTTTCTCATTTTCCAGGTGAGAACTTCGCGCTGTAATAACTCAAATTGTAAGAAAAATGCAAAAGAGAAGCAGTAATTTCCGATGTGTGCAGGATAAAACTATAAACATTTGCCCCCCTTTTTAGTTTTCTGAATCTGCAGCAGAACTTCTATCTACAGCAAAAACTGTGCAGAAATCCAACAGAATGAAGGATTTCCAGACTTAGAATATGTGGCTTTGTCTCCTACAGCAAAAAATTAGCAATTGATCAAAAATTTGGAGCAAACATACAATGCCTTCAACTATCTTCATTTTCTAATTGAACTTATCTGATCTAACGGAAATCAAAATTTCTCTCCCTCGAAAAAGCAAGTAAAATCAGAGATGCAAATATAATAAATTCAAATAAAGGCATTGTGCTTCCACTAAGTTTTTGAGATTGATTGTAAGCACTATATTCCTGTAAGTTACTCTACTATTTAGGCCTAGTTTGGGAATGCATCTCCTAAACACACCTACTTAGATGCTTTAAAGAGTTCCAAGAATCAGAAATCACTACAGAGCTCCCATCCGCCGATGCTATGAAATGGTAGTAAGAATTGCAGAGCTCTCGGATTCTCGGGCCTTTCAAAGCATCAAAGCTGGGTGTGTTCGGCCAACACATTCCCAAACCAGGCTTAAATTCTTTGGTGCACAGGTTATTAGCATATTTAGACATATATCATAATTATAGCGCGCTGCCTAGCATAAGAGACACACAGAATTAACTAAGAGAAAAAAATTTTAAAAAAAAAGAGTCGAATTGATAGATACAAACATTAAGCTATCTATGCTGAAGCTGCTTCATAAACTCACAAAAATCTCACTCCCATAACCCAATTCATCAAGCAATGCATACGCCGCTCACCTAATCAGCACCATCCCTCTAAGATTACAATTCAACAGAAGTCAACTCGCGTCAACTCCCCATCACTACACGCCCTAAACAACCTCTCCAGCATATATGAAGCTTATCACAAAGTTTGAAAAGCTTGAAGGCATCATAGTGATTGTTTACGAATCATCACTCATATTCAACATGCAAGGATCCTTAATAAAAACAAAACATGATTCTTAATAAGAATCCAAGTGGAAAAGTTCTTACATATTACCTCTCTAAATAAGCAAAACGAATAAGTGGAACTTCAAGAAGGAATGCGCCACCCGATTTTGACATTATTTAACCTTTGTTAGCTAACTATCTCGTCACCCAATACATTCATTCATATAAAAAAACAACTTACATAAATACAAACATCAATGAGTAATCAGCTTCATAGATATCGTACACCAAAATCAATTAGGCTGGCGAATGCACATCACATCCCTACACCATGGATCTAATCCGATATGAAGAATCAATAACATAGGGTCCCATAACCAACTACCTACACTGTTACATGTTGAACCATTTAGACTTTCAAAGTCAAATTACCTCTTCTCGCTGAAGCAGACAGAAATAATACCAAGAAAGAAATAACTGTTCAGTTAAGGACTAATAAACTACTAATGCAATGCAATCCAACCATTAATGCAGAGAACCATCTTATCTCATTTATTGCTTTTAGTTGTCCAGCCCCTTATTACTCTTTTCTAATATTAGAACAAAGAGTTTGAGAGCCAACTACAGTCGAAGATGGAGTTGTAGAGCCTTTCTGAGAATCAACTGTGCCAGAAGGATAGAATACTAAAGGAAAACAAAATAAAACCAAAGTGGAAAACCAAGAATTAATATATAGAAACAAAAGGGGGGGGAATAGTATAAGGCTCAGATTAGTATGGAGTATATTGGCGACGCACAAATGGTTGCATATATTGTAGGCCATCCAGATAATGCACGCCTGCCGGCTACGTACAAATGGTTGCATACATTATATGGTTGCATATATTGTAGGCCATCCAGATAATGCACGCCTGCCGGCTACGTACAAATGGTTGCATACATTATAGACCACCAAGATAATGCATGTGCAATATTCCGATACAAATGGGTGTCCAATTTTCCAAGGTCAATGAGTAGACCATTCCTTACCTCTTTTTTTTTTTTTTTTTTTGACTGCATTTTTTTTTTTTTTTTGACTGCATCATCATCGCCTTATAAAAAAAAAAAAAAAAGAAAGAGAGAAGAAGAAGAGTCAAAGAAACCATCCAAAGTACAGTCAGCTTTATGTGTATACACTGAGATTCGAGTAATTGATTATATGAGAAAGCAATCAGTAGATGCAGAAGAAAGAGAGACCAAAGTTATAAGGCTAGGTCTTTTCTAATATTAGAACAAAGAGTTTGAGAGCCAACTACAGTCGAAGATGGAGTTGCAGAGCTTTTCTGAGAATCAACTGTGCCATCTTTCAGAGAAATTGAAGGGCAAGGAAGAAATGTGCATCACCCTAGAGAAAAAGGTTACAACATCTGTTAATTTGTAATACTCTGCTCTTCAAGTAGATCTTAATCAGTTGGAATTATATTGAAAGAAAAAAAATTAACACTTCTCCGTTTCACAGTTGAAAGATTTGGAATATCGGTTAAAAGAGCAGCAAAACTCCAATGCTGAGAGTTCAATTCTCCAAGAAAAGGTTTCTACAACAACCCGAGACTTGTTTTCATGTTTTTCTTGTGATTATTGCAAGAATAACCGACGATCCCTCTTTGATAATTGTCCTGCATAGATTGTTGATCTGGAATGCAAATTGAAAGAGCAAATGCACTCTCAATCAGTTGCAGAACTAAAGGTTATAAATTTTTTTCCTTTGTTCTTCTTGATGCCATCAACAACATGTGTTCTCTTCTCCTGCACTGAGTACGCTACTAACTCATGCTTATCGAAAACTATATCCAGATTAAGGAACTTGAATACAAACTCTGGCACAAAGGTGGTTACAACCAATAAGATATTTTGGTCAGGCAAGATAGCTGTTAGTAAGCACTAACCTCTGGCACAAACCCGGATTCTAGGCGCAGCACTATGGAGATTCCAGCAATTGATTATATGAGAAAGCAATCAGTAGATGCAGAAGAAAGAGAGACCAAAGTTATAAGGCTAGGTTTCTTGAACCATCTAAGTTGATGTTGTGTGTGAGCTGCGGATGCATACATGCTAAACTTGCATTGAAGAATTTAAGCTGCTTGTTTATGTAATCCATAAGCACTTCTAAAAAATAATAGCTAAGCCCTTAATGTTCCACATGCTTGTAATTTCAGGGCAGTTAATTAAATGGACATGGCAAGCTTCATGCCAAAAGAAACCCCACAAAGGCATCAAAAATGTTCTCCTTATAGGAAAACCTACCAAGATGGCTTGCACTTTATACTGTAGTCAGTACCATAGGCAGTTAGAAGAGTGGCCCAACTAATTACATAATAATTTATGTATTCTGGAAGGAAGCCAAGGAAAAGAGCATTACGGAAACAAAGGTAGCACCAATTAGATAATCATAAGTTTTAAGTACATTTCAAGACCAAAACACAACCAAAATGAAGTAGGCCGAAGGCCACACTCAAAGTTTAGGAAGTGAGCAGAAAGAAGCTAGGTACTGAAGAACAAAAAAGCACCCAGGCTGTCACAAACTGCGGCAAGCAGGAATTATTAGCAGCTCACCAACTACAGGAAGACCACAAAGATCATTCGACTTCGGATGGATCACTTTCAGAAGGAGCAGCTGCCGGTGCTAGGCAATTAATTGCATCATGGCAGTCGTTGATAACACCATGGCAGCTGTTGATAACTTGGCGCATCTTTGAACACTCACATGCATATGCATCTCTCTCAGCGATAAGAGAATTGTATGCTTTCTTCAGAAGACTATATTCCCATTTGAGATTATCATACTTAGAGTACAACGCAGAGTGGTCGGATGCAAGTTGGTTATATAAATTTTTATAGAATGCTCTATCTTCATAATTAGCGTCCCTTATGTGTACATCCAACTCGTCTCTAAGTTTGTAGACAGCGGTACGGGCCGCATCTTGTTCAGCGGCAGCAGAAACAGGGCATGGAGAACCCCAGCAGCGAACAACCTCAGATACAGATTCAGAACGTGGGATCGGAAGATCTATATATGCTGAGAACTTCCCGTCTGTATCAATAGTTACTTCACACGGTGGCATCTTCATACCAAGCCCCTCAACAATTTCCCGTAGCATTTTTGTGCAGGAAAGCTCGATAATCCTCATTGTGCGAGCTGTACGGGAAATTAAACGCAAACAGGGAAGAAAAAGAGAGAAGGAAGAAATGTAAGTATGCATGTCACCAGGAAATGCATGTATTTTGTTAGGACACTCATGTGCAGAAAACTGATCTGTGTACTAATGTTTTCATTTTTTTCCCCAATGCATACATTTTTCGTAATGATGTGAAATTAGAGAATTGGTTCCACAAACTATATGTTCGATCTGTCAAGTGTTCTCCGTTGATTGCTTGACCTAACAAATAAGTAAAAGAAGGAGGAAAAGAAAGAGGAAAAAAAGTGTACAGTCTCAAGTTGCATTTTTGCTTCAGAGAACTAAAAGCTAATACAAAAATCTAGCACAAAATCAAATAGGAAAAAGAACAGAAACTGGAAAAAATGATGTACAAAAAGGCTCAGATTGATCACTGCATATCACTGCATAGTATGAATGCATCTTCTCTAGCACTGGATAACGGCTAAGTTGCATACTATTCTCTGTAGGAAAGGAGTTCAAAATTAAGGCGTTTTCTTAAACATATTAAAAAAGGAAACAAAAACACACTTTGAAGGGCCAAGCGCCGTAGCACAAAACCCAATAGGATAAGAGAATCAGAGGAGGAGAAGGCAAAAAAAAAAGAAGGTAAAAAATAAAAAAAAAAAAAAAATTAAAAACAAATGAAAATTTCCGGGGAGGCAACGCACGAAGAGGTCCATATTGATTGATGCATAGTATGCATGCATCTTCATTAGCACCGAAAAGTCGATAAGTCACATACCATTCTCCGTAGGAAAGTGCGTCAAAAATTCGAGAGAGCAGGAAAAGGGGAAAAAAGAAGCTTAGAAAAAAAAAAAAAACAGGAAAACAAATTAAAATTTGCGGGAAGGCAATGCACGAAGAGGGTCATACTGATTGATGCATAGTATGCATGCATCTTCATTAGCACTGTAAAGCCGATAAGTCACATACCATTCTCCGTAGGAAAGTGCATCAAAAATTAGAGATATATAAGAAGTAAGTAGCGCAGGCATATAAGAATCATGCGCCCCGCGCCCCGCGGCCCGCACCTTCGCCCAAAAAACAGTAAGGACCAAATAGAAAGTAAATAAGTGAAGGATGTTAAAATTTCGTTAGAAAATTAGGAAAACACATTCGGAGGGAAAAAAATAGAACCGATAATCGGTATCCGTTTAAAAAATCTGAAGTACTCCAATGAGAAAGAGTAAGCAACCATCCTCGTTATCCTGTAGGTTTTTTTTTTTTTTTTTTTCTTTGTGTCTCTTTTCTTTTTTCAAGACCCTTCCCCACTTTTCATAATACGACAAATCATCATCGCCTTAACCCAAACAACTCGTACAACGTAAAGCATGGAAGTACCAAAAAAAAGAAAACACATATTAGAAAAGCAATCAAGCATGTTCTTAGGCAAGAAAAAAATCAACCAAGTATGGTCTTAGGGAGGCCACAAAGATACTTAATTAGACAGTGCACCGCATAGTAATGCATGCAGTTTCGTAGGTATGTAAAACCAATACCCCGCAAGAATGGTCTTAGGGAGCCCACAAAGATGGGCTTAGGGAGCCCACAAAGATACCTAATTAGATAGTGCACTGCATAGTAATGCATGCAGTTTAGTAGGCATGCAAAACTAATAGCCCACAAGTATGGTCTTAGGGACCCCACAAAGATACTTAATTAGAGTGTGCGCTGCATAGTAATGTATGCAGTTTTGTAGGTATGTAACAAAGCGAAGTTCCAAGTGTCCCAAACTCGAAACCAAATAAAGTAGGAATCATGCATCAATGCAACATCACCAAGAATAAGTAAGTAGAGAAGGCGTACTAAACAGAGGAGAATGCAAAGGTGCAAAACGGGAAGGAAGGAAGAGAGCTGCACACAAATCGCAAGAGACTCCCTGTTGCAACCTACCAAATACAGGAAGAAAGAGTGGGAAATATTAGCACAAATTCATACATCAAACGATGTAGAAACCAAATAATTAAGGAAGAAAACAAAGGAATACCTGTAGAATTAAAGGGTTCTTGGATGATAGCAATTAGAGTGCCCTGCCATAAAAATAATAAGACATTATTTTAGTTAATTCCACATAGAAAAAAATTGAGGAAAATTTATTTTCTACTTGTTTTACTGTGACACCCCCGGAATTTGGATTAGTCCTCTATATAAATGATATAATAGGACTAAATCTCTAACCCGGCTATAGCATTTTGGATGGTAGCAAGATCCAAGAGGAACATGAGAGTTAAGCGTGCTAGAGCTAGAGTAGTTCTAGGATGGGTGACCCCCTGGGAAGTGGGGCGTCACAGTTGGTATCAGAGCCATTCACCAGCCTGAAATGTGAGATGAGTCTCGGCTGAGCCAGGGTTATATAGCGGGTAGAGCGAGGCTCCCCGGCTAATGACCGTTGTGAGTGGAGTGCAGCTCCTCACAAGGTCGGCTAAGGCTAGCGAGACGAGTCTCACATCGCCTGGTGCTTGTGAGTGTGCTTGAGCCTGACGTGGACGTCAGGGCTTAAAGGGGGGAAGAATGTGACACCCCCGGAATTTGGATTAGTCCTCTATATAAATGATATAATAGGACTAAATCTCTAACCCGGCTATAGCATTTTGGATGGTAGCAAGATCCAAGAGGAACATGAGAGTTAAGCGTGCTAGAGCTAGAGTAGTTCTAGGATGGGTGACCCCCTGGGAAGTGGGGCGTCACATTTACTATTAGATTTTTAAGACTAAAAACTTAAGAAATTTTGTAAGTTCTATAATAATAAATTGACAAAGAAATGCGTGGCTGATATGGTAGTCAAGAAAAAGGCATTAATTATTATGTCCTAAGCAAGTAAATATGATTTGAAGAAACAGATTTAATGTAAAATTGAAAAGGTGTGCTAAGTCCTAAGGGGCTTTTGCTCCACAGAGAAAATAAAAATCAATTAAAAACAAAATCTTTTAAAAAACTCATACAGAGAAACTATTGCCTTCCTTTCGATGATGATAAGATAGGTCAACAAAAATGAGAGAAATTATTGCCTTCCTCTCGATAGATACGATCGTAGTAGATCTTTTAAAAAACTCATACAGAGAAACAAAATCTAATACGAAACAAAAATTTTGATTTTATAATCTCTATCATCATCTATCATAAAAACTGCCAATTAAAAACTGCCAATTAAGTAACTGTGTGGAGTTGTGTCATATTTTATAACACATTGCTAAAAGGTAACTAAAATTATTAAATTTGATAGAATCATTCATAAATAAATTTAATAAGAACTTTAATTTAGTGGACAAAAATCAAGATATATAGTGAGGAATAGCCAACCTTTCCACCAAAATATGGATAGGGACTATCCTGTGTTCTTCTGAGGAAGGGGCACCCATATTTATAGCATAGAACTCTGTAGCAGGTTACTGGCCACAGCACAGGGATAGGGCACATTCTGTAGAAGTGAGTAGCAGGTGACGATGGGAACCAACCTCAAGTGAGTAGCAGGTGACGATGGCGACCGACCTCATCATCACCAGCCACCAGCACTCGAAGATGGTAAGCAACATAAATTTCAGAGTGATAGAGGTGTTCCGTCGAACACTTGGTGAGCAACACATTGGTACTGTACAGGCCGGTACAGTCAACCGAAGGAAATGACGCACGGAGCCGAGCCGAGGAGGAGAAAGAGGGAGGGGCCTCAGCACAGGGATAGGGCACAGGGATAGGGCACAGGGCCAGTAGCAGGTTACTGGCCACAGCACAGGGATAGGGCACATTCTGTAGAAGTGAGTAGCAGGTGACGATGGGAACCAACCTCAAGTGAGTAGCAGGTGACGATGGCGACCGGCCTCATCATCACCAGCCACCAGCACTCGAAGATAGTAAGCAACATAAATTTCAGAGTGATAGAGGTATTCCGTCGAACACTTGGTGAGCAACACATTGGTACTGTACAGGCCGGTACAGTCAACCGAAGGAAATGACGCACGGAGCCGAGCCGAGGAGGAGAAAGAGGGAGGGGGGCGAACGGGTCAGAGCGACCAATCACATCATCAACCATCATCACCGGCCACCAGCACCTCTATAGAGGTGAGCAGCAAGCGACGATGGTGGCAACGCGTAGCTCCACCGTACGATCGGCCGAAGGAGGTGACGCAACAGTAAGAGGAGATGAGGCGAAGAAGGAAGGCAGTCAGAGGAGAAGGTGGAGTGCAACGGGAAGAGGAGAAGGGTCAGAGGAGAAGGTGGAGTGCAACGGGAAGAGGAGAAGGGTCAGAGGAGAAGGTGGGAGCGCACGTCCTGTAGCACCAGGGGAGGAAGAGGGTAGGTTGCGTAGGAGAGCTAAGAGAGCTAAGAAGGTGTAGCACAGAGAGAAGGAGAGCTGGGAGCTTGACACATAAGCACCGAAACTGACAATGCACAGAGAGAAAAGACGTAAGCACACATAGAGAAATTCGGAAAGGAGAGCTAAGCAGAGAGAGAAATTCGGAGAGGAGCGCCCGGAGCTCGACACATCAGCACCAAAACTCACAATTCATGTTTTTTATTGATTATAAAATTTAGTAATATTTTTTTATTTGTGTTGCTAAATATATTTAGTTGCCAACATTTAGACATAAATGTTGCTAAATAAAAATAATACAACACTAATTATTAAATATTACAATATTTAGCAACATTTTCTTGATAAATGATAATAAATTTTCAAATTTTGAAAAGCCCACCCAATTTTCAAAATTTCTCTTCTTTTAGTGATTTTTTTCTTTTATCTCTATCTTCATTTTCTTTGTCTCTTCATTTTAAACTCTCAAGGGATTTTCTACTCTCATGGCTTTTTCCGTTCTCAATTCTACAAAATATTTTTTATCAATTTTTTGAATTTGTGAGATTGGAGAAAATATTAATATCGGAATATCAATTTTGATTCTAAAGAAGAGTAAGTATTTTTTCTCTGTAAGGTAAATCAATTTTATATTTATTTCTAATTAAAATCATATATTCAAAAAAAAATTCTTTTGTTCTTAACTAATAAAATTTAGTGTGGCTAGAATAGAATTGACCTTTTAACTTTTTAATTCGTTGTTGTATTAATTTATTATATTATATGGTATAATATGAGATTTTCCGTTTCTTAACTTCCATCAATTTTTTATATTTTAGTTTTAGATTTTAAATTTGTAGTTATTATATTACTATTATTTTAATTTGATTTTTTTTTCTTTGTTTCTTTTTAGGACGTATAGTTAATTTTGAAGGTATTAAAAGCAAGTATAGTGATATCATACTATTTGGTAAGAACAATAATTTTTTATTTTTTATTTTATTTTATTTTTGTAGTAGTTTATAGTATTCTATATTTTATGATAAATTATATAAATTTTTAATTTTTAATTTTTTTTATAGAAAAAATAAAATCAAGCATTTTGGAGGCTTCTACAACGAATAAGGAGCGACTAATCTCTTATTTTATTATGAACATATTTATAATTATGAGAAATTTTGATAATTTTTATATTCAAATGTGTTATTTGATTTGTAATATATTACACATTTTGATTTTCTTATGCAATATATGAAATTTTTAATGTTTATAGTTGTTGTCTACTTTGACTATCAATTGAATAAAAAGATTGTGATTGGTATATAATTAGTAAAATATTTTTATTATAGTTGTAATTATTTTTTTATTAATGAATATAAATATACTTTATTATTACCAATTAATTATAAATTTTATAAATAATAATTAATTAATATTAATATAAAAACATTTTTATCCATAATTCAAATGACATTGGATTATTATTGGCTATGATTAAAATAATTAATCAAAAAATAATAGTAATTTAATTTAATTTAATTTAAATCTATAATTATAGTTATAATTAATAAAATATTTTTAAAAAAATTTAGAAAATAATAACTATATTAATGCAAGAATTAATTAAATAATATAAGCCGCCATATAGTAAATGCCTTTTAAAACTTTTCATATAGCAATATTTTTGTTGCTAATTTTTCAACATTACCAACCCTTTCTTTATATGTTGCTAAAAGATTCAACAATATCGGCATAGCCAATACTAAACTTTAAATGTTGCCAAAAAATTTAGTAACATTTTTTATTCATTTAGTGCCACGTCCCGAATTTTAAAAACAGGTCTAAATTTATTATTATTTTTTTTCAGAGTTCAGAAAGTAATCTCAGAAAACGACTAGATTCGCTATGCACATAGGAGATTCCCTGTCCAAAACTAAAGTCTATCCTACACACGCTCGGCTAAGCAAGAACAACATTTAATAATTAAAGCAAGGTTTACTAGTAAGAGCATCAACAATTAAATATCTACTACAGATAATCCAGCAATACTAATGTCATAAACATGTTATAAGGTAACAGGAAATAACTAGAAATTGCTCTGTCACGGGACGGTACTAACGCAGTATCCTCACAGATCGCCCCGATGCTCACTACCCGACCGACCTGCAAAAGTCACCCAGGGGCACCCAGGGGTGTGAGACGCAACTGAATGTATCTCAGTGGGTGTAAACAGTAAAGCAAATATGTAGTACCCGAGAAATTCAAATTTGAATTTGAGGAATTCAAATGTGAATGTGTGTGAGGAAATGCAAAATAAAATCTAAGTGGTTGTATACCGGTGTGCAAATTGTACCATTTTCGAGACGCTATTTTCTGATTTTCATATCCGAGTCTGATCTCGAAAATCTGAAATCGCCAGTACGACCGTCTCGTCGAATCGGTTGAAAATGGTATAGACCGATTTTCGATCCGACGGTCGGATCGTCTAGAAATCAGCAAAAAAGTTAGTAGGGCCCGTGACTTAAGTGAATAGTGAAACAAATAGTAACTCCCTGATTTAATTCTCTCGCTGGCCAACGTCTACCGATCGATTATCTGGTGTCCGAATCTGACGATCTAGATAGTCGATTCAAATAGCGTTATCGTTCTAAGCGCAGTGGTGTAGACGAAATTTGTGTTTGACGAGCCTAAAGTATCGTAAAGCGTGCCAAACAGTATAAATTACTGTGTAAGATGGATTTTAGAATTATCGAAACTCGAATTCAGCGAAGCAAAATCACTAGTTAATAGGTTTCGTCGAGCCGGACGTCGTGGTGGTGTCCGTTTTTTTATTTGGTGACACTTTTGCCTCGAAAAGCATGAAATACAGAAAAATAAGATGTATTTTGGGATAAAACCTATTATTTTATGGACCATATTATATGAAACTTGGTGGAGAGGGTCCTTTCAGCATATTCTTGCTTCGGCTAAGGACTTAGAGCAGATGATCAAGTGTTAAGGGATCTATTTGCATTTTGTTGCAAAAGCATATATATAGCAACCTAGGGTTTGTTCCTTGCAACCCTAACTCAAACCTCTTGCACCCCAGTTGCACCTGAGGACCCCTCACCTCCCTCTGCCCCTGCTTCGACAATTGCACCCACAACCGCCGCCAGCCATCGCCGGAAAAGGAGAAAAAGCTTGTTTTCCAACTTTTTTTCGTGTGGGGTTGAAGAAGAAGCTATCAAACTTACAGTTTTTGCACCTAAGCCTTTCTGGAGTGATCTTCTATCTCTGGAAGCCTGCCCGAGAAGTCCCGAGGTCTAGCTCCGCCGCGCAAGGTGAGTTTCTCTTGGGAGCCACTATTTTCTTCCTAAACTCCGGCAAGGTGAGTTTCTCCTCCCTACGGTTTTTCTTGCAACCTAGACCTGTCCATTCTCTCTCTTATCTCTTGAGGATGCTCCTGGAGAAACCACAGCCTCGGAGAGGAGCCAGGTTGCTGGCGGGAGCAACATGCCCGCCGGAACCCTAGATTTGCTCCGCCGCGGCCGTACGCCGCATCCGGCGGCTTGGGGTTAGAACTAAATTGCTGGGAAACTTCTGTTGGACCTGAGGATTATTTCCATGAAGTTTAGTTAGGTTAGGTTTAGCCTAGAGCCCGCAGTCCTTAGCCCTAGTTTTGGGCTATTTTTGCTTCGGCCGAGCTTGCTCCGCACGCCGCCGCCGTGGGTCCCGGACGCCGGGTATTATCATGGATCACTTCACAAAGCCAAGAGGGACCCATTCGTGCCTTTGCATGTGGCCCATGCGGCCCAGATAAAAGTTCGCCATTAAAGGTCGAAGGTTGGCCCATTAATGGGATTGCATCTTCCAATACTAGCTATGAATTTTGAATTCTTTCCAATACTAGGTAAGTGGGATTGGATCTTCCAAAGAGTCTCTACTTGTGTATATATGGCTACCAATCACTACCGGTGGTAAAATATAAATTTGCGATAAAGACTTTCATACCTAAATTCGGAGGCTCTTGGAGAGGTCGTTGAGGCTTAAGAGATCAGGGAGAACTTTTTCATGAATTTAAAATTTGAAATTTTAATTTTTAAATTTAAAATTTGAAATTTGAAATTTGAAATTTGAAATTTGAAATTTAAAATTTGAAAATTGAAAATTGAAAATTAAAAATTGAAAATTGAAAATTGAAAATTAAAAATTGAAAATTAAAAATTAAAAATTAAAAATTAAAATTTGAAATTTAAAATTTAAAATTTGAAATTTGAAATTTGAAATTTGAAATTTAAAATTTGAAATTTAAAATTTGAAATTTAAAATTTGAAATTTAAAATTTTATTTTTGAAATTTGAAATTTGAAATTTGAAATTTAAAATTTAAAATTTGAAATTTTAATTTTGAAATTTAAAATTTGAAATTTAAAATTTAAAATTTAAAATTTAAAATTTAAAATTCAAATTTTTAATTTTAAAATTAAAAACTTAAAATTATAAAATATTGATTTTCAAATTTTAAACTTTGAAATTTAAAATTTTTATTTCAAATTTTAAAATTTGAAAATCAATATTTTAACTTCTGAGAACTATAGTGGCATGTTAGGTCGATAATATAACCGGTTAGATAATCATGGAAAAGTTCTCCCCGATTTTTTAAGCCTCAACTATCTAGAGCCTCCGAATTAAGTTATGAAAATCTCTATTAGTGATTGGTAGCCATATATATATACACAAATAGAGGCTCTTTGGAAGATTATATTTCTGATATTTCTTACATAAGTTAGTTCCGCATGTAAAGCTATTATCTAGTTTCGTATATGAATTATATCGTTCTGCACGTCTCCTTGTTGAAAAACTGAATAGATTATATCTCTTATATTTCTCATAGAATTTAGCCCAAATATAAAAATTTTTTATATCCTTTATATCTTTTTTCACGGCTCTTATATCCTTTATGTCTTCTTTCACTCCCTTAATGCTATCATGTTATTTTTTCCAAATCAATTTTCCAAACTAAGTTATGTTTTATATACATTAGATCCTCCTTCACTACTCTCAATTCTATTATAACTTTGCATAGTATCTAACTTCTTGTATGCAATATATCCTCCTTCATAGTTATCAATAGTAGTAATTGTGAATTTTGAAAACTAAAATTCGAATTTAAATATATTTTCTGAAATATTTATAAGTCAAAAAGTGTGAATTATCAGAGTTTTCGAAAAAACTGTCTCCTAATTTACAAATCCGGATCCGAACTCGAAAAACTAAAATCGCCAGTAGATCTATCTCGTCGAATCGATTAAAAATGACGCAAACCGATTTTCAATCTGATGAGTCGATCGCCTCGAAAACAGCAAAAAACGGAGAAGGGGCCATGACTTAAGTCGTGAATAGTAACCCTCTGATTTAATTCCCCCTTCGGCCAACATCAGCTGATCGACCGTCTGGAGTCCGAATTGGAGGATCCGAATACTCGATTTGAATGGTCTCATCATTCTGAGCACAATGGCACAGTCCGTTTTTATGTTCGACGAGCCTAGGACATCAAAAAGCGTGCCAAACAGTGAAATGCGCTGATCTTTATAGATCGAGAATTTATCAAGGCACAAACTCAAGAAACCAAAATCACTACTCGATAGGTTTCGTCGAGCCGAACGTCGTGGCGAAGTCCGTTTTCCATTTTGACGACTCTAGCACCTCGAAATACGTGAAAAATAGTGAAATAAAAGGTGTTTTTGCAAATTAAGAAATGCTCTTGGACCAAATGGCTTGGGACATCTTGGTGAGGGACCTAGGTGCGTTTGTAACCTACAGTAGGGAGCCTATGGTTCGGGGATGGTTGTACAGGGACTAAGTTGCAAAATGACCCAAATCAAACACTAATTACAAGTGTGACCCTTGGGAGCTTGTGTAAGAGCACTAAAGGCCCGGCACAGAGTGCTTTGTACTCCATTCACTCTCTTCTGGGTTCCCCAAGCGCCGCGCCACCTCCTGAGATCCCGGCGGCCGAAAAACCAAGCCTTCATGCATGAAAGGCTTAAACTAGGGTGGGGATGAAACCTTGGCCACGAAATCCTCTCCTACTCCTCCTAGAGCTCCTAGACACCTTCTGCTACCTTCTGGAAGCGAGCCCGAGGGAGCCCGGAGTGCGCCGTGGCTGCGCGACGCCGGAGAAGGCAGACTCGCTCATTCCTTCTTCTCCAACTCCGGCCAAGGTAAGAACCTCTTATCCTCTGGTTAGCTTGGCCCGAGACCCTTAGCAGTAGGCTTCTGGGTTCCTGGGAGTCTCCCAGCCCAGCCCCGAGGTCGCGGAAGTGCCTCGGCCCTAGAGTTTAATGGGTGGTTGGAAAAATAGTATAATCTAAGTAGTGGAAATGATTAAAGGGGTAGATCTAACCGTAGAAAACTTGGTAATATCGATAGTGTAGTAGTAGTGGGTGGTTGGAAAAATAGTATGATCTAAGTAGTGGAAATGATCAAAAGGGTAGATCTAACGGTAGAAAACTTAGTAATATCGATAGTGTAGTAGTCAGACTCACTATATATATATATATATATATATATATATATATATATATATATATATATATATATATATATATATAATTGAGCTCTAATTCTTTTAAAAGTACCATGTCATTGGTGTTTATATGTTTTTAGCCATTGGATGAAAAGATGTGTGGTTATGATGATAGCAGGCCTCTTGGGTTAAGTGAGTGGTTGGTGGAATATAATGATCTAAGAGATGAAATTAGTCAAAGGAATAGATTTAACGGTAGAAAACTTAAATCACCGATTGCTTTGTGCTTGTACAAACATAGTAGTCGAACTCATATATATATGTGTGTGTGTGTGTGTGTGTGTGTGTGTGTGTGTGTGTGTGTGTGTGTGTGTGTATGACACCCCAATAGTCCCACATCGGATGTGGATGGAATTGTGATTGGGTTTATATGAGACATGGACACTAGTAATAATAACCGGGCTTAAGCATTTTGGGCTGTGGTTTGGGCCCAACGAATTATTATTGCTAGTGGGTCGGGTCGTTATATTTGTTATCAGAGCCAATAACCAGCCGAAAATGTGTGGCGAGTCTCGACTGAGGCTGGATCTAGATGACAGGACTAGCGAGACAAGTCTTACATCGTCTGGTGATCTTGGGCTGCTGTGTGTGTTTGGGTTGACGAGGACGTCAGGACTAAACTGGGGGAGTCTGTGACACCCCAATAGTCCCACATCGGATGTGGAATTGTAATTGGGTTTATATGAGACATGGACACTAGTAATAATTACTGGGTTTAAGTGTGTGTTTGGGTTGACGAGGACGTCAGGCCTAAACGGGGGGAGTCTGTAACACCCCAATTGTCACGCCCCGGGGTCTGAACTGTACCCCGGGCTCGCCAACAGATCCGCCGCCCCTACAGGAAGCCCCGTAGAGACGTAGCGTCAAACCTGCAAAAATAGATTAACTATACTAACAGATATCAGAGCAGTAAGGAAAAACTAACTATGAAAAGAAATAATACAGTCTCTCACAAAATATACAACATATCCTCACCAAAATACAGCAGTCTCTCCAAAGAAACAAAAGAGTACAACTCGATACCTCACTACATAACTCTCAAACATGACACAACCAAAATATAGGGGTACCTCTATAACACACTGAAGCTGAAGGGGAAGGGATCTATCTCGCGACTCCCTTACCTCGGTCTGGAAGAGCTGGATCAGCAACGGGCACCGCAGGAACTGGAGCTGACGTCCCTGGGGAAAAGACACCACGACGGGTGTGAGAACTACCTCCCACAGTAGTTCTCAGTGGGTGCCGCCAACAAGCCCGACGGTCTGCCCACTAAGTCTACTAGAGGCATAGAGTAACAAAAGAAGTGCAGTATGGAAAAGCTGGAAAGTAAAACATCTACTGCTACTATGCCTCTATCTAAATGCTCAAAGGGCGGAACAAAATGAATATGATGCCACGACCAACTCTCTCTCAACTCAGATCACCCAATCCAAACTGACTGCCCCATAGGGTCCAGTCAAGCCTGCGCCTACCTACTGCCGTACATCCCAGAGGACCGGACTTACGTAGGACGTCCATGACTGCCAAAACTGGCTCAGCCAGAGGGACGGCGTCCATGACTGCCAAAACTGGCTCAGCCAGAGGGACGGTGTCCGTGACTGCCAAAACTGGCTCAGCCAGAGGGACACGTAACAAACCCAACTCCGGAGTGGTACTCGTGGGTAGCGACCCCACCGAGCAAAGTATCTGCACATCTCTGTCGATCTCAAGTATGGCTCATGCAGGCTATGATCTAATCACTGTCTCACTCACTGGCTAAAAATCCACACTGTCACTATGACCATGTCCCAAAGATCCCAGATCCACTGTCACTATCACTATCACTATCAGAATCTCAATGATGAACAATCTACAGACTGCTACCAACACTACTCGGTCCCCAGACACGAGTACAATGCATCATAGCTACTAAACCTCCCAACCCGCGACCCGGGAAAAAAATCACAATGTCAGAACGACAAGGGTACAACCACTGGGGGAAAGCTAAGGTGATAAGTAAGTCTGAATACATGTTCACATTTTCTGTAGTCTAATTGTGCATGAATAAATAATTAACTGACAATAAAGCTAAGTTGAGTTTTCATGATGTAAGAGTTCAAATACTGCAAGTGGTTCAATGAGGTCATCAGATTTAACATCTATCAACTGTGGGTACTAACATACAGTTTGCACAGATTAAACAGCTCATATACTATCATGCATGCACTTATAATCATAGAATTAGAGTGCAGTCCATAGGTATTGAAAGCAGGATCACCCACCTGAACACGCTAACTGTCCGGGACGGTACAGATAAATAGTTCAGCAATCGACAAACTCCCAGATCCACAGAGCCAGGAGCACAGAAAAAGTGCTCTTACTGTCCTGGGTACAACAACAATTCACAATTACAACTAATTAACACATAACAATCACATTCCAAAAACTGCATACACAGTTACTATTCACACGCGAAATTCACCTGAAAATAAATTTTCTAAAATTCAAATAAAAATATCACGACGATTCTTGCGAAGAGTAGATGTCGATAGGCTCTTGAATCGTCGAATTCCGATGTCCGGATGAGGAGATAAAAATCCGCGAAGTGAGTGCTGTCCAGAAATCTCACAGCCAAAATAGCGGCTCAGTAATACCTCGAAATCCGTGCCAAAAACCCAAATCCAGGCCAAACACTCAACACAAAAGTCGAAGATTTACCTCTCGTGAACCCAACGCCGCAAAAATCTCTGAAATCGGATGTCGGGGTAGCTCTGCAGGTCTCCCAGAAGAAAATGCGACGGTAGTGGGCCTCGAACTGTAAAACGTCGCTCCGCACTACGAGGTAAGAAACACAGTCGTCACGGCTTCCCGATTTTCTGAAATTCCTCCAGGAGTTAGTTAAGAGGGAGAGGAAGATTTTTCATAAAGGGATCAAGTGCTGGTTCTCACGGGAAAAGGGTGAAAAAAACCAGCCCAAGGTGACCTATATATAGGCCTCAAAGAAAAAGCCCCCAAAAACCAAGTTATTGGGCTCGGGCCCAAACTTTCGGGCGCCCGAAAGATTTCGGGCGCACACAGTGCGGCCCGGCCCAAATCTTTCGGGCGCGCACAGTGCGGCCCGGCCCAATACACGCCGTCGGACGGGATCCCAGATCCGTCCGACCCGCCCGCCGCCGCGCTCCGCCGCCGCCGGCGCTTCTCCGGCCGCCGGAACAGTAACCCATGCCTCGATTTCCGTGTTTTCGCGTCCGGGCTCCGAAAAATTCAAGTAAATAGTCCATTTCGCTCGTTTTCGCGCGCTGAATCCAAATTCGAGGTCCGTTCTGCCAAATTCCGCTTCTAAAATTTCCCAAAATTTCCCGAAAAAGTAAACTTGATCCAATTTCCGTTCCGGGTCACATTCTTAGCTCCAATAAGCGCGCAAACACCTCACACACCCAGAATGGACTCTCAGAAAAGAAAACAAGCTCCAATTTCACCAGAAACTCAAATCTGGGGCCCGACACGCACACACCCACTCCCAGAAGCCTCCAAATCAACAGTAACCCACAGTGTGGGGATTCGGGTCCTCACATCCTCCCCCACTAAAAGAAGGTTTCGTCCTCGAAACAAACATAGCTCAAAAGGGAGTCTCCAAGCCCAAAGGTAAACCTCCAACAGCACAAACTCCATCTCCCCAGTCGCTACAACTCTCCTCAAAGCGAGTCCAACCGCGGGTAAAGCTCAGGAATTTCCAAACACCGAGGACTAAAAAGAGCAGCCAACTCTACGCCTCCAAACTATTCGAATTACACCGCAAAACTTAACAGAGAAAGAAAGGGCCCCCACCAGTAGGAAGGTCATCAACCCCCAACTCTCCAATTTTAGAAAACCACTGAAATTAGCGAAAGGTTCACAAATTTCGGCACAAGAGTAAGAAAAGAGGGAGAGAGGTGTTGATGTCGTTCCTGCTGTGGCAACAAAACGGAAGGTACGGTCTATCCGTGCCCCTAAAAAAGAAAAAAAAAACACAATTCTATGTGAGACCCCTAGAGATAACCCTCTAGTCCTAGGCGCCACCTACGCTCGACAAGTCGCACCTAACCCAAAGCCGCTGAAGCCACTGCTGCAGGAAGGACGCCTCGGTACCCAGTAGAAATGATCTCCTGTCATCCAACTCGCGGAAAGACCACTATTCTCCGTTCGCAATCGAATGTTGCACGATACCGCACCAATTGGTCCATCCCCAGCGCTCAATCTGAGTCGGGGAGCTGCAACTGAATCAACACAACAATCGGCGCGCCGTTCAAAGTTCAGTTGTTCTAATCATGCCCAAAATTCGCCTCTGCTGGAAGATACCAGGATGAATCCAAACGCTATGCAAGTCACAAAATCTCTACCCCTAAATTATACTAAGATGCACATGCCCTGATACCATGCAGATAGATGCAAAAACTCTACTGGTGAATAACTGAGATGCACTGGTAACTAAAGAGCCCGAGCACGGACTGCTGAGAACAGACTAATACCTGCGACGACCTGCTCTGCTGCTGAAGTGTACTCAACCTGAGCGGCATAAACACGACCGTTCGGTGCCGAGGGACGTCGCTCTGGCCGTCGGGAAGAAGATGAGGCAACCTCTGGCCTGCTATAAGCTGCAGAAGGATCGGCTGGCTGGTAAGGGACAAACGGTGCAGATGCTGATGAAGGAGCTGGATGGCCGGCTCTAGGGCACACGCTCGCAAAGTGACCGGCCTGCCCGCAGCGAAAACAATGGCCCTGTCTCTGCGGGCACTGAGTCGGTAAATGCGGGCCTCCACAGATAACACACCGATCTGGGCGCTGCTGCTGAAAAGTCTGCTGTGAGAACTGCTGCTGTCGTGGGGGTCGACGCTGCTGCTGCTGTATCTGGCGAGACGCCCCCGATCTCTGATGTCCCTGGTATCCCTGGCCCTGCGAGTGGGAACGTGGGGGTCTCGGGGGTCCCTGCCTACTAGACTGCCCCTCCTCCGGAGAAGCCGGGCGCTTCGCCCCAGGAGTCGCTACAGGGGCCGGAGATACCTCATCCATCACGGCCTCTCCACTCTCCACATACAAAGCCTGCTCCATCGAGGCCTCCAAGGTCTGCAGTCGGCGGGATCGGACAAACTGGTAGATGTCTCGGCGAAGTCCTCGCTCAAACATATAAACACGATGGCTCTCGTCCCTGGCCACATGTGGCACACATGCCAAAAGCTGGTTGAATTCTGCGATGTACATTTGCACCGGCCTATCTCCCTGGCGGAGATTCTTCAATTGCTCCTCCAGTCGCTGTCGAACACTCTCAGGAAAGAAGGCTCCCAGCAACATGCTCCGGAACTCGGTCCAGGAAAGAAGCTGCGTCCCAGGTGGACCAGCTGGTCGCACACGCCGCCACCATGCCTCGGCGTTGCCCTCCAGAAAATGGGTAGCCAGAATAACCCGATACCTCTCATCCACAAATAAACTCTCAAAGTGGCGCTCCATGGTGGTAATCCAAGTCTCGGCTGCCCAAGGCTCAGCACCCATGCCCGAAAAGCGGGGCGGATCGAACCGCCGAAATCTCATTAGCAAATCAACAACCTCCCGCTGCTCTGTCTCAGTCAACGCTCCCGTCGCCCCAGCCGGTGGCCTACTTGAAACCGGCTCAGCAGGAATCGCTGGCGCGGCTGCACCACAGGGGTGCCACAACAGGGGAAGAAGGCACCGGCGAAGCCTCAGGGGGTGCCACTGCCGACTGTGCTCTCTGCTCTAATAAGAGCGTCAGCCGCGCCACTGCCTCCTCCTGGCGTCTAGCCGCCTCAGCCATCTGTGCCATCTGGGCACGGAGCTCCTGAATCTCAGCCTGAGGTCCTCGCCCCGAGTCCTCCTGCTCGGGCTCAGAGGACGAAGGCTGCGAGCGCGTCACCATAGAACGTCGAGGAGGCATCCCCACCTGAGGGACAAAACACACAATCAAAACCAAAAGCAACACTCGACCCAATCTAGCGAAAGTCAAAAGGCATGTCCCCCTTTCCGAAGCACTATGTTGTCTGCAGCCAACATAGTCGCTACAAAAGGAAGACATGTCTATCACTCGTCCCTATCCTCTCGGGAGAGTTAAATACCCAATCAAGACTTTCGCTAAAAGTCTCGGCTCTCACGTGGGTCATCCTAGGGTTTAACCATAAGCCTAGGGTTCCTAAGTCCTCAAGACCTACACCCTAAGCTCTGATACCACTCTAATCTGTCACGCCCCGGGGTCTGAACTGTACCCCGGGCTCGCCAATAGATCCGCCGCCCCTACAGGAAGCCCCGTAGAGACGTAGCGTCAAACCTGCAAAAATAGATTAACTATACTAACAGATATCAGAGCAGTAAGGAAAAACTAACTATGAAAAGAAATAATACAGTCTCTCACAAAATATACAACATATCCTCACCAAAATACAGCAGTCTCTCCAAAGAAACAAAAGAGTACAACTCGATACCTCACTACATAACTCTCAAACATGACACAACCAAAAATATAGGGTACCTCTATAACACACTGAAGCTGAAGGGGAGGGATCTATCTCGCGACTCCCTTACCTCGGTCTGGAAGAGCTGGATCAGCAACGGGCACCGCAGGAACTGGAGCTGACGTCCCTGGGGAAAAGACACCACGACGGGTGTGAGAACTACCTCCCACAGTAGTTCTCAGTGGGTGCCGCCAACAAGCCCGACGGTCTGCCCACTAAGTCTACTAGAGGCATAAAGTAACAAAAGAAATGCAGTATGGAAAAGCTGGAAAGTAAAACATCTACTGCTACTATGCCTCTATCTAAATGCTCAAAGGGCAGAACAAAATGAATATGATGCCACGACCAACTCTCTCTCACTCAGATCACCCAATCCAAACTGACTGCCCCATAGGGTCCAGTCAAGCCTGCGCCTACCTACTGCCGTACATCCCAGAGGACCGGACTTGTAGGACGTCCATGACTGCCAAAACTGGCTCAGCCAGAGGGACGGCGTCCATGACTGCCAAAACTGGCTCAGCCAGAGGGACGGTGTCCGTGACTGCCAAAACTGGCTCAGCCAGAGGGACACGTAACAAACCAACTCCGGAGTGGTACTCGTGGGTAGCGACCCCACCGAGCAAAGTATCTGCACATCTCTGTCGATCTCAAATATGGCTCATGCAGGCTATGATCTAATCACTGTCTCACTCACTGGCTAAAAATCCACACTGTCACTATGACCATGTCCCAAAGATCCCAGATCCACTGTCACTATCACTATCACTATCAGAATCTCAATGATGAACAATCTACAGACTGCTAAACACCTACTCAGTCCCCAGACACGAGTACAATGCATCATAGCTACTAAACCTCCCAACCCGCGACCCGGGGAAAAAATCACAATGTCAGAACGACAAGGGTACAACCACTGGGGGAAAGCTAAGGTGATAATAAGTCTGAATACATGTTCACATTTTCTGTAGTCTAATTGTGCATGAATAAATAATTAACTGACAATAAAGCTAAGTTGAGTTTTCATGATGTAAGAGTTCAAATACTGCAAGTGGTTCAATGAGGTCATCAGATTTAACATCTATCAACTGTGGGTACTAACATACAGTTTGCACAGATTAAACAGCTCATATACTATCATGCATGCACTTATAATCATAGAATTAGAGTGCAGTCCATAGGTATTGAAAGCAGGATCACCCACCTGAACACGCTAACTGTCCGGGACGTACAGATAAATAGTTCAGCAATCGACAAACTCCCAGATCCACAGAGCCAGGAGCACAGAAAAAGTGCTCTTACTGTCCTGGGTACAACAACAATTCACAATTACAACTAATTAACACATAACAATCACATTCCAAAAACTGCATACACAGTTACTGTTCACACGCGAAATTCACCTGAAAATAAATTTTCTAAAATTCCAATAAAAATATCACGACGATCCTTGCGAAGAGTAGATGTCGATAGGCTCTTGAATCGTCGAATTCCGATGTCCGGATGAGGAGATAAAAATCCACGAAGTGAGTGCTGTCCAGAAATCTCACAACCAAAACAGTGGCTCAGTAATACCTCGAAATCCGTGCCAAAAACCCAAATCCAGGCCAAACACTCAACACGAAAGTCTAAGATTTACCTCTCGTGAACCCAACGCCGCAAAAATCGCTGAAATCGGATGTCGGGGTAGCTCTGCAGGTCTCCCAGAAGAAAATGCGACGGTAGTGGGCCTCGAACTGTAAAACGTCGCTCCGCACTACGAGGTAAGAAAACAGTCGTCACGGCTTCCGATTTTCTGAAATTCCTCTAGGAGTTAGTTAAGAGGGAGAGGAAGATTTTTCATAAAGGGATCAAGTGCTGGTTCACGGGAAAAGGGTGAAAAAAACCAGCCCAAGGTGACCTATATATAGGCCTCAAAGAAAAAGCCCCCAAAAAACCAAGTTATTGGGCTCGGGCCCAAACTTTCGGGCGCCCGAAAGATTTCGGGCGCGCACAGTGCGGCCCGGCCCAAATCTTTCGGGCGCGCACAGTGCGGCCCGGCCCAATACACGCCGTCGGACGGGATCCCAGATCCGTCCGACCCGCCCGCCGCCGCACTCCGCCGCGCTCCGCCGCCGCCGGCGCTTCTCCGGCCGCCGGAACAGTAACCCATGCCTCGATTTCCGTGTTTTCGCGTCCGGGCTCCGAAAAATTCAAGTAAATAGTCCATTTCGCTCGTTTTCCGCGCGCTGAATCCAAATCCTGAGGTCCGTTGGCCAAATTTCGCTTCTAAAATTTCCCAAAATTTCCCGAAAAAGTAAACTTGATCCAATTTCCGTTTGGGTCACATTCTTAGCTCCAATAAGCGCGCAAACACCTCACACACCCAGAATGGACTCTCAGAAAAGAAAACAAGCTCCAATTTCACCAGAAACTCAAATCTGGGGCCCGACACGCACACACCCACTCCCAGAAGCCTCCAAATCAACAGTAACCCACAGTGTGGGGATTCGGGTCCTCACACCAATAGTCCCACATCGGATGTGGAATTGTAATTGGGTTTATATGAGACATGGACATTAGTAATAATAACTGGGTTTAAGTATTTTGGACTGTGGTTTGGGCCCAACGAGTTATTATTGCTAGTGGGTCGGATCGTTATAATATATATATATATATATATAATTGAGCTCGTATACTTTTAAAAGTATCAAATCATTAGTACTTGTAAGCTTTTGGTCTTTGTATGAAAAGATATGTGATTTAGATGATAGTGGGGCACTTGGGTTAAGCAAGTGATTGGTGGAATATAATGATCTAAGAAATAAAATTAGTCAAAGAGATAGATCTTACAGTAGAAAACTTAGAAGTACTAATTGTTTGGTGCTTGTATAAAAGCATAATAGCCGAACTATATATATATATATATATATATAATATATTATATATATATATTATATATATATATATATATATATATAGCTATGCTGGAATACTATTAATAGTACAAAGTCACTGGTGCTATCAAGTTTTTAACCCTTGAATTAAAAGATGTGTAGTTGAGATGATAGTGGGCCCCTTGGATTTAATAGGTGGTTGGGGAAATAGTAAAATCTAACGAGTAAAAATGATCAAAGGGGTTGATCTATGGGTAGAAAACTTGATAGCACCAGTAATTTGGTACTATTAATAGTATAGTAGCCGGACTCTCTCTCTCTCTCTCTCTTTCTATATATATATATATATATATATATATATATATATATAGTTAATAACAAGTCATTAGTATTATTAAGTTTTTAATTCTTAGATTAAAAAATATGCGATTAGAATGCTAGCGGTATCCTAAATTTTAGTGGATGGTTGATTGAATAGTATAATCTAAAAGTTAAAAATGATCAAAGAAATTGATCTAATAATAGAAAATTTGATAGTACAAAATATTTAATACTATCGATAGTATAATAGTCTGAACTCTCTCTCTCTCTAGAATTGAGTTTCCATATTTTTAAAAATATTAAATTATTGATATTTATAGATTTTTAGCTCTTAAATAAAAGAATGTGTGGTTAGAATAATAGTAAGTTCTTTGGATTTAGTGGACGATTAGTAGAATAATACGATCAAGAGATAAAATTAGTGAATTATAATAATTAGCAATTAATGATTAATAGAGATGTTAAATTTAATAATTTTTTAAAATTAACTAACTAGATATAGAATAACCCAATTATAAAAATATAAATATTCTAAAAAGATGCCGACAGAAAAAAAAAAAAAAAAAAGGAAAAAAGAAAAAAAGAAGAAAGGTGATGTTGAGAGGCCATAAAGGTGTAAATCACTATTGTGAAAATTAAAATTTAATTCAATTGTTGTTATTTATAACCTCTTAAAATTTATAAATAATAGAAATTAACGAAAGTTTTGAAAACCGGAGTTTATTAGAATTTACCGTGGCCCATGCCATCAAAATTTTGATAATTGATATATAATTAGAATAAAATATAAAAATTAGTGTGTAAATAGCATAACAAAAAATATCACGGACTAATGGTGCAGTTAACCCAAACCTTGATTAAAAGAAAATTTTAAAAATAACAATAACAATAATAGTAGTAAAATCCGGGAGCAATTGCTTATATGTTTATAAAAAGTTTTTAGTTTTTTTATTTATTCTATTTAAAAGGCTAATATTAAAATATTTTCTTAACATTTCATATTCTTATATATATATATATATATATATATATATATATATATATATATATATATATATATATATATAAACTTAAATTTTATTAGTGAACCGTTAAAAATAATCGTTATCTTAATGAAATTATTATTTTATCTTATTATTTTATTTGTTCTTAAATTAGGTGCAAAATAAATGTTTTATTTCTAAAAAATTTAGATAAAAATTTAATCTGAATTTAAATCAAAATAATTTTAAAATACGCGAAATTATTTTTAAATAACAAAAAAAAAAACAATACTAAAAATATATTTAAAATAAAAAATAAAAATAAAATAAAATAAATTATCCCTCAAATCTAAAACACTTTAATAAAATAAATAAATAAATAGCGCAAAAAGCTTCTCCTAGCTAGCTCTCCCTCCCATTCCAAGTCCATCACTCCCCCAGTCCCCCAGTCCCAGTGGGGAGTGGGCGTACTCTCTCTCTCTCTCTCTCTCTCTCTCTCTCTCTCTCTCTAGTTAATTAGTTTATAACACGCTTCTCGATTCCTTTTAACGCTCTCCGTTCCCCATCCTTTATAGTGTATATTATTATACAAGTGATGCGTCCTCTCCGCGCGTGGGTGCGGGGCGGGGCCATGGCCGACGACGGGGGGAGGCCGCGGAAGAAGCCATCGTCGTCGCCGCCGCCGACCACGGCGGCGAGGGGCGGCGGCGGAGCGGGGAGGCGGCGGTGGGGGCTCCGGCGGTGGGCGTTCCGCGTCGGGACCAGCGCCCTGCTGTGGACGGCCCTGATGCAGCTCGTGTCGATCTCTGGGGTCTGGCGCCCCCCGCGCCTCCCCAACTCGTGGCCCTCCCCCTGCTTCGACCGCCGCGGCCCCAACGCCACCGCCGCCGCCGTCGCCGCCGCGGTGCTCGGCGAGGAGGAGGGGGGCGGCGCCCTCCGCGGCTCGCACTCGTCTCCGCCCGCGCTCCTCCCGAGGAGTGAGTCTCTCTCTCTCTCTCTCTCTCTCTCTCTCTCTCTCTCTCTCTCTCTCTCGGTTTGGGTTGCTGATCTCGTGGTATGATCCCAATGTGATGCTCAGCATTGACTCTTTCTTATAGATCTTGGCTCTCTTTGCCGAATTAGGATGCGGAATCTTTGGATTCTAGCAAAATGTGGTTCTTCTTGTGCTTTAATTAGGCATCTCTGATCAAGCGATAGGATCTAGGGTTTCTTTGTTGTCCGTTTTGTGATATTTAGTTTAAAATTGCGTCGGCTAATGAATTTATGTAAAATATTGGGTCTTGTCTTATGCTTTTTCGACTAATTATTTTGTTTAAGAGATCTTACGATCGGAATGTGAATCTGTGGTGCCCTATCTCGTGACTGTTGCTACTTTATTGGGAGGTAAAATCAGTGATTTTCAGTTGAATGTGGTTGTTCCTGCGCTTTAGTAAGCTATCGGTAACACGAGATATGATTTTAGGGTTTCTTTCTTGTTTTTATTTCGATTGTTGATTTGGAATTTATGTTGGCTGATAGATTCATATGCCAAGATCGAGCCTTTCTCTGTGCTTTCCTACTTTTCTTAAATGATGATAAAAAGCTCTTATGACATTTCTTTTCTTTAAGATCACCTTTGTGATGACAATGTGGGTTCTAATTTTGTGCTTGAGTTGCTTCTTTTGGTTGACTGTTATGATTGGTATGATGGCATGTCAAGGCTATGTTTCTTTTAATTTTGATTGGATAATAATGTGCAATAAACTGATAATGTATGATCTTCTGCTCACATACGAAAGATAATTTTGTTTTCGTGCTACATGTGCAGAACTAAAGTATGGATTTTGCAAATCATGTATGGTGAGCTTTATGAAAGTTGCCTTCAGTTAATATGCACTTTTTTAGCATTTTTGTTGTAACATATGCTAATTATCGTTACTAGGTACATGCAGTTACGAAGAAAGGTCCTTCGTAGTCATAACTAATATCTAGTACTTGATTTATTTCTCTCTTTATCTTTAGACTTGCGTGAATGTGGAAGATTAAGAAGGATAGTAGAACGCTTTAGTTGGCAAACACATCATGGGTCTTGATAATTGCCCTTTAAAGAGTCAAGAAGATGATGCTGTTTATATCATCAAGTTCACTTTAGATACCTATGCAAATGTTGTGCTTAATTAGAGGTAGTTTGTATGCAGGATAGTAGAACCAAGAACATGTAGGAAGCTCTATTTAGTTGTCAGAAATCAAAATGTTGTTCTTCAGTTTGCTCAGTTTATTTGTTTTGCATGAAAACTCATTAGATGAAAGCTGAGATATGGGAAGAAGAGAGACCCACCATCAGAAACTCAAGATAATTATTTTTTCAGTATTTAAACCTTACCATGGTGTGATGAAACGATGTGGATATCTGGCATTTATTATAGCAAGTATGTGGATAACACAAGAACACCTAAATAAAAAAGTTGCAGGTATATAAGGCTGAAGGAAGAAATAAAAAACAGTGTGGAATAAGGAAAGTTGGTATCTTAGTTAGCTCAGAGGACTATTATCATCGGTTAGAACTTCTCTGTTTCAATAGAGAATATTCTATATACTCTACATTAGAATCATGCGAGTGATATGTGTAAGCAAATTGTTCAATATTTGTAACTATTACCAAAAATCGTGAATTGGACTAATGGAAGTCAGGTCCGATGAAGCCATGCTTTTTCCACTTGTTAGTCTTGATAATTAGTGGACAATTCAAGGTTATTTTGTTGATTATTATGAAATTATGTTTGTACAGACGTGATTCACTTACGCCCTTTTTTTTCCCTTCTGAGAAATCAAGGTATTTTGGATAATATGTACTCTTTTTTATATCAATGTCATTCGACTTATATTTTGCCACATTTAGCTTGTTTTCTTGGACAAGCATTATTGGCTGACAATTTTAGTCATTTTTCAAATGCATAATATTGTAGTCCCATGGTAATAATGTGGTTGTATAATACCTCTCTTTGCTCTTATGTCGACGATCGATCGCTAACCCTTGCAAGATCTAAAAGATCTGCAATAATTTAGGAAAAAGGTTCTGTTGTAACTATTTTCTATTTTTTTTGTTTGCCATGCTATTAGAGTATACAGTAAATTTCTCTCAATGAATCAAAGCCTTGTTAACTCTTTTGCAGGAGTGTACAAAAGCAATGGTTATCTTCGCTTGTCCTGCAATGGGGGCCTGAACCAAATGAGAGCAGCGGTTCGTAAACTCTTTTCTTCTATTTAAGATCATCTTTTGCCTCAGTCTGTAATTTTGAGTGAAGAATATGCTGGAAGCGGACTTTGGGCCTGTTTGACCTAGCTGGAGCTTTTTGTAGTGGTGCTTCACTTGTAGCTTTCCATTGAATCCTCCTAACAACTTCCCACTATAGCTATAGTAGAAGCTTCGAATTGGAGCTACTGCTTTTGGGGGCCAAGAAGCTCAATCAGCTTCTTGCCACAGCAAGCACGGCAAATTTGTTTTGTTTATGAAAATGCTAACCTGCTGCCTTTTCGAGCAGAGAAGCTATTCGGAAGGTATGCCAGGTTGGCAGCTATTGTATGTATTGTTAATTTATATATCTTCGCCATAATTTATGGGCTCCTTTGCAGATTTGTGATATGGTTACGGTTGCACGCTATCTAAACCTGACCTTAGTGATTCCAGAACTTGATAAAACATCTTTCTGGGCTGATCCGAGGTATGGAGTCTCCTAATAATTTACTGCCCTATATTATTATTTTCTAAGTTCCGCTTTCTGAATTAAGCTGGTAATTTGCAGTGATTTTGGGGATATTTTTGATGTAAACCACTTCATCAATTCCTTGAGAGACGAAGTGAAGATTGTAAAAGGACTTCCTCAGAAATTCATTGGAAAAATTACAAAAGAACCATTCTCGATGCCTCCAATCAGCTGGTCCAGCGAGAGATATTACTTAAAACAGGTCAATAACGAAGTCATTTCTCAAATTATGATATGATGTATGGATAATATTTGAATACTCCAGTTTTGGAACTTTCTCATATATTCAATTCCATCCGTGACTGTAAGAAAGGAATATGATATAACCAAGGATTTAAGTATTGTGGCGCGGGATCGTGTCGAAAACTTGCTGGCATGGTATGGCACGGTGCATGTCGGGCCGTGCCGATGAGTGCAGGTCACAAAAAATATATGTGTGCCGACACATAATGGCATGAAATATTTATTTTCTTTAGCAACAAAATTTTCTAATTGCTTATTATGTATCTTTATCAAATATTTTGGACTTTATTGAGAAAATTACTTAGTAATTTAAAGAAAAAAGAGTTTTGAGTTATGCCATCGGTACGGGAGCTGTATCGTGCCAGTATCTTATTGGCACGATACGGTACGGTGGATATGGCTCATGCCGATGGATATTTAAATCCTTGGATGTAACACAACTTTTCCAACAGAAGGACCTCTTAACTCTATTTGAAACAAAGTTATTTTATAGAGAAGGGCAGAATGGCCATTTTACAAGATGAAATAAAATTCTTTTGATAATCATGAGAAGGCTTTTGGGATCAAAGTGTTTAAGTGAAGCGGAATAAAAATGAAGCGGATTAAGTTGCAGTATCGGGAGAGTACACGGACTATCCATATATTTTATCTTTTTTCTTTTGACACATTTTAGAAAGTATGCAATCTGAGATCTATTTATTCTTGCAGATCTTACCTCTTGTACGGAAGCATAGAGTGATCCATTTCAATAAAACAGATGCACGCCTCGCAAACAATGGACTACCAATTAAGCTCCAAAGGCTTCGTTGTCGTGTTAACTATGAGGCAATAAGATTTACTCCACAGATAGAAGCCCTAGGCAACAAGCTTATCTCAATTCTTCGAAGAAGTGGACCTTTTGTCGTGCTCCACTTACGATATGAGATGGACATGCTCGCCTTTTCTGGTTGTACACATGAATGCTCCGACAAAGAAACAGAGGAACTCACACGAATGAGGTTTCTATTTTAGTTTTACGTTTCGTGTTATTCTTTATGTGTGGGACTTACTGCAGAAAGAAAAGCTCACTTTTTTATTGGACTTTCCAACTTTGTGCCAAATATTCTTTTCCATCAAGATTACCCTTTGTACTTAATGCAGTGATATCCATACTATATAATTCAACCATTCTGTACTATGAAGGGATATTTTTAGCCCAATGTTGCAAATATTTAAAAGGACCAAAGTTGTAACATGCAATAAAAGTGGATTGTTATTGCAAAATGGCATTTTTGTCTTAATCTTTGTGTGTCTTAATCTTTGTGTGCAACCTCAGAAGAATAAGTTCGTTTTTTTTGGTTTAGTAGTCTTTTGTATTATTATTATGTTTTCTCTTTTCTTTTCCTTGTAATGAACTTAATAATCATGCTTGGTTTTCTTCTTTGAACCTTACAGATATGCATATCCGTGGTGGAAAGAGAAGGAAATTGATTCTGAAAAGAAAAGGCTGGAAGGATTGTGCCCTCTTACACCCGAAGAAATAACACTGGTTCTTAAAGCGCTAGAATTCACGAGGGACACTCTAATATACATTGCCTCTGGCGAAATCTATGGTGGTGATAGAAGGCTTGCTACTCTGAGGGCGGCATTTCCTAAAATTGTTAGTGCCAATTCTTTCTCTCTGTCCATCAGAAGTATGTCATCCTGCCAAATTTTTAGGGCAAAATTATAATTCTACCCCCTCCAAATACATAAATGCCCTCCAAAAGTTGGAAAATATAAATATCATAAGTGAATCTGAAAATGCACTTGCAATTTTCATAAATACCCTCCAAAAAGGGCTTTTTTTTTAGTATTTATGTGTCTTTACAAGGCCTCTGAAATATTTCAAAGTTTTGAGGGATATACACAAAATTTTGATGTTTCTGTGGCGTAAGGATGAAATTAGGCCTTCTTATTTTATTTAATTTTGACATTTTTTAAGAAAACTCATAGGTAAGAAAGGAGATGCTTCTGTCTCCGGATGAGTTGAGGCCTTTCCATAACCACTCAACACAAATGGCAGCTTTGGACTATCTGGTTTCTGTTGCTAGCGATGTTTTCATCCCCAGCTATGACGGAAACATGGCGAGAGTCGTAGAAGGACATCGGAGGTTTGCATTTATTTATTTTTAATTCAACATTTTGATCCATTAATTGCTTGGTGTGCAAACTCAAGATTCTGCAGAATTAGTAGCTTTTGGTTTCCAAGAAATATTCTGTTCCAGAATGTGGCTTTCTTTAGAAGCATAGGTTGTTTTTAGTTTTTAGTTAGGTTGGATTTTTCTATCTTGGAATTTTGAGTAATAAGCTTCACTTTATATGTGACATTTTAATCAACGATTTAAGCGCCCATCGACACGGACCGTATTTACTGTGCCGTATCGTGCCAACAAGATATCGGTATGATGCAGTCCCTGTATCGACTGCACAACTCAAAACTCTTTTTTTAAAAAAATAAAATTAGTAAGTAATTTTCTCAACTAAGTTTAGAATACTTGATAAAGATACATAATAAGCAGTTAGAATATTTTGTTGCAAAAATAAATAAATATATCATGTCATTATGTGTTAGCACACATATTATTTGTAACCGACACGTATCGGCATGGCCCAGCACGCACCATGCCGTATCATGCCGGCTAGTTTTCGGGACAACCCTATGCCACGGCACTTAAATCCTTACTTTTAGTATTTTGCTATAGAGAATTAAGCCCTCAATCTTCTCATGACAATTTCTCATGCTGTTTTGCTGAATTAAGAAAGCAAGCCAAATTATTAAACCATTTCTTGTTTAGGCCTTTTAAGAGTAAAACTCAAAAAGTTTAGAATTTTCTGTTACGTAGTTTGGTTTCTAATCGATTTCATAACTTGAGCATATCCATGTTAATATTATGGTTTTTTTTTTCTGAAAATGTACATTGACAGTTTCTCTCGTGGGACATGTAGGTTTGTGGGGTTCCGAAAGACTGTATTGCTAGACAA
>CM054950.1:11722026-11888380 GCA_029168755.2 Tillandsia fasciculata
ATAATTATGTTGTTAAATACTATTATCTATTTAATATTTTTTTTTTGGCTGTGAAAATATTTACTAAGTCAAACAGATGCCGAGGCATTAAGCAGTACACTACGCTTGAATTAATTGAGTTTTAATGGTAGTAGTAACTTAATTAAAATAAATAATAAAAATTAGAAATATATATATATATATATATATATATATATGCTAAATTATAAAAAAGATATATTAAAAAATTTAGATTAATTATTGAATTTAGTTATAAAACTTCATTGAAAAAAATTGGTAGATGAACTTAATTAGGTATAATTAATGAAAAAATTATATAAAAGTGTTAGCAATATAGGATATTTCTTTTATTTCTTTTTTCTTGTGTTTTTTCAGTTGCAAATTGGATAGATGTTGAGTCTATAAGTTCTACAACCTATTTCGCTGATTAATTATCTTAAATATTTTGAGATATTTGGAACAGTGACAAAATACATGGATTAATTGATATAGTTTCTTACGCAAAGGATAAATTAATGAGATAGCGCCTAAAAGGGTAAATATAAGTGTACACCCCTGACGGGGTGTACATCTTACACCCCACCCCATCCTGGTCACATGATGTGACCAGTGGAAGAAGCCCCACCCCAGGATGGGGTGGGGTGTAGGATGTACACCCCGTCTGGGGTGTACAGGTAGCAATGCCCATGTATATCATACATCTCATCTCATCTAAGAGTGGGGACTTATTTATCGATCTGATCGATAAAATTCATTTTATTCTTGAATGGTAGAATATAAGATGTACATCCTATTTGAAATATACACTTAGCATTAACCAAAAAGAATTAAAAAATTAAAATAAAAAACATGCTATAAAATTACTAGTGACGTTATAATTTATTTATTTATTTATTTTTTGGATAATATCTAATATTGCACCTAAAATCTCAATTTATTTATTTTTTGTATCGACCAAATACTTTGTTTATTTGAAAAAATATTTTCAAATATCTTATGTTTTTGAAAAGGAAATTTTAGAAAGTGAGAAATAAACTTAAAATTTTTACAAAAGGTATATAAGCAAAATCTCTCTTTCTATTGAGCAATCCACGGGTACATCCCAATGGGAGTATAAAATGTACATTTTATATCTGCAAGGGTGAGATTTTTTTTACTAGTCATTTCGAAATGACAAGTAAATTTTATTTCATCATAAAATCAATACAATATAAGATGTATATTTTTTTTGAATGTATAAAAAATATTTTTTTAGTCTAATTTCATACAATCTTTTTATAAAATATGTATAAAAAATATTTTTTTAGTATATATATATTACTATAAAATTTATTTTTTTATATTTAATTTTTAAAAAATCATAAATTATTTGTATATGTTCTTTTGATTTATTACCGTTATTTTTTTTTATTTTATATATTTTCTTATAAACATATCGAATATCGTATATATTACTATAACATTTAAGTTTTTATACTTATTTTTTAAAAAATTTCTAAATTATTTGTATATATTCGTTTGGTTTATTACCATTTTTTTATTATTAATTTTTTAACATAATATAAATAAAATATTTTTAATATATATATATATATATATATATATATATATATATATATATATATATATATATATATATATATATATATAATGTAAAAAAAAATAAATTATTATTTGATATGTTTATGTAGAATCGTATGAAATTAATTTATTTTTTTTGGTATGAAATTAATTTATTTTTTTTCCAATCAACCCGCCAAATATTTATTTATTCGCGCCAAATAAACCCAAACACCCCCTCTGTCTCTCTCCCCCTTCTGTCCCCACGACATGAACTTATTCCCGCCTCGTATTCTCCAAAAACACCATTTTTATTCATCTTCTTCCTCCATTACCAAACTCATCAACGAAGCTCAAACCCTACAAACCCTAATCAAGAGCGGCTCCGCCCCCTCCGCCCAAACCCTAGCCCCCTCCTCTCCTTCCTCCTCAAATCCCGCAAGCCCCACCTCCTCCTCCGCCTTTTCCCCAGCTTCTCCTCAGAACCCATCCAATCCGACCCCCGAACCCTAACCCTAGTCGCCCGCGCCCTCCTCGAATCCCGCCGCCTCGACGAAGCTGTGCGGTTCGTCTCCCGTGCCGAGGATCGCCTCGGTTTCGCTCCCGAAATTGGGCTTTGGGATTCTTTGATCCGTAAAATTTGTGCCTTTGACGCCGACCCGCGTAAAGCCCTAACCTTGTTGCAGGAATGTGTGAGGAATCGCGGCATTGTCCCTTCTCTTATTACCTTTCGCGTGTTGGTATTGTTGTTCTGCTATCGGGGTGATATGGAGAGTGCAGTTGAGGTGTTTGATGTAATGCTTGTGAGAAAAAAGGGATACCCGATCGATAATTATGTGTGTAGTTTGATAATTTCTGGGTTTTCTAAGATTGGGAAGCCCGAATTGGGTGTGGCATTTTACGAGCGTTTGAAGAAATTTGATGGGTTTTCGCCCAATTTGATAACTTATACGGCTGTAGTCGACGCTTTGGGTAGAGTAGGTAGAGTTGAAGAGGCCTCCGATTTGGTTCAAAAGATGAAGGATGAAGGAGTGGTTTTGGATGCTGTTCTTTATAATAGCTGGATTTGCGGCTATTTGAGAGAAGGGTTTTTGATGGAAGGGTTGCGGAAGCATCGCCTGATGGTAGATAAAGGCATAGTTCCTGATGTTGTCAATTATACTGCAATAATCGATGGATTATGCGAGGGAGGCAATGTAGATAAAGTAATTGGGTTTCTACAAGATATGGAGAAGCGGAACATTAATCCTAATTTGGTTACTTATACAGCAGTAATTAGTGGTTTCTGCAAGAGGAACAAATTTGAGGAGGCATTTTGCCTCATGAGGAAAATTGAGGAAATCGGTATTGTAATTGATGAATTCGTTTATTCAATCCTGATAGATAGCTTGTGCAGAAAGGGAGATTTCGATCGAGCTTTCTGTCTGCTAGAGGAAATGAAGACTAACGGGATTAAAGTGGGAATGGTCGCGTATAATGCGTTGATCAACGGGTTATGCAAAGCTGATAAGATAAATGAGGCAAATGAAATTTCCCAAGGTCTTAATGGTGATAATTTCACTTATAGCACATTATTACATTGTTATACAAAAGAAAGCGATGTGGATTCTGTGATAGGAGTAAAGAGTAGGTTTGAGAATGCCGGCATTTTGATGGATGTTGTCACATGTAATGCACTTATCAAGGCATTGTTTGTTGTAGGTAAGGCAAATGATGCTTGCAACTTGTTTGATAAAATGCCTGAGATGGGTTTAACAGCTAGTTCAATCACATACTGTATAATGATTGATTGGTATTTTAAACAAGGAATGGTTGACAAGGCATTAGAATTGTTCGATGAGTATAGAAACTCTTCATCATGCTATGATGCTGTTGTTCACAATTATGTTATCAGTGGGCTATGTAACAAAGGAATGGTAGATAAAGCTGTTGAAGTTTTTGAGGACCTTATTGCAAAAAAATTTATACTTAATTCAGTTATTTACAGAAAGTTGATCACAGCCCACTTTAAAGAAGGTGCTGAAGAGAGGGTCTTGAAGTTCATTTACAAGATTGAAGAATTGGAAATTGGGTTATTCTCTTTGATATGCAATGATGCTATTGCTTTCTTAAGCACAAAGGATTGCTCTAGAGCTGCATTGGATGTGTACTTGTTATTGAGAAGGAAAGATTTTGGTGTTACAAATAAAGCATGCTATGTTCTACTTAAAAGTCTTCTTCGCAATGGAAATGAACATAGTGCTAAAGTTTTATTGGGTGAATGCTGTAAATTTCATGGGATTTTCGAACCTAGAATGGTTAATTTATTGTCTCGGTACCTGTGCAAGAAAAATGTTGAAGAAGCTATTCAGTTTTCTAATAATATGGGCAATCAGAAAATTTCTATCAGTGTAATTAGAGCAACTATTGATTCTCTAAAGAAGGAAGGTCGACTCCATGATGCATATAACTTTATTATGAAAACTGAGGAAAATGGTCTGCTTTCGGATGAAGCTGTTTACTCTATGGTAATTGATGGGCTTTGCAAAACAGGATATGTCGAAAAAGCATTAGATTTATGTGCAAGAATGAGAGAGAAAGGAATTGATCCAAATATTGTTATCCACAATTCAGTACTTCATGGTTTGTGCCACCAAGGCTGTCTTATCGAAGCGTTTAGACTATTTGATTCTTTAGAGCAAAATAACCTGCTTCCCACACTAATCACATATTCCACACTTATAGGTGCTTTATGTAGAGAAGGGCTTCTACATGAAGCAAATAAGTTATTTAAGAGTATGGTTATTAGGGGAATCACCCCTAATACTCATGTTTATAACTTAATAATAAGTGGGTATGGCAACTTTGGATTAATCGAGCAAGCACTTAAGCTTCTAGTGAATTTAGAGGAAAACTCTCTGCTTCCTGATGCATTTACAATTAGTGCTATTATCACTGGTTATTGCTTAAAAGGTGATATTGAAGGTGCCTTGAGTTTCTTTGATGAGTATAGAAGGAGAGAAATTCTCCCGGATTTTTTGGGTTTTATGAATTTGGTAAAAGGATTGTATGCAAAGGGAAGGATGGAAGAAGCTAGGAGTATTTTGACAGAGATGTTTCTGTGTACAGATATAGTTAATCTTATAAATAGTGCTGGAGATGATCTTAGTGCAGAGCCATTAGTTAGTCTGCTATCACTCGCATGTAAGCAAGGAAAAATTCAGGAAGTTATAGTTATTCTAAATGAGGTGAGATTGTTATCCATCTCCTCGTCGAATTCCGCCAGCCATAGTAGACTTACCCAACTCAAGAATCAGCAAGATATCGAAGCTGTAGAAGTTCCTAGAAGGTTCTTCAACTGTTCAAGTTCGAGAACAACAACGAAAGATACAATTTATGTGAATTACAATTCTCCAGAGATTGATGAGCACAGTAACATGGAGGAGTGTAACGACTTGATGGGGAAATCACTGTGTGATGACTTTGATTCATACTATCCGATCATTGCTTCTCTGTGTTCAAAAGGGGAATTGAAGAAGGCCAATAATGTTGTCAAAACAATGCTTCTAAATTCAGGATAAAACATTGGCATCAACCTCTGGATTTTTCTAGGAAATTCCGGATTTATTCATGAAGTTCAAACTTGCCTTCCAGGACTAAAATCAACCGCTGAAGTTGATTTGTATAGGTATGTTATTTTTCCGTTGTGTATAATTTCTTTATTTTGTTATTTACTTATTTGTTTATTTGTTTTGTTCAGAGGAACTCTTTTTCTAATTTCTATAGCTATCTTTCAATATTCCCGTTTCTACTTCTTTGTTCATATACTTAGCTTTACAAATGATCATGCAAACTCCATTTTGGTCGCAGACCCTCATACTTGATTCACGCAGTATCGTTGGAAGTTAGGTAATTGGTTGTTTTCTTGTTTCCCTTGGAAGTTATATAATCAGCTCCGACAGAACATTATGAAGTGATGTGGGGCCCATCTAGGCTCTTTTTGTAGTTCCTGTAGAAAACAGTTGATTCTTGATTTTGATTTTGAGAAACTAGAAAATGAGCGAGCGAAGCCAAGCGTAACATTAAACTAGCGAAAATAAAATATGTTGTCTAGATATAATAATTTAGAAAACTAAGTGTCTAATCATGGTAAATTTAGTCAAGGAGTTGCTGTTGATTGGCTCATTGTGTTACAGTAAAGAGTAATAAATCAGCTCTCTATCTTTTGGAAGATTCTGAGTCTTCTACATGTGTTTTGCAATTGTGTGGTAGTAAGTTCAACTGCATTTAATTTTTGTCAATTTTAACTGTATTTGAATTTGATTTTTTTTTTTTTTTTTTTTTTTCAGATTTCCCTTGATTCAAATATATATTACATTACAATTTGGAATCTTTATTGATCACATGCAAGTTATTTATAAAGCTGACTCTTTCAAATTTGTTAAAGATTGTGAACTGGAAAACCCAAACACCTCTATCCTGTATAATTCTTAGCTCTTTATTGGATACCATGAAAAATGTTGTTTCTTGTGATTGAAATTCTTTGTCCTAAGAAAATACTGCTGAACAAATATGAAGATGTCAAAGTTTTCACATCTAGCTCGGTCGGTCATTTGTTCCTGCAAATTATTCGTTTACTTTTGTATTGTAGTCTCCAATATGCTCTCTTTTGTTTACTTCTTTATAACATTTATTACATGAATAGGCAGTTGTTAAAAATGCGATGCAGTGCGGAGCTGAGAACATGTACCTTCTTAATAGAAGATTCTGCTCATCTGCACGACAAATGCCACGTTCCTCGAAAGCATCTATAACCCAATTAGCGATTTAGAATCGAGTGCCCGAGTTACATGTAATGGTACTTAAACACTCTTGAGTTGGATTTTATGGTGATTAATTTGGAAAACCTGAAACAGAGGAATGCATATAGCGAGCCATGTGGATGACACCCTTGTCTTGGTGACTTATGGATGAGCTGTCTCAACTATGTGAATCAAGGATACATAGCAGCCTCAGCTTGTATAGTATACCAGATTGTTGGAGATTCAATCTAAACGGAGTTAAATATTGCAGCTGTGGATCCTATTACCGAGGATTGAGATTTGCGCTGTTAGAGGGAGGGAAGAGATTATTATTATTATTATTTCCTTTCCTTATGGAAACTGTAAGTGCTTGTGCCTTACTTCTTCTTTTTTCTGCCAAGAACAGTAAAAATTAAGAAAAGAAAATTATAATAGACAAATGGTATTATGGATTGATCGAATTAGCTCCGGTTTGAAGTTTGAATTTGTTTGAATTTCATAAGCAATGTTCTTGTTGGGTTACAAAGTAAGGATAAATTTCTCTACTATCGCGCTAAACACATGGTGGCACGCGCCATCCTCAAAATTGGATAGTGAAGAGACTCCTAATCCTGTGAATTTTGGACAGGGTGGTGGAGTTTCTTACTATCCCCATGAATAGGTGGCTCCAGTCCCAACTAATCCCCACTATTCTGAACTAAACACAGTAGAAGAACACTTAGAACTAGACTTCTCCTTTTGGGGAACACTTCCTTCCTTCGAACCTCACACCAAAGTTCTCCAAACACATACAAATGATGGTGCAGGTGAACAGTGGAGTTCTCGGCATACCCTCCCTATATTTATCAGATGATCCTGTAGCAGAGTTGAGATTCATAGTTTGGTGCAAAATGGGTGGGGACACATTTTGTTAACTATGGCATCCAAATCTTGGAGTTGATCTCTCCTATATTTTGTTATTGATCTCTCTTATATTTTGTTGTCAATAGCTTTATTCGATTATGTGATTATTGGTTCGCATGCATCTTGTTAGAGTGCATTTCAAGTTAACTAATAATGATCAAAACAAAAAAATTCATCTGTTGATAGATTAAATTATATAAAATTTATATTTAAAAGTTAAAATTAAAATTACCTTTTATAGAATTTCCAAAATGCCCAAGTTCCCTGACGCTGATCATCTTTTGACAAGTAAAATACTATGGAATTCCCAAAACTGCCCTTGATTTCATATTGTGGGATCATCTCTTGTCCTCTACACTTCAATGATCATTCATGTATGTTTTGTCATCTATATTTTGCGATCCTTCGTATGTATGTATATCTTTTTGTCATCTATACTCGGCACCTAGTTGCAAACCTTGAAAGAGGTTCATGTTACTTGAACCCCTTTTTGAACTCTCCAGCAATGTTGTTGTCTTTCGTGGAATAAGATATACACGTAAACACATTATAAATGTACATACATGCCTACATATAAGCATGAACTCATTTATCACATCTTAACGCATCGAAAAAGTAAAACAAATCAGGAAAATATGTAAGTGAGAAAAGGAAACAAATAGTCTCGAATCTCCATGTATCTCATTTCCTTTAAGACTGAAAGAGCAGTTGAACAAACAACTACGTAGCAAAATAAATAATAACAAATCTTTGAGATATTACAGGAAATCGTGCTTGCCGTTACAGCTGTGTTATGAAACTAATACAAAAGAGAAGTAAAATTTTTTTAAAAAAGGAACTAAAGAACTGTGAATTACAAAGAATTATGAAGAAGCATAACAAAAATGCAGCAAAGAACATTTTAAGGGAGACTAGGCTCAAATTTGCAGGACTATCAGAAGCCTCAACAGTCGAAATGCCTAAGTCGTCGAATGATTAAATGCCAATACCTGACCACCTCGCGCCCTCCTTTGTCAGCATAAGAAGAGTTACACAAAAAAAAACAACCTTGGTCAGCTGTACAGGAAAAGGAATGGCAGATCGCCCGCTGCTATATCCGTTTCTGGAAGAAGTATTAAACGTGGTTAAGAGACAACAAAAGAATTTATCAAAGATAAGTTCTCTTAGCGGTCCTTAAATGGCCAAGGCATTCTTCAGGATTCGCATAGAAATAGTCTTCTTCTTTTGGTCGCCCGGGGACAACTTTTCTACTCGTCGGTTGACCCATGCGGTCCTTGTGGATCTCCTTCACGGCGGCCGAGAATTCGGCCCATGAGAGTTTCCCCTCCTTGAGAAGATCTAAAAGCTCCACGAGTTGTTTCTTGTCTAGCAATACAGTCTTCCGGAACCCCACAAACCTACATTTCCCACGAGAGAAACTGTCAATGTACATTTTCAGAAAAAAAAAACCATAATATTAACGTGGATATGCTCAAGTTATGAAATCGATTAGAAACCAAACTACGTAACAGAAAATTCTAAACTTTTTGAGTTTTACTCTTAAAAGGCCTAAACAAGAAATGGTTTAATAATTTGGCTTGCTTTCTTAATTCAGAAAAACAGCATGAGAAATTGTCATGAGAAGATTGAGGGCTCAATTCTCTAGAGCAAAATACTAAAAGTAAGGATTTAAGTGCCGTGGCATAGGGCTGTCCCGAAAACTAGCCGGCATGATACGGCATGGTGCGTGCTGGGCCATGCCGATACGTGTCGGTTACAAAAAATATGTGTGCTAACACACAATAACATGATATATTTATTTATTTTTGCAACAAAATATTCTAACTGCTTATTATGTATCTTTATCAAGTATTCTAAACTTAGTTGAGAAAATTACTTACTAATTTTATTTTAAAAAAAAAGAGTTTTGAGTTGTGCAGTCGATACAGGAACTGCATCATACCGATATCTTGTTGGCACGATACGACACAGTAAATACGGAACTGCATCATACCGATATCTTGTTGGCACGATACGACACAGTAAATACCGATATCTCGATGGGCGCTTAAATCGTTGATTAAAATGTCACATATAAAGTGAAGCTTATTACTCAAAATTCCAAGATAGAAAAATCCAACCTAACTAAAAACTAAAAACAACCTATGCTTCTAAAGAAAGCCACATTCTGGAACAGAATATTTCTTGGAAACCAAAAGCTACTAATTCTGCAGAATCTTGAGTTTGCACACCAAGCAATTAATGGATCAAAATGTTGAATTAAAAATAAATAAATGCAAACCTCCGATGTCCTTCTACGACTCTCGCCATGTTTCCGTCATAGCTGGGAATGAAAACGTCGCTAGCAACAGAAACCAGATAGTCCAAAGCTGCCATTTGTGTTGAGTGGTTATGGAAAGGCCTCAACTCATCCGGAGACAGAAGCATCTCCTTTCTTACCTATGAGTTTTCTTAAAAAATGTCAAAATTAAATAAAATAAGAAGGCCTAATTTCATCCTTACGCCACAGAAACATCAAAATTTTGTGTATATCCCTCAAAACTTTGAAATATTTCAGAGGCCTTGTAAAGACACATAAATACTAAAAAAAAGCCCTTTTTGGAGGGTATTTATGAAAATTGCAAGTGCATTTTCAGATTCACTTATGATATTTTTATTTTCCAACCTTTGGAGGGCATTTATGTATTTGGAGGGGGTAGAATTATAATTTTGCCCTAAAAATTTGGCAGGATGACATACTTCTGATGGACAGAGAGAAAGAATTGGCACTAACAATTTTAGGAAATGCCGCCCTCAGAGTAGCAAGCCTTCTATCACCACCATAGATTTCGCCAGAGGCAATGTATATTAGAGTGTCCCTCGTGAATTCTAGCGCTTTAAGAACCAGTGTTATTTCTTCGGGTGTAAGAGGGCACAATCCTTCCAGCCTTTTCTTTTCAGAATCAATTTCCTTCTCTTTCCACCACGGATATGCATATCTGTAAGGTTCAAAGATGAAAACCAAGCATGATTATTAAGTTCATTACAAGGAAAAGGGAAAAGAGAAAACATAATAATAATACAAAAGACTACTAAACCAAAAAAACGAACTTATTCTTCTGAGGTTGCACACAAAGATTAAGACACACAAAGATTAAGACAAAAATGCCATTTTGCAATAACAATCCACTTTTATTGCATGTTACAACTTTGGTCCTTTTAAATATTTGCAACATTGGGCTAAAAATATCCCTTCATAGTACAGAATGGTTGAATTATATAGTATGGATATCACTACATTAAGTACAAAGGGTAATCTTGTTGATGGAAAAGAATATTTGGCACAAAGTTGGAAAGTCCAATAAAAAAGTGAGCTTTTCTTTCTGCAGTAAGTCCCACACATAAAGAATAACACGAAACGTAAAACTAAAATAGAAACCTCATTCGTGTGAGTTCCTCTGTTTCTTTGTCGGAGCATTCATGTGTACAACCAGAAAAGGCGAGCATGTCCATCTCATATCGTAAGTGGAGCACGACAAAAGGTCCACTTCTTCGAAGAATTGAGATAAGCTTGTTGCCTAGGGCTTCTATCTGTGGAATAAACCTTATTGCCTCATAGTTAACACGACAACGAAGCCTTTGGAGCTTAATTGGTAGTCCATTGTTTGCGAGGCGTGCATCTGTTTTATTGAAATGGATCACTCTATGCTTCCGTACAAGAGGTAAGATCTGCAAGAATAAATAGATCTCAGATTGCATACTTTCTAAAATGTGTCAAAAGAACAATGATAAAATATATGGATAGTCCGTGTACTCCCCCGATATTGCAACTTATTCCGCTTCACTTAAACACTTTGATCCCAAAAGCCTTCTCATGATTATCAAAAGAATTTTATTTCATCTTGTAAAATGGCCATTCTGGTCCTTCTCTATAAAATAACTTTGTTTCAACCAGAGTTAAGAGATCATTTTGTTGGAAAAGTTGTGTTACATTCAAGAATTTAAGTATCCATCGGCACGTGCCGTATTCACCGTGTCGTATCGTATCAACAAGATACCAGCATGATATAGCCCCCGTACTGATAGTACAGCTCAAAATCTTTTTTTCTTTAAATCACTAAGTAATTTTATCAAAATCTTTTTTTCTTTAAATTACTAAGTAATTTTTTCAATAAAGTTCAAAATATTTGATAAAGATACATAATATGCAATTAGAAAATTTTGTTGCTAAAAAAAATAAATATTTCATGCCATTATGTGTCAGCACATATATATTTTTTGTGACCGGCACTCATCGACACGATCCGGCACGCACCGTGTCATACCGTACCAGCAAATTTTCGACACGATCCTGCGCCACAGCACTTAAATCCTTGGTTATATCATATTCCTTTCTTACGGTCACGGATGGAATTGAATATATGAGAAAGTTCCAAAACTGGAGTATTCAAATATTATCCATGCATCATATCATAATTTGAGAAATGACTTCGCTATTGACCTGTTTAAAGTAATATCTCTCGCTGGACCAGCTGATTGGAGGCATCGAGAATGGTTCTTTTGTAATTTTTCCAATGAACTTTTGAGGAAGTCCTTTTACAATCTTCACTTCGTCTCTCAAGGAATTGATGAAGTGGTTTACATCAAAAATATCCCCAAAATCACAGCAAATTACCAGCTTAATTCAAAAAGCGGAACTTAGAAAATAATAATATAGGGCAGTAAATTATTAGGAAACTCCATACCACGGATCAGCCCAGAAGTTTTATCAAGTTCTGGAATCACTAAGGTCGGGTTTAGATAGCGTGCAACCGTAACCATATCACAAATCTGCAAAGGAGCCCATAAATTATGGCGAAGATATATAAATTAACAATACATACAATAACTGCCAACCTGGCATACCTTCTGAATAGCTTCTCTGCTCGAAAAGGCAGCAGGTTAGCATTTTCATAAACAAAACAAATTTGCAGTGTTTGCTGTGGCAAGAAGCTGATTGAGCTTCTCTGCCCGGAAAGCAGTATCTCCAATTCGAAGCTTCTACTGTTGCTATAGTGGGAAGTTGTTAGCAGGATTCGATGGAGCTACAAGTGAAACACCTCTACAAAAAGCTCCAGCTAGGTTAAACAGGCCCAAAGTCCGCTACCAGCATATTCTTCACTCAAAATTACAGACTGAGGCAAAAGATGATCTTAAATAGAAGAAAAGAGTTTACGAACCGCTGCTCTCATTTGGTTCAGGCCCCCTTGCAGGACGCGCGAAGATAACCATTGCTTTTGTACACTCCTGCAAAAGAGTTAACAAGGCTTTGATTCATTGAGAGAAATTCATTGTATACTCTAATAGCATGGCAAACAAAACAAATAGAAAATAGTTACAACAAAACCTTTTTCCTAAATTATTGGAGACTTTTTAGATCTTGCAAGGGTTAGCGATCGATTGTCGACATAAGTGCAAAGAGAGGTATTATATAACCACATTATTGCCATGGGGCTACAATATTATGCATATAAAAAATGACTAAAATTGTCAGCCAATAATGCTTGTCCAAGAAAACAAGCTAAATGTGGCAAAATATAAGTCGAATGACATTGTTATGAAAAAGAGTACAGATTATCCAAAATACCTTGATTTCTCATAAGGGAAAAAAAAGAAAAAAAAAAACGAGCGTAAGCGAATCACGTCTATACAAACATAATTTCATAACAATCAACAAAATAACCTCAAATTGTCCACTAATTATCAAGACTAACAAGTGGAAAAAGCATGGCTTCATCGAACCTGACTTCCATTAGTCCAATTCATGATTTTTTGTAATAGTTACAAATATTGAACAATTTGCTTACATATATCACTCGCATGATTCTAATGTAGAGTATATAGAATATTCTCTATAGAAACAGAGAAATTCTAACCGATGATAATTGTGACACCCCAATAGTCCTACATCCAAGGTTCGAAGTGCCGTGGCACGGGGGCGTGCCGCTCGCCGCCTGGCACGGTACGGTACCGGCACGCCCCCGTGCCGACACGTGGCACGCTTGCGTGCCGATGGATACGCATGACCTCCCAGTGGCACGCTCTGGCACGGCTTTTTTTTATTTTTTTTGTTCCCAATAAGCTCTTATAATATTGTTTTGAACTGTTTAGTCAAAAAATTATGAATATTGACTATATATAGCTTACTACACTCACCAATTAACATACTGATAATTATTTTTTATATATAAAGTACAACTATATCTCATAGAGAATAGAAATAACAATATAATAAATAAATTCACAAGTATAATAAGTATTTAAACTTACATATTTATAGAGACAAGACTGCTTAATTCCACATAGATTGTCGCGGTTGATCATATGGCATATTGTGATCTGCAGATATCAGATTTATTTGACAATGTTGGTATAAATATGCCTGGTATTGTGGAAAAGTCATATATTCGTGATATATGTCATTGTATTGGCGTATGTAATGTCCATATGCAATTGGATCGCTGATATGATCGACAACAGTTACTTGTACTGGCATATGGACTGCACCATCATAAGGATAATGTGGATATGCAGTATTATCACTATACGATTCGGCATATGTACTTTCACTATATGAAGGTATGGATGGATCATAATCATATCTCTCTCCATAAAAGCCATGTTGATATGAGGGATACGATGAATTTGAAGTACTATCAAACTGTGTGCGCAAATTATCATCCCTTCGTGGGTGTCCAGTTGACACCGCTTCCAAACCCTCTCTCATCTCCATATAATCATGTTGTGAGGGCCTATTACCTTTTCTGCGATCATATACCACTCCAGATGTTTGACGTGGTCTCGACCCATGATCAACATCTTGAGTGGCATGAGTGAAATTTTGCTCTTCAGTAAATATAAGACCACCTCTGCCCTCATCTCCACCTCCTGTTGTGTTGGTGGAATGCATTCACCACCATCCCCACCACCATCCGCACTGCTATTGGTGGTGTCATCGTCATCGCTACATTCATTTTTGGACCGTGGTAACTCAGAATCTGATGGTGTCGATGTATCGCTATCTTCATCAAGCGAGATTGCATCAGCTGCATCTAATGGATCCTTCGATGTCATAATTTTTTTACCCTTACCACTTATGATTGTTGTTGAAGGTCTCTTTGCGACAGACGATGTCTTCTCTTTTTCTGATTGACTTTGAGTACGACGTGGGCGACCATGTCCAGGTCCCATCATAAGACGCTCAAATTCTGCATCAGAGTCATCCACGGGATTTTGTGATTCTTCGCCCAAAGATGCTTGTTCTTGCACATTACCTAACTGATTATGAGACCCCTCTATATTCTCATTAGCCCATCCTTCTGCATCAGTAACTCCTGCTTCCTCAGCAATTATCCTGAATGGTCGTGGTGGATCTCCAGGCTCATCGAGCAAAGGGTCCTCTTGATTCTCTTTGTCTTGTAGCCAATCAAATATAGGGTCTGATTCATCATTGAAAAAACTTGCATCTAAGGGATCATAAATTTTTAATTCCTTTTCCCTATCATACTCCGCTCGCATGCATCTTAAACGGAGCCTCATATTATAGTGGACATAAACTAGCTTCTCTAATCGAGCGTACGCTAATCGGTTACGCACTTTGGTATGTATTAATGCGAAGGTACTCCAGTTGCGCTCACATCCACTAGACGTTGTTGTTTGAGATAAAACGCGCACAGCAATTTTCTTTAAATGTTTTGCTGATCCACCGTATTGTAGCCACCACTCAGCTGTCCAATTAAAAATTAAAATTATATCAAAATAAGTTTATCGTTAAATATAAAATATGTAATTATTTAGTTACTTACTGGGATCGGTGTTGTGTCTCCCGTTTATTGCACCCGCATCGCCAAAAGTTCCAATGGATTCACGAAATATTTTTTCCTATATTATAATATTATAATATTATAATACATTATAATAATGAGGAATTAGCATATTAACATATAATAAATTAATAATATATTAAAAAGACTATTGTACCTCATTTATGGCAAGAGCGGCATGCATTGGATCCATTTCCAATCTATTGATGACATTTCGTAATGCCTTTAATAATTCATCCTCATATCCAAGATTATAACGATGGTGGTACGACGGATTAAGATAATAACCTATCATTAAAAAAAAAAATAACTCCATCAACAATGCAAGAATACAATTGAATAATCACTAACAAATAGTATTGTTATAATTTATACTTGCCTGCTAGGTGCAGATCCCGACCCATCTGAACTTCCCAACGTTTGTCAATAATTTTTAGATAAGATTGACATCGTAATGGATTGACTTTCTTGATAGTCTCTTTAGCCATCCTCAGTTTATGATAGACGTGTCCCATTTGAGGTATTTTTTCCTGATCCACCAATCGAAGGACCACGTATAAAGGCTCCACAATATCAACAATCTCTTTCACATAATCCCAAAATTTGGTGGACTGAATTATTTGCTCAATACTCTTTCCATCAGGCTTGGAGGCATAACGAGATGTTTGCCACTCATTTGATGCAAACATAGATTTTAAACCATTTTTATTTTTCAAGAAACTGTTTAGAGCGATAAAATTTGTGGCAAATCGTGTGATACCAGGACGTAAGATCTCTCCACCAATGAATTTGGACATTAAAGCCTTGACCCAATTATGATTATACAGATACTTAGATACACGTTGTGCAGTATCTATAATCTTTTTTACCCGATTTATCGTACCAAAGTCAGACATCATTAGGTTGATACAATGCGCCGCACAAGGAGTCCAAAATATGTGTGGATGCCTTTGCATCAGTAGTTTGCTAGCTTTCTTGTAGTTTGAACCATTGTCTGACACTACCTGTACCACATTTTTCTCACCAATCTCACCAAGAACTTGCTCTAATAATGCATATATATAATCAGCATCTTCAAATCGACCGGTCGCATCAACTGACTTGTGGAAGACCACCTTGCCATTGCAATAAAACAAAAAATTTATGATGCTCAAATGTGTATGTGATGTCCAACTATCACACATTAAAGTAACACCATACATCTCCCACTGTTGTTTGAAATTTTTTATCCATGCATGGATATCATTGACCTCCGCATCAAGGTATTTGCCGGCGATCTCATACGGTGTTGGGGGTTCAACTCCTGGACCCTCCTTTTGTACGACAGTGATCATTGATCTATAATATGGACTGTTTGCTACATAGGATGGAATATGACTAAAGTGAAAAAACTTTGCTATTGCTCGACCAATTCTGCCTTTTTTATCTTTTTTGAGCATTGTATCTATACGCTGTTGTTGAGCATCTGGACCAGGAAATGCCATTGGGTCTATATCTATAATATTTGGACCTTTTCTACTTTTTTCTTTTGGTATTTTCTTTAATCTGTCGAACATGCGGCCAACAGAACCACTTCGAGATAAACCTGATGGCGCAGAGCCAGATCTAGACCCGCCACCGGCATCAAACTGAGAGGTCGCAAATTGTGCTCTATGTCGTTGGACTTCATCTTGCTGCCATCTTTCCTGTAAAGATGCTTCCATGGCAGCTCTAGTATCAATATCAAATTCATCACCTGTACCTTCATATGGGTCAGCAGAGGGATACTCGGCTGCCCGTTTATCTAGTTCATCTCGATCATCCCTCATTTTCTGTTTTGATAATTTTGTAGATTCTAACTCAGTTTTCATTGCATGTCTTATTTCCTGAGGAACTTTAGTGCACTTCGATACTTCAGAAAAACCTCCCGCGATATGTTTCTTTAAGCGGGTGACACCTCCGCCCATTCCGACCATATTACAGTAATTACACTTCCAATGAAATCTGTTTCCATCAATCATTCGTCCGTGCTGCCAACCATAATCTTCTATTTTCTTAGGTGCCATTATGATCTACACAATTTTTTAACATACAAATAACTATTCTAAAATTCATTCAAAATAATAAGAAAAAGAAGAGAAAATTATATATATCAATTTTAAAAATTATTTTGATTTTATCATTTTTTTTAATTTTAAAAATTATAAAATATAAAATTAAAAAATATTATATTTTTTCTCAAAACTTTTCAAGATCTATTTATTGATCCATTTAATTTTGAACTATTTATAAATTATAAAGATAAAGATCAATAAATGGATCCTCAAAATAGTTTAAAATTAAATAATTTATAAGTAACTAATTTAATTTTTTTTTTTTAAAAGAGCTTTATAATTATGAAATATTTAAAAATTCTAAATAAAAACTTAAATTATAACAATTTTTACTTACCTAATAAGTAGATCTTTGATTTTCACTCCCCGCGTCTTTTCTTTAGCGATGAAAAAAGAAAAAAAAAATTTGCTTGCGTGAGAATGAAAGGAAAGGAAATGAAGAAAGAGAGAGAGAGGATAAATTTGCCGGGTGAGGCTGTGAGGGGAAGGAGAAGTGGAGGGGGAAGGGAAAGGGGGAGGAGGGAGGAAAATTATAAAAAAAAACTCTTCCCGTGGGAAGAGAATGGAAAAAAACAAAAAACAAAAAAGAATCTAAAGGAAAAAAACAAAAAACACTATGCACATGTGATACATTTTAAAAAAAAAACAAAAAAATTACTATGCACTACTGTGCACATGTGACTTAAAAAAAAAATAAATAAATAAAAAAAAAAAAAATAAAAAAAAAAAAGACTAACTATGCCTGTTTTAAAAAAAACAGGAAACAATATAAAGAAAAAAAAAAACAAAAAAAAAAAAAGGAAAGCGGGCCGTGCCGGTCGGCACGGGCCGGCACAGCCCCGCGATACCCCGAGGGTATCGCTCCGTCTCGAGCGATACCCTGGGGTATCGCTCGAGACAGGGGGGGTGCGAGACCCCCCCTGTACCGTGCCCCTCAGTGAGGGGCACGGTACGTGCCGCCCGTGCCGGCCCGGCACGGGCGGCACTTCATTCCCTGGTTTATTTACATAGCAGGTGTGACTATGTACTGTGGATATATGTTTATTCAGATGTTCAGTATTTGATTTCTGTAGCTAGTTATTTCATTTCAGCTCTGATACATGTTTAGCTATAGATCTGACTTGCAGGGTAGACACTTCGTCTGTGCGGGTGTTTCCGTACAGATGGCGGATCTGTTGGCGAGCCTGGGTCGCAGTTTCGACCGCGGGGCGTGACAATACGGGCCGTGCAGTGCCGGGCCACGGCTTGCTCTTCGGCCCGGCACGGGCCATGCCAGGCCGTGCTGACGGGCCCCAAAGAGGCAGCCCAGCACGGCCCGAGAAGTCGGACCAGGCCGGGCCCGGCACGAAGCTACAGTAGCCGTGCAGGGGGACAGCACGGCTTGGAACTGTGCCGGGCCGGGTCGCCTGCGGGCCGCCCGACCCGTTTTACACCCCTAAATCCGGACCACTAGCAATAATAATTCGTTGGACCCAAAGCACAGCTCAAAATGTTTAAGCTCAGTTATTATTATTAGTGTCCATATCTTTTATATACCCAATTACAACTCCATTCCCATCCGATGTAGGCAGGGAATGAAGTGCCGCCCGTGCCGGGCCGGCACGGGCGGCACGTACCGTGCCCCTCACTGAGGGGCACGGTACAGGGGGGGGTCTCGCACCCCCCTGTCTCGAGCGATACCCCAGGGTATCGCTCGAGACGGAGCGATACCCTAGGGGGTATCGCGGGTCGTGCCGGCCCGTGCCGACCGGCACGGCCCCGCTTTCCTTTTTTTTTTTTTTTTTTTTTTTTCTTTATATTGTTTCCTGTTTTTTTTAAAACAGGCATAGTTAGTCTTTTTTTTTTTTTTTTTTTTTTTTTTTTTTTTAAGTCACATGTGCACAGTAGTGCATAGTAATTTTTTTGTTTTTTTTTTTTAAATGTATCACATGTGCATAGTGTTTTTTGTTTTTTCCTTTAGATTCTTTTGTTTTTTGTTTTTTTCCATTCTCTTCCCACGGGAAGAGTTTTTTTTTATAATTTTCCTCCCTCCTCCCCCTTTCCCTTCCCCCTCCACTTCTCCTTCTCCTCACAGCCTCACCCGGCAAATTTATCCTCTCTCTCTCTTTCTTCATTTCCTTTCCTTTCATTCTCACGCAAGCAAATTTTTTTTTTTTTTTTTCATCGCTAAAGAAAAGACGCGGGGAGTGAAAATCAAAGATCTACTTATTAGGTAAGTAAAAATTGTTATAATTTAAGTTTTTATTTAGAATTTTTAAATATTTCATAATTATAAAGCTCTTTTAAAAAAAAAAAATTAAATTAGTTACTTATAAATTATTTAATTTTAAACTATTTTGAGGATCCATTTATTGATCTCTATCTTTATAATTTATAAATAGTTCAAAATTAAATGGATCAATAAATAGATCTTGAAAAGTTTTGAGAAAAAATATAATATTTTTTAATTTTATATTTTATAATTTTTAAAATTAAAAAAATGATAAAATCAAAATAATTTTTAAAATTGATATATATAATTTTCTCTTCTTTTTCTTATTATTTTGAATGAATTTTAGAATAGTTATTTGTATGTTAAAAAATTGTGTAGATCATAATGGCACCTAAGAAAATAGAAGATTATGGTTGGCAGCACGGACGAATGATTGATGGAAACAGATTTCATTGGAAGTGTAATTACTGTAATATGGTCGGAATGGGCGGAGGTGTCACCCGCTTAAAGAAATATATCGCGGGAGGTTTTTCTGAAGTATCGAAGTGCACTAAAGTTCCTCAGGAAATAAGACATGCAATGAAAACTGAGTTAGAATCTACAAAATTATCAAAACAGAAAATGAGGGATGATCGAGATGAACTAGATAAACGGGCAGCCGAGTATCCCTCTGCTGACTCATATGAAGGTACAGGTGATGAATTTGATATTGATACTAGAGCTGCCATGGAAGCATCTTTACAGGAAAGATGGCAGCAAGATGAAGTCCAACGACATAGAGCACAATTTGCGACCTCTCAGTTTGATGCCGGTGGCGGGTCTAGATCTGGCTCTGCGCCATCAGGTTTATCTCGAAGTGGTTCTGTTGGCCGCATGTTCGACAGATTAAAGAAAATACCAAAAGAAAAAAGTAGAAAAGGTCCAAATATTATAGATATAGACCCAATGGCATTTCCTGGTCCAGATGCTCAACAACAGCGTATAGATACAATGCTCAAAAAAGATAAAAAAGGCAGAATTGGTCGAGCAATAGCAAAGTTTTTTCACTTTAGTCATATTCCATCCTATGTAGCAAACAGTCCATATTATAGATCAATGATCACTGCCGTACAAAAGGAGGGTCCAGGAGTTGAACCCCCAACACCGTATGAGATCGCCGGCAAATACCTTGATGCGGAGGTCAATGATATCCATGCATGGATAAAAAATTTCAAACAACAGTGGGAGATGTATGGTGTTACTTTAATGTGTGATAGTTGGACATCACATACACATTTGAGCATCATAAATTTTTTGTTTTATTGCAATGGCAAGGTGGTCTTCCACAAGTCAGTTGATGCGACCGGTCGATTTGAAGATGCTGATTATATATATGCATTATTAGAGCAAGTTCTTGGTGAGATTGGTGAGAAAAATGTGGTACAGGTAGTGTCAGACAATGGTTCAAACTACAAGAAAGCTGGCAAACTACTGATGCAAAGGCATCCACACATATTTTGGACTCCTTGTGCGGCGCATTGTATCAACCTAATGATGTCTGACTTTGGTACGATAAATCGGGTAAAAAAGATTATAGATACTGCACAACGTGTATCTAAGTATCTGTATAATCATAATTGGGTCAAGGCTTTAATGTCCAAATTCATTGGTGGAGAGATCTTACGTCCTGGTATCACACGATTTGCCACAAATTTTATCGCTCTAAACAGTTTCTTGAAAAATAAAAATGGTTTAAAATCTATGTTTGCATCAAATGAGTGGCAAACATCTCGTTATGCCTCCAAGCCTGATGGAAAGAGTATTGAGCAAATAATTCAGTCCACCAAATTTTGGGATTATGTGAAAGAGATTGTTGATATTGTGGAGCCTTTATACGTGGTCCTTCGATTGGTGGATCAGGAAAAAATACCTCAAATGGGACACGTCTATCATAAACTGAGGATGGCTAAAGAGACTATCAAGAAAGTCAATCCATTACGATGTCAATCTTATCTAAAAATTATTGACAAACGTTGGGAAGTTCAGATGGGTCGGGATCTGCACCTAGCAGGCAAGTATAAATTATAACAATACTATTTGTTAGTGATTATTCAATTGTATTCTTGCATTGTTGATGGAGTTATTTTTTTTTTTAATGATAGGTTATTATCTTAATCCGTCGTACCACCATCGTTATAATCTTGGATATGAGGATGAATTATTAAAGGCATTACGAAATGTCATCAATAGATTGGAAATGGATCCAATGCATGCCGCTCTTGCCATAAATGAGGTACAATAGTCTTTTTAATATATTATTAATTTATTATATGTTAATATGCTAATTCCTCATTATTATAATGTATTATAATATTATAATATTATAATATAGGAAAAAATATTTCGTGAATCCATTGGAACTTTTGGCGATGCGGGTGCAATAAACGGGAGACACAACACCGATCCCAGTAAGTAACTAAATAATTACATATTTTATATTTAACGATAAACTTATTTTGATATAATTTTAATTTTTAATTGGACAGCTGAGTGGTGGCTACAATACGGTGGATCAGCAAAACATTTAAAGAAAATTGCTGTGCGCGTTTTATCTCAAACAACAACGTCTAGTGGATGTGAGCGCAACTGGAGTACCTTCGCATTAATACATACCAAAGTGCGTAACCGATTAGCGTACGCTCGATTAGAGAAGCTAGTTTATGTCCACTATAATATGAGGCTCCGTTTAAGATGCATGCGAGCGGAGTATGATAGGGAAAAGGAATTAAAAATTTATGATCCCTTAGATGCAAGTTTTTTCAATGATGAATCAGACCCTATATTTGATTGGCTACAAGACAAAGAGAATCAAGAGGACCCTTTGCTCGATGAGCCTGGAGATCCACCACGACCATTCAGGATAATTGCTGAGGAAGCAGGAGTTACTGATGCAGAAGGATGGGCTAATGAGAATATAGAGGGGTCTCATAATCAGTTAGGTAATGTGCAAGAACAAGCATCTTTGGGCGAAGAATCACAAAATCCCGTGGATGACTCTGATGCAGAATTTGAGCGTCTTATGATGGGACCTGGACATGGTCGCCCACGTCGTACTCAAAGTCAAATCAGAAAAAGAGAAGACATCGTCTGTCGCAAAGAGACCTTCAACAACAATCATAAGTGGTAAGGGTAAAAAAATTATGACATCGAAGGATCCATTAGATGCAACTGATGCAATCTCGCTTGATGAAGATAGCGATACATCGACACCATCAGATTCTGAGTTACCACGGTCCAAAAATGAATGTAGCGATGACGATGACACCACCAATAGCAGTGCGGATGGTGGTGGGGATGGTGGTGAATGCATTCCACCAACACAACAGGAGGTGGAGATGAGGGCAGAGGTGGTCTTATATTTACTGAAGAGCAAAATTTCACTCATGCCACTCAAGATGCTGATCATGGGTCGAGACCACGTCAAACATCTGGAGTGGTATATGATCGCAGAAAAGGTAATAGGCCCTCACAACATGATTATATGGAGATGAGAGAGGGTTTGGAAGCGGTGTCAACTGGACACCCACGAAGGGATGATAATTTGCGCACACAGTTTGATAGTACTTCAGATTCATCGTATCCCTCATATCAACATGGCTTTTATGGAGAGAGATATGATTATGATCCATCCATACCTTCATATAGTGAAAGTACATATGCCGAATCGTATAGTGATAATACTGCATATCCACATTATCCTTATGATGGTGCAGTCCATATGCCAGTACAAGTAACTGTTGTCGATCATATCAGCGATCCAATTGCATATGGACATTACATACGCCAATACAATGACATATATCACGAATATATGACTTTTCCACAATACCAGGCATATTTATACCAACATTGTCAAATAAATCTGATATCTGCAGATCACAATATGCCATATGATCAACCGCGACAATCTATGTGGAATTAAGCAGTCTTGTCTCTATAAATATGTAAGTTTAAATACTTATTATACTTGTGAATTTATTTATTATATTGTTATTTCTATTCTCTATGAGATATAGTTGTACTTTATATATAAAAAACAATTATCAGTATGTTAATTGGTGAGTGTAGTAAGCTATATATAGTCAATATTCATAATTTTTTGACTAAACAGTTCAAAACAATATTATAAGAGCTTATTGGGAACAAAAAAAACAAAAAAAAGTCGTGCCAGAGCGTGCCACTGGGAGGTCATGCGTATCCATCGGCACGCAAGCGTGCCACGTGTCGGCACGGGGGCGTGCCGGTACCGTACCGTGCCAGGCGGCGAGCGGCACGCCCCCGTGCCACGGCACTTCGAACCTTGAAATAAACATACAAATCTCCCAGACTGTCCAGTACAAAAGTGGAATATCAAAATACAGGGTATCTCTACCTCTGACTCTCAAAATAAAATGGGTAAGGAGCTACTCGGCCACGCTCTTACCTCGATCCACTGCCACCGCTCGAGCTGAAGCCGGCACAGCAACGTCCGGAAAACCTGTCACCGCAGCGGGTGTGAGAACTACGCCAACACGTAGTTCTCAGTGGGTACCGTCACCAATATCCACGGTATGCCCACTAAGTCTAATGGAGACAAAACAATAGGTATGCAGGTAATGAAAAAGTTGAAATAAAACTACAGCTACTATGCCTCATGTATCATGCTCAAAGGAAAAACTCAACTAAGAACATGCTATGCATCCACTCGCTCACGAGGTACTCACATCAACCCAATCTCACTAACTGCCAAATTTGGTCCAGTCAAGCCTGCGCCCCCTAGTATATCAACTAGGGTTCTACCGGTACTCCAACCCGGTCCAAAACTCAATCTGATCGCCTGGTACACCAACCCGGTCCAATCGGAATATCACAATATCACGCAAAGCAGCCTCATCAGGCGCATCATCATTATCGCATCTAGAGTGGCAACTCGAGAGGAGCGACCCCACCGAGGAAATAAGCGTGTCTCATCTGGCATAATAAGCGGCATCTGCAGGCTAAAATCCTCAATCAAACAGATTGGAACTCGAATGCCAAAATCCCTCGATCATGTCTAGGTCGGAGAACACTCCACGACTCAATCTGATAAAGCCCATGAAACCCCCAAGACACTAGAAACTCACATCAGAGTCAAATAAAATCCACTCGGCCCCCAGGCACGAGGATACATGCACCCTGAACCTATCCAACCCCTCTGGGCAATCTCAATATCTAAAAACTATTTTAAATGTCCATTTTTCATTAAAACCAATTCATTGATTTTTAAAACGGTTCAGATGCAATTTTAATGCCAACTATCCATGCAGTCTAGTGTCATATGATGTCAGGAGTCTACTAAAAATAATCTGGGGTTCAGGTTATCATTCTGCAATTTTCTAGGCAACTATCAGATTTACCAGCTATAATAATATATACTCTAAACATGCTACACATGCATACAGAAGTATTAGAGGGCATTCCATAAAGCTTGGAAGAATTTCCAACCCACCTGTTTCGCTTTCCGTAGGCAAAGCCGAAGTCGGTGAAGTGCAAGCTCGCTCACTGTCAAAATCTGCCGAAACAGCTCCTCGGCACCCCGGTCGCGCGCAACTCTGCCAACGCCCAAGGGAGACCTCCAAGAGCTCACAGCACACTCTCTAGGCCTCTAACACAGCTCCCACAAGCTCAGGTCAACACAGCAGTCCACCTCGACAACTCGCTGCGCGCGCAATCCACGCTCTCCCGCGGCTCCGCACAGTACACTGGGCAACGCCTCAAGCTCCAGCGCACACACGCACACAGCCCTCTACTGCTCCACTGCAGCACAACACTCGGCTACTCCACTCAACACAGGGAAGGAGAAAACAATGGAAAAATCCATTCTCAGCTCAAAAATCCAAAAATCCGAGAAAACCACGAAAGCTCGGAAATGCGCCGTACTCACCTCTAATGCCGCATCCGCGCGCGCGAGCTCCAAACGAGCCTTCCTCAACAGGACAAGCTCCCTGCCGTGCTCACAAACGTAAACCGAAGCTTCGGCGCGAAGAGGAACTCCACCAACAACCTCACAACCACCTCCCTTTCTTCCTCACTCTCACTCCTCTCTTCCTTTCCCTAGTTCTAGCTGAGAAGGGTGGAAATGAAGGTGACCTAAACTGAGAGGAGAAGAGGTCTATATATCGTACAGCAGGGGGTAGTTGGGATGGCTGGGTGAAAATACTGAATTGCCTCCACTGAAAACAGAAATTTACCTCACTGCCCCCAAGTTCTGGAGGCTGAGTACCGGTACCCGAGCTCTCGTAGTACCCAAGCACACATTTCCACTCTCGAGAGACAACTCTGCCCAGTCTAACACTGGGTACCGGTACCCTCCTCGGTGTTCCGGTACTCCAGCCATTTGGGATGTGGCGTACCGGTACACACAACTCAGTACCGGTACCCAAGGACTTAGAAAAATTCCTGCTGCTTCCCAACCGAAAAACCCTGTCGGATCCTCGAGAAATTCGTTCCGGTACCCAACCTCGCGTACCGGTACGCAATGCCCCAAAAATGCAGAATCAAGCGGAGGCTCTCAATCTCGACGCCGTCAACTCACTTTTCATCCCAGAGGCTGTCGTGTCGATCCGAAATGTCCCGAACTCATCTGTACACATAAAATGAACACGCCACAGGCGATTTCCCCCGCATCACGCCAACATGCGAAGTCGGTGCTGTGAGGACCCGGATCCCCACGGCAGGGTTTACTGTTGGTTTGGAGGCTTCTAGGGGTGCGTGTGTGCGTGCCGGGCCCCAGAATTAAGTTTCTGGTAAATTTGGAGCTTGTTTCTTTTCTGGAAGTCCATTTTGGGTGTGTAGGGTGTTTGCGCGCTTAGTGGAGCTTTGTTTGTGACCCGGGACGGAAAATGGATCAAGTCTACTCTTCCGGGAATTTTTGGGAAAATTTAGAAGCGGAATTTGGCCGAACGGACCTCGGATTTGGATTCAGCGCGCGAAAACGAGCGAAATGGACTATTTACTTGAATTTTTCGGAGCCCGGACGCAAAAACACGGAAATCGAGGCAGGGTTACTGTTCCGGCGGCCGGAAGAGCGCCGGCGGCGGGCGGCGGCGCAGGCGCGCGGTCCACCGCGGGGCGCGTGCACCGGGCGCGGGCCACGTGGCGCGCTGCGGTTGGCCGGCGCAGCGGACGCGGTCCACGGGCCTTGGCGGGGTGCACGGTGGACCGAGGGAAGGCCACGTGGCATCTTGTGGTTGGTGCGGTGTTGTGCACGCGGTCCATGAATTTTTGGCCCTGGTGCACGGTAGACCGGTGGACACGTGGCGTTGTGTGGTTGGCGGGTTCTTGTGCACCCGGTCCACTCAGCAGTGGCGGCTGAGGCGGTGCCTCGGGGCGCGTGCCCGACCCGGTTCCGGCGGCGGCGCGGCCGCGCACGTCGCGCGACGTGCGCGTTGACCGGGTCGGAGTGGGGGGCGCCACGTGGCGCCCCGTGGTTGGTCCGGTGCAGGGGTGCACGACGCCCGGTCGGGACACGTGGCGTCGCTGGATTCGTCGGGGTCGTGCGCCGGGTGCAGGAGGCGGATAAGGGGGACACGTGGCGGCCTGAGGAAGTTTCGGGCGCGCACAGTAACGGGCCGGCCCGTTACTGTAGCAGCCCGAAAACTTTCGGGCGCCCGAAAGTTGGGCCCGAAAGTGGCTAGTTGGCTTTTTGGGCTGCTTTTCCTTGTGGGCCTATAAATAGGCCACTTAGGCCGCGATTTTGAGCCCTTTCCGAGGGGAATTAGCCATTGCTCCCTTTACCAAATTTCTTCCTCTTCCTCTTGGGAATCTCCTGGTGAAATTTCAGAACTTTTGGAAGCCGCGACGACTGTGTTTTCTGCCTCGAAGTGCGGAGCGACGGATTTCTGTTGGAGGCCCGTTATCGTCGCATTTCGGTCTAAAAATTCCACAGAGCTACCCCGACAGCCGATTTCAGCGATTTTTGCAGCGTTGGATTCACGAGAGGTAAATCTTCGACTTTCGTGTTGAGTGTTTTGCCTAGATTTGGGTTTTTGGCACGGATTTCGAGGCATTACTGAGCCGCTGTTTTGCTGTGAGATTTCTGGACAGCACTCACTTCGCGGATTTTTATCTCCTCATCCGGACATCGGAATTCGACGATTCAAGAGCCTATCGACATCTACACTTCGCGAGGATCGTCGTGATATTTTTATTGGAATTTTGGGAAATTTATTTTCAGGTGAAAATCGCGTGTGAACAGTAACTGTGTATGCAGATTTTTGGAATGTGATTGTTATGTGTTAATTGGTTATAATTGTGAATTGTTGTTGTACCCAGGACTTTGTAAGCACCACTATGGTGCTCTTTGCTTAGTGGACTCGGAGTTTTACCAGTTTCTGGGCTTTTTATCTGTGCGACCCCGGACAGTTAGCGCGATCAGGTGGGTGATCCTGCTTTCAAAATCTATGGACTGCACTCTAATTCTATGAATGTAGTAGCATGCACGTTAATTTATGGCCCCAATATTATGTGAGAATTGTATGTTAGTACCCACAGTTGATAGTTGTTAAATCGGATGACCTCATTGAACCACTTGCAGTATTTGAACCCTTACAACATGAAAACCACTGTAGCTAATTGCTAAATCTGTCGATCTTTTGATAAACTCTGCAACTTGGGAATTTAACTTAGCGTAATTGCCTGTTATTTAATTATCATGTGCCATTAAACTACAGTAACTTGAACATACATCAGATTTATTTATCACCTTAGTTGTTTCACAGTGGTAGTACTCTTATCACTCTGGTCATAGTGATCTTTTCCCCGAGTCGTGGGCCGGGAGGTTTATTAGCTGGGGATTGCATTTGCACTCGCGTCTGGGGACCGAGTGGCGTCTGTAGCAGTCTGTAGATCGGCTTGCATTGAGATAGTGTTAGTGATAGTGATAGTGACAGTGGATCTGGGATTTTTTGGGACATGGTCATAGTGACAGTGTGGATTTTTAGCCAGTAAGTGAGATAGTGATTGGATCATAGCCTGCATGTGCCACCTTTGTGCTGGACAGTGTTGCGCAGTTATTTGACTCGAGCGGGTCGCTCCCCTCGAGTGCCACTCCGGAGTAGGCGAGACCGGGTTGTAGTACCGGCTTGAGATTGAGCTAGATACCGGGTTGGAGTACCGGACATACCTACAGCAGTAGGTAGGCGCAGGTTTGACTGGACCCGTTGTGGCAGTCAGTTTGGATTGGGTGTTCCGAGTTGAGTATCAGTTGTGGCATATCGTCCTCCTGTTCTTCCCCTTGAGCATTGTAGATAGGGGCATAGTAGCAGTAGATGTTTACTTTCCAGCTTTTCATACTGCATTTCTTTTGTTACTTTTATCTCTAGTAGACTTAGTGGGCAGGCCGTCGGGCTTGTTGGCGGCACCCACTGAGAACTACTGTGGGAGGTAGTTCTCACACCCGTCGTGGTGTCTTTTCCCCAGGGACTTCAGCTCCAGTTCCTGCGGTGCCTGTTGCTGATCCTGCTCTTCCAGACCGAGGTAAGGGAGTCGCGAGATAGATCCCTTCCCCCTTCAGCTTCAGTGTGTTATAGAGGTACCCTTATATTTTGGTTGTGTCATGGTTGAGAGATTATGTAGTGAGGTATCGAGTTGTACTTTTCTTCTTTCTTGAGAGACTTTTGTATTTGTTGGTGAGGACTTATTGTATATTGAGAGTTGTAATTATTTTATTTCTAGCAGTTTATTTTGCTCTGATATCTGTTTAGTGTAGTATCTTCCTTTTGCAGGTTAGACGCTACGCCTCTACAGGGCTCCCTGTAGGGACGGCGGATCTGTTGGCGAGCCCGGGATACAGTCTTGACCCCGGGGCGTGACAGGTGCACTACACGAAGCCCCAGTACTCTACATCCTCCCCTCCTTAAAAGGGTTTCGTCCTCGAAACACAAAAACCACATCTCAGGAGGGTGTCTCAAACAAATGGGGATAGGAGATCCTCAACTCATCCTCAGGCTCCCAAGTGGCCTCTCTCTCATCATGATAGCTCCACTGGACCTTCACAAAAGGTATGACTCGACTGCGCAATTCTTTCGTCTCCCGGGCAAGAATTCGCATCGGTCGCTCTTGATAGCTCAAATCCTCGTCCAACTCTAAGGAAGTGAAATCCAAAGCGTGCGAGAGATCAAACACATACTTCCTCAGGACGGATACATGAAAGACATCATGGTTGCCTGTCAATCGTGGCGGTAGCGCAACTCGGTAAGCAACTGGTCCAATGCGCTCCAATACCTCAAACGGGCCAATGAACCGCGGACTGAGCTTTCCGCTTACTCCAAATCGGCGTATCCCTCGGGATGGCGAGACTTTCAGGAAAACATGTGTTACGATATATTTAGTATTATCTTTATTGTTTCTATACTATATATTACTTACCATCTATAGCGTAGGATTATATAGCATGTAATCCTAGTTGTATTATTACTATGGTTGTCATTGTTACCATAGAAATACCTTCTCATGTACTATATAATTGATGTTAATACAAACCATAAGATATGCTCTTTTGCCCATCTATCATGGTATCAGAGCGGGAACCCTAATATTGGGAATATCGATCCTTAGCCACCATCTACCACGAGTCTCACCTTCTTCCATAGTTTTTTTTTTTTTCTTTAGATTTCTCTCACCGTCACAACCGCTACTACAGTACCGCTGCTACAGTACCGGCGCTACAGTACTGGCGCTACAGTAATTTCGGCCTCTCTTCATTATTCTGGTGTCGTTCAGATGCGTACTTGCTCTCTGGTGTAGTTTGGTTCTTCTCGGGTGCAATCAAGGTCAACTTTGATTCATTCAGCTTTTCCCATCGGGTTCTAATCTGACTTACTTGTCTTTATTCTGGATTTGTGACTACTTGGTATTATTTTCGACTCGTCGGATTTCCCTCGGTTACTCTCTCGTGGTGATATTTTCTTTTTGTAGTAACATGTCTTCTTTCTCAAATTTACCAGTGGTTAATATCAAAACTCTCATACCACTTGAACTAACAGATTCCACATATCTTGTGTGGAAACAAATATTTCTTAATGTTTTGGAGAGTTTTGGTGTTACTCCACATGTGTAATATCACAGATTTTATGTAACATTTTACCCTCCTGCTAATAAAGGTTAAGTTAAGGGAAAGTAAAATAACGGGTTTACTAAAGTTGATAATCTTGAGGTGCGGGTATTTTTCTGTGATAGAGCTCGAAAAACGGTGAACGGCGGTGCGATCGGATCCGGATTCTGACTTACGGAACCCCCAGAAAGGGGTGGTTAGGATTGCAGTAGCCAGGGGGTGCATTGAAATCCGTGCATGCTTTTCAAGGAAATAAGAATTTATTTTTAAAGAATTATCTTTAAAGAATTATCCCGAAGGATTTATCTTTGAGGAATTAATTAATTAGAGATTGAAATACCCGATGTGGATTTGACTGTACGTACATATGAAAAGGGAAAATAAAAGAAATAAATTAATAATAAGATTTATTTATTTCCCGTACCGAAAGGAAAACCCTAGTTCGAAAAGAGAGAAAAGAGAAAAGAAAAGGAAACCCTAACCGGAGGAAAAAGAAATAGAGAAGGAAGAAGCGGAGGAACCCGATCGCCCGATCGACGTGCCGGAGACCGGAGAACGAGACATCACCGCCATCGGAGGGCGGATCCGGATTCTCACCACCGCAAAGAACGGAGGTCGGGATCGCGTTGCCTCCTCCATCGGAGTAAGGTTAGGAATCGTTATTTCTCTTTCGTCGGTTTAATCGTGGGATTTTCCGTGTTCTTTGAGATCGGTTTAATCGATAAATTGATCACGGGTTCTTGATTGGTTTTGATCGGTGATTTGTTCGTGTTCTTGATCGGGTTTAATCGATGGTTTTTAATCGGTCTTGATCGGAGGTTTGATCGGGTTTCCGATCGATGTTTTGTTTGGTCTCCGATCAATGGTTTTATCGCTAGAGTTGCCGCGGATTTGTTTGGGTTATTTTGGTGTTCCGTTGGAGCATAGGGGAATTAACGGGAGGCTGCCGCCGCCGTCGAATTTGACGGGAGGCCGCCGCCGCCGTTATCATGTTCACGAGGTCGTCGCCGCAGCCGCCGTGGTCGCGTGGTCGCAACCGGAGCCGGAGAAGACGACGAAATCGAAAAATTGAGGGAAAAACCGGGTTACTGTTCATGGGAGTCCAGCCCGCAGCCGCGCGGTCCACGCTCCAGGCGTGGACCCGACGCATGATTCGGCGCAGTTTCCCGTGAACCCCGCTGCTCCGCCCGGCCCGCGCTGCATGCACCGGCCCGGCCCGCGTAGCGCGTTGCACGCCTGGTTGCTTAAGTCCAGTCGGACACCTGTTCTTGATTTAGTCCTGATGATTTTGCCTATTCTTGATTTAGTCCTGATGATTTTGCCTATTCTTGATTTAGTCCTGATGATTTTGCCTATTCTTGATTTAGTCCTGATGATTTTGCCTGTTCTTGATTTAGTCCTGATGATTTTGCCTATATGCCATATGTTCTTACCTGATAGACATTGAGCTCCTTATACATATCATGTATACATGTTTGTCAGTTTCATATCTGAGTACAGTAGATTCTTATGGTCTGATCATGCTTGTTGATTCCTGCCATTGGTTATATTCTGCATTTATATCCAGAGATACTTGCTTTTACATTCCTGATATGCATGATAGACCTATGATTGATACACAGATATTTGCATCCCTGTGGGGATTTCCGGCATTTTGCCGATTACCCGGTCTGTGGACCGTGAGCTTGAGCATTAGCATTATGATCGTTGTGCACCTACTGTTCGCTCGCGTACGCTGTGGGATTGATCACCCACATTGCGTTCTTTACCGGTAAAGGGTCTGGTTGGCCCGTGAGCTATCCCCTCTGGCTGTATCACTGGGTACGGGGAGCCCCTCGGCTGTACCGATATGAGAAAACTCTCGGCTGTACCGTTTGGTACGAGGATCCTCTTGGCTATATCAATGGTACGGGGTTGCTGTTCAGCTCGGCTAGGTGGAATCCAGTATGATTGTGGTTGGCTCGGCATAGATATCTTCGCCTGAGGTCCCCGTGACCAATAGTGGCATCGGTTGGGTACTTACTGTTCCTTTGTTGATGCATAGCTTATATTTCCATATTCTGGCATGTTTTACTGTTTATTTCTGTACCCATATCTGCTCAGTTATATCTTGATTATCCGTAGACATGTTATTGATTATTCAGCTTTACCTATCGATCTATTTACTATCCGCAGATTATGGTATCCAGTAGGTACGATTAGCTATTTCTCGGCTCGTCGTGCCCACTGGGATACATGTACAGTGTATCTCACACCCCCTGGGTGACCATTTTCAGGTCGGTCAGGTGCTGGGATGTCGGGACACGTTGGTGAGGCTGTTGCGTTAGTACCGACCCTTATGTCACCAGTATATTTTACTTTCCGCATTACATTTTAAATTATTATAAATTGTCTAATGATGCATGCGCAGTTTAGACTACTCTGGTATTGACTGTAAGTGCTTAGCCGTGCATGTATAGGAAAGGCTCTGTCCAACTGGACAGGGAATTTACTATACATGTGGCGATCTGTTCACGCCCGAAATGATTTAAACTCTGATGTCAAAAAAAAAAAAAAAAAAAAAAAAAAAATTAGCCTACTTTTCAAAACTCGGGGCATGACAGATTTTATGGTATCAGAGCATAGGTACACGATGCCTAGGTATTTGGTTAGGATTGAGTCCTAGGATGACTTGTGACGTACATGAGAGCGCGGGGTATTTGTATTGTGGTTAGGAGCTCAGGTGTGTTTACGCACTATTGAGTCTCGTTGTTGTGGTTACGAATGGTGTTCGCACGCACTCTGGGCTTTGGGGGTGTTGTGGGTGCAGTGTTAGCTGTGGCCGTGGTACGGACCATGGACTTGATGTTTCAGTAGAGCCAAAAGGCTCGGATTGGTTATTGCGGTTGGAGCTCACCGCTTTTGTCGAGAAAGCCAAGGATGGCACAGCAGCAGATGACTGCTATTATTGCACCTGCCCCACAGTTTGCCCAGAGGTTGAACAAGTTGTTGATCCTTCAGTGTCCCCGTGTCATAATTCAGTGGCCTATGGGCCCGATGGTAACCCTGTTTTGGGATGGATTCAAATTGGCCCTACCTTTTGCACAGATTTTGTGGACCGACGTAGACTCTCCTATGAGTTAGTCAGGGTGGTATTTATGACCACGAGGTGGTAGTAATCCTTGATAAAGGTTATGTCATTAGCACTGAGACTGTGTTGGGAGGTATGTGATATACCTTCTGATGGGAGTTGTGTCCCCAACTAGACGTTGGCGACAGATCTATGGTATTTCAACTTTCCTTTGATAAGCACGTTGGCTGCAGACAACGTACTGTCGAAAGAACTGAGGAAATATGTTGGGTTATATGTATTAAAGGATCTAAATAGGGGAAAAAACACCTAGAGGGGGGTGAATAGGTGTAAACAATAAACACTCAAAAAATCATTGCGCAATAAAACCCAATGCGGAAATAAAAATAAACACGCAAGATTTTTACGTGGAAAAACTCCAAACCGGAGTAAAAAACCACAGAACCGATCACACGGCGAAATCCACTAGAATTAAACACGTACAAGGTGATATAACGTACTCACAGACGACTCAACCTTTACCATACGCTCCTAGTAGATCTTCTCCGCTCGCTCCACGACGCTTCTCGAATCCACGATCTACGCCCAACGCTGAATCCACAGCGTCCAACGTCGAGTCCACGACGTCCGACCGAATCCACGGTCTTCACCCAGTAGCACGCTTCGAATCCACGAACGTACCTCGCTCCGAATCCACGAGAGCGGTAGCACCTTGAATCCACAAGGCCACGCGAGTCCACGCGCCGATTTTGGGAAAATCGTTGTTTTTTGGGTGGTGATGATCCGCCGAATACTTAGATTAGAAATAGATCGGAAATACCATCTAAGTATTCATTAATTTGATTCTACTCAAAATCTGAGTTTGGAAAATCTAGAATCAAATTAATCAATATAGATGAAGAAACATAGAATTAAATCTATTGATTTCCTTTCTTCTCTATATGTGGATTTATCTTTTTCGGTCGTATTTCATCTTACAATCTTGCCCTAGAAAATGACTCATAGGGTCTATTTATAGGTTAGAGACCATTGGATGAAGATAAGGATCAAAAACTAACCTTTTCTGAAATTTTACAGGACGGCGATCCGGATCGGAATTTCTGCGATCCGGATTGTCGTAACGTGATAGACAATTCCAGAAAAACAAGGGTTCGGGATCCGGATTGAAATGCCCGATCCGGATCGTTCATATATTTCAGCAAAAACCAATGTTCGGGATCCGGATCAGAATTAGCTTGGATCCGGATTGGATTTGCATATGAACCAACACCCTTCGGGATCCGGATTGGAAGTCTGATCCGGATCCTGAACATGTCCCATGTCCAGTTTTTGATTTTTATGCAATAAAAATTCTTCCAAGTGTTTCTACACTATAAGAAGTATTCGGATCACCAAAAATCTTTAGTTAAACATACCTGATCCTTTTGAATTCTTCTTTCTTGAGATTGAGGTATATGATCCAAATTTCTTTCATCTTCAATCTTCAAGACTTAACACTTTCACGAAATACGCCAACTCAAATTCCGTAACAATCTCCCCCTTTGGCGGTTTCGTGACAAAACACAAATCCACTTAAGAAAATTCAAAAAGGATATTTTTGTTGCTATCACCATACAACAAAAATTTACAATAGAGATCCAAAAATTAAATACATAAGATAAACTCCTAAAACAGACTCTAGACTTAGACATCTGTACTCTCTGCAAAAAGAAATCATTCTTGACAAAAGAGATAGTTAGATACCTCAAGAATTTTCAACAATCAAAACCTAGCAGAGATATAGTTCATACTCACGATGACATTTATGCATTCAGATATGTAATTGAGTCACAATTAAAAATCAACATATCTTCTAAACAATAGAAATCCAAATGTCATAGAAAGATTAGTCAACAAGCAACTTGTTAGTTATATTACATGCTCAAATAGTTAGTCGAATAGTTAGTCGAGGCATGCATGCAATCACAATACAAAACCAAAAGTTGCAAAAGTTGTGATACTTACCTTTCAAGGTTCAAAGTTTAACGTTCTTCTCACTCTCAAGCATTGTCAATCACAGAGCACAGTTCACTGTTCAAAGTTCTCTAAACTCTCAAAGTTCTCTAAACGCTCTCCCCCTTTTTGTCACAAAACTCAGCCAAAATTACAAAATGTAAGGAGAGTTAAAAAGTTTCAAAAATATGAAAAAAACTGAGAACTAAGACTAAAAGAAGCTAAAAACTGAACTGAAAATCCTAGAAACTGAAAACCTGCAAGAAAGACTGCACAAAAAGACGACAGAGGTTAGACAAAAATTAATCATCCGAGTCGGACTCATCAGAAGCACTGCATCCCATCTTCGAGAACATTTTCTTCATGAATTTCTTCATCGAAGTGACTGACTTAGTTAATGTGATCTGAGATGCCGTGATAATCTCAAGTTCTTCGGAGATTCGCCTCTGTTCTTTGGTTATCTGTTCTTGTTCAAACGATAGGCGTTGTTGTTGCTTGAAAATTGATGTTACCGATGCTTCATCATCTGCTCTGGGTGCTTGTTGTGATGGCGAGGCAGAGGTGCCGATACCAGGTTTCTTTCCGGATGACGGAGTTGGAGTAACATGAGGCAATTTGTGAAGGGACTTCACAATGGTGGATTCATTTATCATCCCCAAGCAATGTTGATAAGATGTTGCGGTGATGTCAATCTGAAACTTTTTCAGAATCCTCATGATTATCAACGGAAACGGAAGTCTTTCGGAGGGGTGAGGATGCTCAACATATCTCGACATTCTGTTCCAAATAATGTACGGGATGTTCATGTTCAAACCAACTGCGTCAGATGGATGCCCGAGAAGGTATAAGAATAGCATTCTATCCCATCTCATCACCTTTGTTTGCATGTTTGGGAGAATGTTATAGCAAGTAATGAAGTTGAGAAACCTGTATTCAAGCTTGAGTTGTTTGGATTTAACAGTTTTACCATCTTGCGATTCAGTTCCTTCCAAACAAATTCCGTTCAAAACAGTTTGCCACATGGTACTCGTTAGACTTCTTCCCGTCAAATAGTTGATCCCCGATCTGTTGGATTCCATACCAAGGACTTCGCCGATTAACTGCGGAGTGATTTTAAGTTTCATCCCTTGGATATTTGTGTAGAACTGCATTGAGCCATGTTCATCTTCTTGAAGATGTCTTGCATTTGTATAAAAGGTCCTTACTCGATGCAAACAATATCCGAGTAATTCCGGAAATCGGCAAACTTGAAGAAGATTAGCTTGTTCAATTAAAGTCCCAAACTCTAGTGAATGATCGCGGAGAGCACCAATATTGACATGTCGTTCGCCGATGCATTCACGATGTTCAAAAGCTCTAAGGCGATCAGTGTTGACGAGCACTTCTTCCTGGCGAGGCGGAGAATCAGGAACTATTGGCTTGCTAACATCAACATCTCGTGCTTGTCCAAAGCGTCGAGCTAGTCGTTTCCTTTTCACCGAGATGGTTGGAGCAGTCATTGGAGCTTTTCCTTTGTCCATGGGTGTCTTTCCTTTTGATGAAACAGGGGTCTTCTGTGTCGATTTAACAGGCAATGCTTCATCATCTGACAACTCGTCCCAATTCACTTCATCTTTTTCCTGTTCAGACTCTGAATCTTCAAGATGAACGCATTCTCCCTTTTTGAAAGGTTTCTTTGCTCTCTTCAATTTATTTATTGCTCTTGTATGCACCATTGCAACTAATAGGAAAATGATCCATGAGAATTCCATTGCTGTGCGTGCTTTAAGAAGATTGAAATCCTGTGAATACACCTCAAGAACATGAAAAATTGTTAAATTTCAAAAATTTGGAAAATTGTACCCAAACAATCATATTCATGTAGAGAGACTAAGAATCAAATTAGTTTTGCAAAAAGAATTTTAAAAATAGATCAATTCCATGATTTTCAAAAATTCCTATTATATGCCCTAAAACCGAATTTTCAGAAATCGAAGCCCAAAAATTCGTTTATCTTGAGAAAACCTAGCATATAATCAAAACTAATCTACCCAGAGTTCTTATTTCAAAAGAAATTTGATCAAAAACCACTCACAAACGAAAAAGATGCATGATTTCTACTCACGTTTTGAGCAAAGAAGAAAAAACAGTGAAAAACCGAGATTTTGATCAATATAACTTACTTTGAATTGAAGAGAATGAGTTTGGAGGGCTCTAAGATCTTTGCTTTCAAGAGAGAGAAACTCAGGAGATTAAGAAACGAAAGCTTGTGAAGAAATAAAATCAAAAACCACTTCGTTTCATATAAACCCTAGCCGCGATCCGGATCGTATCGTGAATCCAATCCGGATCGGCTACCCGCAGGAAATACCTGCGTTCGGGATCCGGATCACCTTGTCCAATCCGGATCGGCTCCAACTTTTTCTTTAGAAAAATTAAGAAAAATTCCATAAAATCCAGAAAAAGTATGTAAGCACTTTAGCGTATCAACTTCAAATAAAAATCATCGTTTCATACAACAAGAAATAGATTATACAAAATCTATCAAAAATACTCAAATAACGAAACGAAAATTTATAAAAATTAAATCCCTTAAAGTTGAACAACTTCAATCACATCTAACATGATCTTATGCGTAATGCCTTTATCAAATCATCAATTTGGTAAAGAAAATGAAGTACCAAGATCAATAGATGTTTGAAATCCCAGATAAGTTAGATAATGTATCTAGACAATCTGTTGAAGAGAGTGGCTCTTTGAGCATCTTTCATTAAACATCCCACCTTATACCAACTTTGAAATTTGACAGAGTCAAGTATTTCAGTATGTATTTTATTTAATTCAAAAATTGAAAAACCATGGAAAGCGAATTTGAGATGTCCATGATGGGCGAACTGACATATTTTCTTGGATTACAAGTGAAACAAAGTGACGATGGCATCCATCTGTGTCAATCCAAGTACGCAATGGAGTTGGTCAAAAAGTTTGGTTTAGAAAATTCTAAAGATTTTCCGACTCCAATGGGAACTAGCAATAAGGGATTAGGAAGTGAATCTCTTAGTGAGAATGTAGACGAGAAACTGTATCGCAGTATGATTGGAAGTCTACTTTACCTCACGGCTAGTCGCCCGGATATATCCTTTAGTGTTGGGATTTGCGCGAGATATCAATCAGCACCAAAGGAGGTTCACCTGAAAGCGGTGAAACGGATCATCCGGTACATCAAAGGAACCATAAATTTCGGAATTTGGTATCCTATGGGAACAAGTCTGGATATTGTTGGATACTCAGATGCCGATTGGGCAGGATCTGTGGATGATCGGAAAAGCACGAGTGGTGCATGTTTTTATCTTGGCCATTGCCTTGTTGCATGGCATAGTAAAAAGCAAAACTGCATTGCACTCTCGACTGCCGAAGCGGAGTATATTTCAGCGGGAAGTTGTTCAACCCAATTGATTTGGATGAAAAGCGTGTTGAGCGACTTCCGAATTTCAGCATCTTCGGTAACCATTCTTTGTGACAACACTAGTGCTATAAACATTTCTAAAAACCCTGTGTTGCACTCTAGAACAAAACACATTGAACTTAGATATCATTTTCTTAGAGAGCTAGTTGAATCAAATATTCTTCAACTTTCATATATTTCAACTGAGGATCAATTAGCTGACATTTTAACAAAACCTTTGGATCAAAAACGTTTTATTCACTTGCGTAAAGCAATTGGAATGCTTTCCTTGAAATAATCTCTTTTTGAAACCTTTGCTTAGGTTAGGTTTTGTTTTTGTGTTTTGTTCTTTATCTATGTTTGTACATAGGACATTAATTGAGCATTAGTTATATTGACTTTAATTGCATCCTTTCACGCATTTAGAAATTTATTATGCTTTTGATATCATAATATTTCAATGTTGCAATGATCATTTATGTTAATTAAGTCATCTTTTAAGTGATCAAAGTCAATTTCTCTCTCAATGATCTCTTGGTATAGTCATTATCTTATTTGACTATTTAGTCGAGTATGAATGCGAGATCAATTTTTGGTTGAATACCTTATATATTAAATAATTGATAGCCAATTGAGGGGGAGTCAAAGAAATGTAATATGCTCAAAAGATGTGGAAAGAGTTACATCCCAATGAGGAGTGTGAAAACTACCACCACATGGAGGAAAGAGCTACCACCTCGGTCGTCCGAGTACTGTGTGCAGCTACCACATGTATACCAAGCATGGTTTTTCAATTTGATTAAATAAAATGCATATTGAAATACTTGACTCTGTCAAATTTCAAGGTTGGTATAAGGTGGGAATTTTAATGAAAGATGCTCAAAGAGCCACTCTCTTCAACAGATTGTCTAGATATATTATCTAACTTATCTGGGATTTCAAACATCTATTGATCTTGGTATTTCATTTTCTTTACCAAATTGATGATTTGATAAAGGCATTACGCATAAGATCATGTTAGATGTGATTGAAGTTGTTCAACTTTAAGTGATTTAATTTTTATAAATTTTCGTTTCATTTTTGGATATTTTTGATAGATTTTGCATAATCTATTTCTTGTTGTATGAAACGATGATTTTTGTTTAAAGTTGATACACAAAAGTGCTTACAATACTTTTTCTGGATTTTCTGGAATTTTTCTGAATTTTTCTGAAGAAAAAGTTTGGAGCCGATCCGGACTGGGCAAGTGATCCGGATCCCGAACGCAGGAAAATCCTGCGGGTAGCCGATCCGGACTGGATTCTTCGGGCAGATCCGGACCGCGGCTAGGGTTTATATAGAACAAAAGGGTTTTTGATTTTTCTTTACTCCAATCTTTTGTTTCTAAGCTTCCAGACTTTCTCTCTCTAGATTTCTTGATCTTGGAGCTTCCAAACTCAAAGTCTTCAATTCAAAGTAAGTTTTCTTGATCAAAATCTCGGTTTTTCACAGTTTTTCATATTTTTGCTCAAAACGTGAGGGAAATTTCATATCTTTTTCGTTTGTGAATGGTTTTTGATCAAATTTCTTTTGAAATAAGAACTCTGGGTCATTAGTTTTGATTATATGCTAGGTTTTCTCAGATAAACGGATTTTTGGCCTTCGATTTCTAAAAATTCGGTTTTAGGGCATAAAAGAGAATTTTTGAAAATCATGGAATTGATCTATTTTTAAAATTCTTTTTGCAAAACTAATTTGATCCCTAGTCTTTCTACACGATTATGATTGTTTGGGTACAATTTTTCAAATTTTTGAAAATTAACAATTTTTTTGTGTTCTTGAGTTGGTCTTCACAGGACACTTTCTTTTTCTTAAAGCACTTACAGCAATGGAGTTCTCATGGATCATCCTTCTGTTAGTTGCAATGGTGCACACTCGAGCAACAAACAAACTGAAAAGAGCTAAGAAAACTCAACGGAAAGGTGAGTTTCTTCTTGTCAACGATTCAGAGGCTGAAGCAGATAATGAAGAAGTAGATTGGGACAAATTGACTGATGATGAATCAATGCCCGTTAAACCTAAGCAAAAGACTTCCGACACATCAAAAGGAAAAGCTCCCATGGATAGAGGAAAAGCACCTATGACTTCACCAACCATCTCGGTGAAAAGGAAACGGCTAGCTCGACGCTTTGGACAAGCACGAGATGTTGATATTAACAAACCAATAGTTCCTGATTCTCCGCCTCGCTTGGAAGAAATGTTCATTAATGCTGACCGTCTTAGGGCATTTGAACATCGAGAATGCATCGGAGAAAGACATGTGAATATTGGTGCTCTCCGAGATCACTCACCGGAGTTCGGGATTTTGATTGAATAAGCTAATCTTAATCAAGTTTGCAGATTCCCGGAATTACTTGGGTATTGTTTGCATCGTGTGAGAACCTTTTACACAAATGCAAGACATCTTCAGGAAGATGAACATGGTTCGATGCAGTTTTACACAAATATCCAAGGGATGAGACTCAAAATAACTCCGCAGTTGATCGGGGAAGTCCTAGAAATGCCATCGAGTAGATCGGGGATTAACTATTTAACTGGAAAAAGCTTGACGAATGCTCTGTGGCAAACCGTTATAAAAGGAATTTGTTTGGACGGCACTGAATCGACAGATGGTAAAACTGTTAAATCCAAACAACTCCGGCTTGAATACCGGTTTCTCAACTTCATCACTTGTTATAACATTCTCCCGAACATGCAAACAAAGGTGGTGAGATGGGATAGAATGCTGTTTTTATATCTCCTAGGTCATCCTTCTGAAGCCGTGGGGTTGAACATGAACATCCCTTACATTATTTGGAACAGAATGTCTAGATATGTTGAGCACCCTCATCCTACCGAACGGCTTCCGTTCCCATTGATCATTATGAGGATCCTAAAGAAATTTCAAATCGATATCAGCTCAACATCGTACCAGCATTGTTTGGGGATGATAAATGAATCCACAATTGTTAAGTCCCTTCACAAATTGCCTCATGTTACTCCGACTCCTTCCTCTGGAAAGAAACCTTGTGTCGGCACCTCACGACAAACACCCGGACCAGATGAAGAAGCATCAGTAACCTCAATTTACAAACAGCAACAACGCCTATCTTTCAAACAAGAGCAGATCACCAGAGAACAGAGGCGAATCTCAAAAGAACTTGAAATTATCACAGCATCCCAAATAACATTGACGAAGACAGTCTCCTCAATGAAGAAGTTAATGAAGAAAATGTTCTCAAAAATGGGATGTAGCGCCTCGGATGAATCAGATTCAGATGCTTAATTCTTTTGTCTAATTTTTCTTTTCTTTGTGCAGGTTTTAGTTTTAGTTTTTAGTTTCTCTTAGTTCTCAGGTTTTTCTTATTTTTGGAACTTTTTTTTAACTCTCCTCATATTTTGTGATTTTGGCTTAGTTTTGTGACAAAAAGGGGGAGAGAGTTTAGAGAACTTTGAACAGTGCAGTGATTGAACTGTGAACATGCTTGTGAGAACTATGGAGAACTTGAACTATGAAGGTAAGTATAACTTCAACTTGGGTTTATCTTGTGATTTGATGCATGCCCCTACTAACTATTCGACTAACTATTTGGGCATGTAATATGACTAACAAGTTGATGTTGACTAACATTTCTGTGACATTTGGATCTTTACTGCTTAGAAGATATGTTGGTTTTTAATTGTGATTCTCTTACATATCTGAATTCTTAAATGTCATGATGAGTATAAACTCTATCTCTGTGTTTGGTTTTGATTGTTGAAATTCTTGAGGTATCTAACGATTTCTTTTGTCAAGAATGATTTCTTTTGCAGAGAGTACAGATGTCTAAGTCTAGAGTCTGTTCTAGGAGTTTATCTCATGTATTTATTTTTTGGATCTCCATTGTAAATTTTTGTTGTATGGTGATAGCAACAAAAATATCTTTTTGAATTTTCTTGAGTGGATTTGTGTTTTGTCACGAAACCGCCAAAGGGGGAGATTGTTACGGAATTTGAGTTGGCGTATTTCGTGAAATTGGTTAAGTCTTGAAGATTGAAGATGAAGAAGTTTGGATCATATACCTCAATCTCAAGAAAGAAGAATTCAAAAGGATCAGGTACGTTTAACTAAATAATTTTGATGATCCGAATACTTCTTATAGTGTAGAAACACTTGGAAGAATTTTTAATTGCATAAAAATCAAAAACTGGACATGGGACATGTTCAGGATCCGGATCGTGGATCTCAATCCGGATCCCGAAGTAGGTTTGTTCATACGCAATTCCATCCGGATCGCAGCATTTCAGTCCGGATCCCGAACGTGTAATTTGAAGGAATTGCATGAACGATCCGGATCAGGAATTTCAATCCGGATCCCGAACGTGTAATTTGAAAATTGTATGAACGATCCGGATCGTGGAATTTCGTCCGGATCCCGAATGTCCTCTTTTCTGGAAATAGTCTGTTTCGCTGAAACAGTCCGGATCGTCAATTCCAATCCGGATCGTCGTCCTGTAAAATTCCAGAAAAGGTTAGTTTTTGATCCTTATCTTCTTCCAATGGTTTCTAACCTATAAATAGACCCTATGATTCATTCTTAGGGTACAGAAAAATAGAACGAAAAAATACGACCGAAATAGAAAAATCCACATATAGAGAAGAAAGGAAATCAATAGATTTAATTCTATGTTTCTTCATCTATATTGATTAATTTGATTCTAGGTTTTCCAAACTCAGATTTTGAGTAGAATCAAATTAATGAATACTTAGATGGTATTTCCGATCTATTTCTAATCTAAGTATTCGGCGGATCATCACCACCCAAAAACAACGATTTTCCCAAAATCGGCGCGTGGACTCGCGTGGCCTTGTGGATTCAAGGTGCAACCGCTCTCGTGGATTCGGAGCGAGGTACGTTCGTGGATTCGAAGCGTGCTACTGGGTGAAGACCGTGGATTCGGTCGGACGTCGTGGACTCGACGTTGGACGCTGTGGATTCGGCGTTGGGCGCTGATCGTGGATTCGAGAAGCGTTGCGGAGCGAGCGGAGAAGATCTACTAGGAGCGTATGGAAAAGGTTGAGTCGTCTGTGAGTACGGTATATCACCTTGTACGTGTTTAATTCTAGTGGATTTCGCCGTGTGATCGGTCCCGTGGTTTTTTACTCCGGTTTGGAGTTTTTCCACGTAAAAATCTTGCGTGTTTATTTGTTATTTCCGCATTGGGTTTTATTGCGCAACGATTTTTGAGTGTTTATAGTTTACACCTATTCATCCCCCTCTAGGTGTTTTTTCCCCTATTTAGATCCAATTATATATAACCCAACACGACTTGCTATTTCTCGGCCCGTCGTGCCCACTAGGATACATGTAGAGTGTATCTCACACCCCCTGGGTGACCATTTTTCAGGTCAGTCGGCTGCTGGAGATTGGGACGATCCAGTGAGTTGTCGCGCTAGAGTTGTCCCCTGCTATTGGCCGCAGTGGCCCAATGCTAGTATTTGCTGTTACCGTATCATGATCTTAGTTTGTCTCTGTATTTTCGAGTTGTAGTTGTGGATGTATTAGTTGTAGAGCTTTATGTTTTGATTTAGCTGTTGATTATATTGCTCTCTGATTGTATCATTGCACTTGCCTAGCCGAGCATGTATAGGGGAGACTCTGTCCGTGTGGACAGAGAATTTTCTATGCATGTGGCGGTCTGTTCACGTCCTGAGTTTAAAAGTTTGAACTCTGATTTAAAAAAAAAAAAAAAATCTACCGCTGTTTTGAAACTCGGGGCATGATAAGATCTTCTCCGCTCGCTCCGCAACGCTCCTCGAATCCACGATTTGCGTCCAACACCGAATCCACGACGTCCGACGTCGAATCCACGACGTCCGACCGAATCCACGGTCTTCACCCAGTAGCACGTCTCGAATCCACGAACGTACCTCGCTCCGAATCCACGAGAGCGGTTGCACCTTGAATCCACAAGGCCACGCGAGTCCACGCGCCGATTTTGGAAAAATCGTTGTTTTTTGGGTGGTGATGATCCGCCGAATACTTAGATTAGAAATAGATCGGAAATACCATCTAAGTATTCATTAATTTGATTCTACTCAAAATCTGAGTTTGAAAACCTAGAATCAAATTAATTAATATAGATGAAGAAACATAGAATTAAATCTATTTATTTCCTTTCTTCTCTATAGGTGGATTTTTCTTTTTCGACCGTATTTTGGATTTTACGGCTTCTTTTTGGATTACCCTAAAAAATGAATCGTAGGGTTTATTTATAGGTTAGAAACCATTGGAAGAGGATAAGAATCAAAAACTAACCTTTTCTGGAATTTTACAGGACGACGGTTCGGACTGGAATTTCGGCGGTCCGGACTATCGTAACTAAACAGACTATTTCCAGAAAAACATACGTTCGGGGTTGTAGTAACCGTGATTTTTAAAATCCCAAAATCTAAGCTTAAATAATTTCCTGAATTATTTAAATGGCAAAAATAGGCAATTAATAGTCAATAGTGGCCCTTAAAATATCGACTTTTGATCGGGGCCTGATCTGGAAAATCCGAGATCACCATTGCGATCGTCTCGTCGAAACATAAAATTTTCATATTCATATGTCTTCGATCCGACGGTCGGATCTTCCAGAAATCAGAAAAGAAGCAGGCGGGCCCCACAGCTTAAGTGAATAGTAAACCCCTTTATTTCAATTCCCTCTAGATCACTAGCGGCCGATTCACTGTTTAGAAATCTAATATAGGGGTATTAGTAATGGATCCTAGCTAATTTCGACGTTCTGAGCACAATGGCACTGACGGATTTCGCGTTTGGCGACCCGGGTGCATCGAAGTGCGTGCAAAGTACCACTTTCCGTCGAACTTTATGGCTCGAGAATTTATCCGAGCGTCAAACAAAACCAACAAATACGCTACCTGACAGGTCTCGACGAGCCGGACGTCGTGGCGAAGTCCGTTTCGCCAATTAACGAACGGATTTTCTCGAAATGCGTGAAAAGTGCCGAAAAACCAATATTTTCTAATAAAACCTAAGTATTTTATGTGCTAAATTGTTAGGGACTCAAACCAGAGGGTGTTGGGTGCATTTTGCACCTATTGTAGAGAGCTCGGAGCCTAGGGTTTGGTGTGAACCCGGTTTGAGGAAATTTTGCAAAGAATCTTGCATTTATGTTATGGTGTCTCTTGGTCTCCTTTGGGTTCATGCACGAGGGGTCTGGGATGGATTCCGAAGCATCACATGAATCCTCTGAACTCCCCTGAACTAGTCCCGAGTGCTGGGTGGCTGAGACACAAACTCCATTAGAGAAGAACTCGAGAGAAAGAGAGAAAGAAGAAGATGGAACCAACTTCTTCCAAGTTTTGACCTGGAGATCCCTGTGGTGATTTACTGCATCTAAGGATCACTGTGGAGCTAGCCGTGGCCGCGCGTGGAAGAGGAACCCATTCCGGCTACTTCCCTTCTTCTCCAAATCCGGCCAAGGTAAGGTTTTCCAAACCTTTGGTTGTAAGAGCCCGAGACCATTAACAGTGGACCTCTTAGGTCCTTAGCTTCCTCCCTGCAAAGTCCGAGCCTCCCATGCACGTTGCATGGCCGGCGAGAGCAAGAAGTTGCCGGAAACCTAATAAAGCTCCGCCTCGACATAGCTAAGCAACCATTGAACCAAAATAGCTAAAAATTGGTATGCAAGGACTGTAGGATATGTAGATTATTTCTGCAAAATTTTAACAAATATGGCTGAGTATTTTGGGAGAAAACTTATGCCCTAGCTTTTCGGGTTTTTACAAGTTGGCCGAGCCTTGTGCTCCGGCGCCGGCGGGCTTCTCCGGCACCGGCCACCTACCCAGAAGTCTTCCTGGGGATGAGAGGAGTGCCCCCATGCATTTGCATGGCATCCATGCAGCACCAAAATGGTGCGGCCATGGACGACCCGAAATCAAGCATTTTTGCGGCCGCCGACGCTCCGGCCATCTTTGGCCGGGGTGAGATGGTCGGGAAGCTTCGTATGACCCCATGGAAGCTTTCCATCCAAGTTGGAGGGCTTCAAAACGGCTCTGTAAAAATCCGCCATTAGAGGTGTTGAGCTCAAATCCGAGCTTGGCTCCCCGCCGTCGCCGCCGCACCCCGTCGCCGGGCACGGGTTCAGGGAAGTTGGTTGTGATGTATAGAAGCTTGTTGGTCAAGTTGTTGAGCCCCAGAACCTCGGGATGATTGGTCACGATTTTCAAAGCTTTGGCCTCCATCTTCAACCTCTAGCTCCGGCCAACCTAAGGTGTTTGGCCTGCTCCAGATGGGGGGAAGTGTTCAAGACACTTAGTAGAATATATTGCTCCAGAAATTTCTGCTCTAGGTGCAGTGTAGACAAAGATCTAACTTACAAATTCTGCATATGTATATTGTGTATAAATATGCATGCCATGTGTTTGATAAAATGCCACAATGAAGTAAACTACAGAATTAGACTTGGATGTAAATATGAAAGTTGTTCCAAATGTTCCCCTGAGCTTGATGCTCACTCAGATCAAATAGGATCTGTGTGGAATAAAGTTTGAAGCATTGTGAACTTGTATGTGTGCAAGGCTATGGTTCTGGTTGAACCAACAGATCTGGGCTACAATTAGGGTGAGCCCTGGTATCTTGACACTGTCCAGAGACACTTTCATATACAAAGTTTTAATAAAAGATGTGTAGGTTAAAAGTTATAGTATTAACTACCTTTAAGAATAATTTTGGCCCAAACCTTGTTTTAGGTTGTTTGCGAAGCCGCGACAGAGTACTCTTGGCTAATTTGGGGTCACTGAACGCGATGCTCGCGTTAAAAAATGATTTTGAAGTCTCGGAGAAACAAAAATGCAAAATGGCTATGTTAGAGGAGTGTTTTATGGCCCGAAGTTTTCCTCGGGATGCGTGCTGCCACAAATGTGTGAGCACGGTGTTCAGCAAGTTAAAAGTCACCTGCTGGAAGTGACGGTTTGTTAAAATGAGTTTCCAGTTGAAAGAACGAGTGAAAACAGTGCTTAAATGACACTATTGTTTAAGTAATTAGAGGGTTTAAGTTGATTTGGAATAAGTTAGAGTCAGAGTTGATCCTTGATCAATATGATTGATTCAGGTTTATTCGGTGCCTCTGGTTCTGAGCATACAGTGGATACGGTTTAGTCGCCTGCGATTTGTCAGGTGGGTTTATCTTCGGTCCGGGCTTTATCATTTCGGCCCTCTGTGTACGGTATTGGTTGGACCCCTGTTATTGTGGCCTAGTTGATGTTTGAGCCTGCCTTCCTTTTTGATCAGTTTTGTTTTTCTAAAAACGTATTTTTAACCAACCCATGTTTTGTTTCCAAGCTTCGCAGAGTCGCCGGAGTCTGTTCTTGTTTGATAGGACGAAGGCTTTGCTCTTCGGGGTTTGGATATAAAACATGTTTTCAAAATTGTTTTTCTAAAAAGATTTAAATTCGCATAATTGATTCCCAGATATAATGACTCTATTCCTGGACAATTGCCATGCCTGATTGGTCATTAATTAGCTTGCACATTTATGCTTGATTATCAGTATATCCTGATCTATGCTTTAGAGGTTATTGATTATACTCTGCATTGCACCCTTATTGGGATTTTGGTCATTTGCTAGTTTGCATACCTGTTTATCGGTACCCCCTGATTATTCGGATCCATGTTATAAGAGTGGATGATTATTCCTACATATAAGTTGAGATTCAGTTGATTCTGACATTGCATCGTTGATTGGATTGTTTCGGCTTGTTGTTCACCCGTTATGCTGCTAAATACATGATTTTATTAAATAAATGTTTTTACCGAGCTTCGTAGGGTAGCCTGAGTCTGTTCTTGTTTGATAGGACAAGGGCAACGCTCTTCGAGGTTTGGACCTAAAACCTACCGAGCTTCGTAGGGTCGCCTGAGTCTGTTCTTGTTTGATAGGACGAGGGCAACGCTCTTCGAGGTTTGGACTTTTCAAAATGTTTTTCTCAAAAACATGTGTTTGGTCTGCATGACTGGTTAGTCTGCATGATTGGTATTCAGTTGTTGTTGTTGATCTTGCATTGAGTAGAGATGTTGTTATCTTATCACTGTTACATCCCAGAGGGGATTGATTCTGGCTTGTTGCCGATTACCCGGTCTGTGGACCGTGAGCTTGAGCATTCGCATGATTTATCGCCCGCACTGCTGTACTTCACGAACATCAGCGGAGTAGCTACCCGTGTGGATGTTCTTTACCGGTAAAGTGGTCTGGTATACGACCCGTGACTCCCAGGTTAGTGCCCAAGGGTGCCGGAGTGTTGACTCCCAGGTTAGTGCCCGAGGGTGCCGGAGTATGTCAGCCAGGTTGGTGCCAGGTTCGGCGAGTTTTGCCTGAGGTCTTGTAGACCAATATGGTGGCTTGTGATTGGGTATCTTGGTATTTCAATTATTGATGCATTTGTTGCTTGTTTAGCCTGCTTTTATCATATCATATGATTTTCCTGATTCCTATTTCTGTTATAGATGTCAGCCTATGCTTGCTTCAAGATTTATAAGTCGATTTAATTACAGCTCCAATTATATAACTGCGATGATATATGACTGTTGATCTTCTTGTTGCCTATCTGATTCCCATGTTACCCTCATAATTAGATATCTGTTGATCTCATGATTATATATATTTGTTGATCTCCATGTTGCCTATCTGATTATTCTAACCCCTGATTATTACTATCCTCTAGTATTGTATACCAGTAGGTACGATCTGCTATTTCTCGGCTCGTCGTGCCCACTGGGATACACTCCGGTGTGTCTCACACCCTCGGGTGACTGTTTTTCAGGTCGAGCGGGTGTTGGGATGTCGGGACGCATTGGCGAGGTATCGATATAGAGGTTGACCCTGGACAGCCGGAAAGCACATGTAATTGTATTAGTAAAAAAAGAGTGTACTTTATTTTGTAAAGTTGTTGTAATAATTAATTTGTAATTTTAATAGACGTAGTACGTAGTTAGTACTCTGATGTTGTTGCCAAGCTAGCCGTGCATATATATAAAAGGCTCAATCCCAAAGGGGATTGGACTCTTCTATATATGTGGCGGTCTGTTGCGCCCTGGCTGGTTTTGAAACTTTGATTGAAAAAAAAAAAAAAAAAAAAAAAAAAAAAATTTAGACGCTGATTTTTAACTCGGGGCGTGACAGGGGTCCGGACTGAAATATCCACGGTCCGGACTGTTCATGCAATTCCTGCAAATTCCACGTTCGGGGTCCGGACTGAAATAACCACGGTCCGGACTGGAATTGCGCATGAACTACCCTATGTTCGGGGTCCGGACTGTAATGCCTGATCCGGATCCTGAACATGTAATATGTCCAGTTTTTGATTTTTATGCAATTAAAAATTCGTCCAAGTGTTTCTACACTATAAGAAGTATTCGGATCACCAAAAATATTTAGTTAAACGTACCTGATACTTTTGAATTCTTCTTTCTGGAGATTGAGGTATATGATCCAAACTTCTTCATCTTCAATCTTCAAGACTTATCCATTTTCACGAAATACGCCAACACAGATTCCTTAACACAAAGATACCCTAAATGCACGAAAGGATTTGATGTCGATGGGTTTAAGAAAGGAGCTTCACTTGATACCAATGGAGGGGAAGGTGATGGCCATACAAAATGAAATTGAAACAGTTGCTAGCAGCAAAACATATAAAATGCCTAGTGCTTATTACACATTTTCCAAAGATGAGAGGCAATTATTTTGCCAATTTCTAATGGATTTGAAGCTTCCAGATGGATTTTCATCAAACATTTCTAAATGTGTCAATAAACAAGAAGGTAAGCTTCAAAACTTGAAGAGTCATGACATTCATTGTTTATTGCATCGGCACCTCCCATTAGAAATTCGCGGATTATTAAGGAAAGATGTTTCTAATACCTTAATCGAGTTTAGTGCCTATTTTAGAGAATTATGCTCCAAATCATTGAGAGTGAGTGATTTGGAGCGACTTGAAAATTCAATTGCATTGACTTTGTGCAAACTTGAGAGAATATTTTCGCCTGCATTCTTTGATATCATGGTTCACCTATCAGTTCATCTCGCAACTGAGGCGAAAATTGCTGGCCCTGTCCAATATAGATGGATGTACCCGTTTGAAAGGTATATTTTTAATTTTTTATATTTTTTTATAAGAATGTGATATTAATGTAACCATATTGAATAGGTACATGCGCACGCTCAAATCATATGTTCGTAATAAGGCTCGTCCAGAAGGATCTATAGCAGAAGGAATAATTGCACAAGAATGTGTAACTTTTTGTTCTAAATACTTGTATGACACTGAGACACGATTAAATCGTGTCGGGAGAAATTATGAGGGTGATCTGACAGAAAACAACTCCAGCTTGACAATTTTTTCCCAACGTGGTTCCCCTCTAAGTAATTCCAAAATTGAGCAACTAACTATTTCTGATTGGAAGCGGACAACTATGTTTGTTTTAAAAAATTGTGAAGAAGTTTTACCTTATATTAGGCAAGGATTTAAATTCATTAGTGGTTCTAATTTGGATAATTTACTTTTTTTACTTTCTAATATCAACTTGATAATTTAATGCGTAGGGAACATATTGAAGAGGTTCGCAAAAATTACAATAGTGATGTGGAGCGGCGGCACGAAGAACAATTTTTAGCTTGGTTTCAAGCTAAAATAGCGGAGATATTCGATAACCAAGATAAAACAGTATCACAAGATCTATTATATCTAGCCCGAGGTCCAGATAAGCGAGTGAATAAATATTTTGGATATTTAATTAATGGTTTCAGATTTCACACAAAAGAGCATGAGGAATTTTTGAAGACACAAAATTCTGGGGTATTTGTGTCGGGAGATGATGGTCTAATCAACAAGGAATACTATGGGCAAATTTTAGATATCATTGAACTGCAATACCAAGGATCAAAAAAAGTTGCTTTATTTAAATGTCATTGGTGGGATGTGTACAACTGCGGTCGTGGATATAAGGAGGACGAAAATGGTTTTTTCTTAGTTAATGCTGATCGTGAATTGTCCACTAATACAACTGATCCATATATATTGGCTTCACAAGCTCAACAAGTATATTATGCCAAAGATATAAAGGATTCTAAATGGTTAGTTGTTATCAAGACACAACCTCGGGATCTTTATGATGAGCCTAGCATAGAAAATAGTGCTACTAATCAAGAGAATTCTACAGCAATACCAATTCAAGAGAATGAGAATATAGGTAATTTCTATAGATTTGATGGCGATGGCGATAGCGATCAGGATGATTTAAATAATTTTGAGATGGCTAGAGATAATATACATGAGATTGTAAGTGAGGTCAATATCAATGTAACTGCGCACGAAGAGGACCTCTTAAACTGTAACAGTGATGATAGCAATTTTTTGAACGAAACTTGACCTTTCTTGTTCTCAGGTAATAATTTATTATTTATTATTTATTCTTGCAAATTTTAATTTGTGTTTAGTGATAATACTTGATAAGCTTGCTTTGACTTCTTAATATTTCATGTTTATGTGAATAATTGATTATGCAATATGATTGACAGGCAATGGTGGGGGAAAGGAAGACTTCTAAAGCATCGGTGGGCTTTCAACCTCAAAAGCCATGGCTTAGATCACAATCTCAAAGATCAGAACGTACTCCACCAATCAGTGAAGGGGAACATGTATTCCAAGATTCTCCTTCAACTATAATTGAGCAGCCATCATCTCCAATTGTTGCTACTCCAGACATTAACACTACAGGTTTTATCACATAATTAATTATTATTATTAATTACATTCTATATAAGTAGAGCATCACTTTTCATTATCTTATACTAAATTTGCTATACATTATGTTGTAGCCAAGAAGAGAGGTAGGGGCCTACAACAAATCCAAACGCGAAAAAGAGAAAGGAGGATTCTAAAGGCGAAGTGCACATATCAAAGCGCTTGGGTCGAGCTGTGGGCGGTCAAGCGTTAACGGAATTCGTAACAGAAATGGGAGTGGTGTTGCGTCAATATGCACCACTTAATGTTCAGAAATGGGCTCAAGTGCCGACACATTATAAAGATCAGATGTGAGATCATTTAATGGTATGATCTTTTACTTTAGTTTTCCTTTATCATATCATTATGCTTCTTGTTACCATTTTTTATCTTAATACTTTGGTTTTTTGTTCAATTTTTATCTTACTACTTTTTAGGAAAAATACAACGGCCTTGATGGCTTTAGAAAGGAAGTAATGTCCAATTTAAATCATCTGTATAGAGATTGGAGGCATCGCAAGCATCTCCATTATAAACAATTTGAGACAGATGAGGAAAGGCTGCAAAATTGTCCAAATGATATTTCAGAATCTGATTGGGCAACTTTAGTAGAATACTTTGGCTCTGAACCATTTAAGGTTGTTAAATTTTTTTATACATATATCTATTAGTTTAGAAGGATTATTCTTATATTCAAATATAACCATATTTAATTTCTTGTAGAGCATGTCGGAGCGAAATAAAGCAAATCGAGCCAAACAATCAACCAGTTCAATCTGTGGCAGAAAATCATTTGCTTCTGTTCTACATGATATGGTGATTTTGTTTATTAAGTTAATTAATGGATATATTTTTATACTATATCCATTTGATGGCATAATATTTCTAATTTTAATTGCAGAGAGATCCAAGAACTGAGGATGATCCTGATTTGGCCGAATATTGGAAGGCTACACATCAAAGAAGAACTAATGGAACATGGTGTTCTGCTAAAACTCAAAATGCTCTGGTACAACAACCTTATTTCATAACACATTTCTATAACAAGGTTGTTGTACCAGAGCATTTTGAGCTTTAGCAGAACACCATGTCCCATTAGTTCTTCTTTGATGTGTAGCCTTCCAATATTCGGCCAAATCAGGATCATCCTCAGTTCTTGGATCTCTCTGCAATTAAAAATTAGAAATATTATGCCATCAAATGGATATAGTATAAAAATATATCCATTAATTAACTTAATAAACAAAATCACCATATCATGTAGAACAGAAGCAAATGATTTTCTGCCACAGATTGAACTGGTTGATTGTTTGGCTCGATTTGCTTTATTTCGCTCCGACATGCTCTACAAGAAATTAAATATGGTTATATTTGAATATAAGAATAATCCTTCTAAACTAATAGATATATGTATAAAAAAAATTTAACAACCTTAAATGGTTCAGAGCCAAAGTATTCTACTAAAAATGCCCAATCAGATTCTGAAATATCATCTGGACAATTTTGAAGCCTTTCCTCATCTGTCTCAAATTGTTTATAATGGAGATGCTTGCGATGCCTCCAATCTCTATACAGATGATTTAAATTGGACATGACTTCCTTTCTAAAGCCATCAAGGCCGTTGTATTTTTCCTAAAAAGTAGTAAGATAAAAATTGAACAAAAAACCAAAGTATTAAGATAAAAAATGGTAACAAGAAGCATAATGATATGATAAAGGAAAACTAAAGTAAAAGATCATACCATTAAATGATCTCACATCTGATCTTTATAATGTGTCGGCACTTGAGCCCATTTCTGAACATTAAGTGGTGCATATTGACGCAACACCACTCCCATTTCTGTTACGAATTCCGTTAACGCTTGACCGCCCACAGCTCGACCCAAGCGCTTTGATATGTGCACTTCGCCTTTAGAACCCTCCTTTCTCTTTTTCGCGTTTGGATTTGTTGTAGGCCCCCTACCTCTCTTCTTGGCTACAACATAATGTATAGCAAATTTAGTATAAGATAATGAAAAGTGATGCTCAACTTATATAGAATGTAATTAATAATAATAATTAATTATGTGATAAAACCTGTAGTGTTAATGTCTGGAGTAGCAACAATTGGAGATGATGGCTGCTCAATTATAGTTGAAGGAGAATCTTGGAATACATGTTCCCCTTCACTGATTGGTGGAGTACGTTCTGATCTTTGAGATTGTGATCTAAGCCATGGCTTTTGAGGTTGAAAGCCCACCGATGCTTTAGAAGTCTTCCTTTCCCCCACCATTGCCTGTCAATCATATTGCATAATCAATTATTCACATAAACATAAAATATTAAGAAGTCAAAGCAAGCTTATCAAGTATTATCACTAAACACAAATTAAAATTTGCAAGAATAAATAATAAATAATAAATTATTACCTGAGAACAAGAAAGGTCAAGTTTCGTTCAAAAAATTGCTATCATCACTGTTACAGTTTAAGAGGTCCTCTTCGTGCGCAGTTACATTGATATTGACCTCACTTACAATCACATGTATATTATCTCTAGCCATCTCAAAATTATTTAAATCATCCTGATCGCTATCGCCATCGCCATCAAATCTATAGAAATTACCTATATTCTCATTCTCTTGAATTGGTATTGCTGTAGAATTCTCTTGATTAGTAGCACTATTTTCTATGCTAGGCTCATCATAAAGATCCCGAGGTTGTGTCTTGATAACAACTAACCATTTAGAATCCTTTATATCTTTGGCATAATATACTTGTTGAGCTTGTGAAGCCAATATATATGGATCAGTTGTATTAGTGGACAATTCACGATCAGCATTAACTAAGAAAAAACCATTTTCGTCCTCCTTATATCCACGACCGCAGTTGTACACATCCCACCAATGACATTTAAATAAAGCAACTTTTTTTGATCCTTGGTATTGCAGTTCAATGATATCTAAAATTTGCCCATAGTATTCCTTGTTGATTAGACCATCATCTCCCGACACAAATACCCCAGAATTTTGTGTCTTCAAAAATTCCTCATGCTCTTTTGTGTGAAATCTGAAACCATTAATTAAATATCCAAAATATTTATTCACTCGCTTATCTGGACCTCGGGCTAGATATAATAGATCTTGTGATACTGTTTTATCTTGGTTATCGAACATCTCCGCTATTTTAGCTTGAAACCAAGCTAAAAATTGTTCTTCGTGCCGCCGCTCTACATCACTATTGTAATTTTTGCGAACCTCTTCAATATGTTCCCTACGCATTAAATTATCAAGTTGATATTAGAAAGGAAAAAAAGGAAATCATCCAAATTAGAACCACTAATGAATTTAAATCCTTACCTAATATAAGGAAAAACTTCTTCACAATTTTTTAAAACAAACATAGTTGCCCGCTTCCAATCAGAAATAGTTAGTTGCTCAATTTTGGAATTACTTAGAGGGGAACCACGTTGGGAAAAAATTGTCAAGCTGGAGTTGTTTTCTGTCAGATCACCCTCATAATTTCTCCCGACACGATTTAATCGTGTCTCAGTGTCATACAAGTATTTAGAACAAAAAGTTACACATTCTTGTGCAATTATTCCTTCTGCTATAGATCCTTCTGGACGAGCCTTATTACGAACATATGATTTGAGCGTGCGCATGTACCTATTCAATATGGTTACATTAATATCACATTCTTATAAAAAAATATAAAAAATTAAAAATATACCTTTCAAACGGGTACATCCATCTATATTGGACAGGGCCAGCAATTTTCGCCTCAGTTGCGAGATGAACTGATAGGTGAACCATGATATCAAAGACTGCAGAAGGAAATATTCTCTCAAGTTTGCACAAAGTCAATGCAATTGAATTTTCAAGTCGCTCCAAATCACTCACTCTCAATGATTTGGAGCATAATTCTCTAAAATAGGCACTAAACTCGATTAAGGTATTAGAAACATCTTTCCTTAATAATCCGCGAATTTCTAATGGGAGGTGCCGATGCAATAAACAATGAATGTCATGACTCTTCAAGTTTTGAAGCTTACCTTCTTGTTTATTGACACATTTAGAAATGTTTGATGAAAATCCATCTGGAAGCTTCAAATCCATTAGAAATTGGCAAAATAATTGCCTCTCATCTTTGGAAAATGTGTAATAAGCACTAGGCATTTTATATGTTTTGCTGCTAGCAACTGTTTCAATTTCATTTTGTATGGCCATCACCTTCCCCTTCTGTGACGCCCCACTTCCCAGGGGGTCACCCATCCTAGAACTACTCTAGCTCTAGCACGCTTAACTCTCATGTTCCTCTTGGATCTTGCTACCATCCAAAATGCTATAGCCGGGTTAGAGATTTTAGTCCTATTATATCATTTATATAGAGGACTAATCCAAATTCCGGGGGTGTCACATTCTCCCCCCCTTTATGCCCTGACGTCCACGTCAGGCTTGAGCACACTCACAAGCACCAGGCGATGTGAGACTCGTCTTGCTAGCCATAGCCGACCTTGTGAGGAGCTGCACTCCACTCACAACGGTCATTAGCCGGGGAGCCTCGCTCTACCCGCTATATAACCCTGGCTCAGCCGAGACTCATCTCACATTTCCGGCTGGTGAATGGCTCTGATACCAACTGTGACGCCCCACTTCCCAGGGGGTCACCCATCCTAGAACTACTCTAGCTCTAGCACGCTTAACTCTCATGTTCCTCTTGGATCTTGCTACCATCCAAAATGCTATAGCCGGGTTAGAGATTTTAGTCCTATTATATCATTTATATAGAGGACTAATCCAAATTCCGGGGGTGTCACACCTTCATTGGTATCAAGTGAAGCTCCTTTCTTAAACCCATCGACATCAAATCCTTTCGTGCATTTAGGGTATCTTTGGACTTTCCATCTGTATTCATAAGTGTGCCAACTACATTATCACCAATATTTTTCTCAACGTGCATAACGTCCACATTGTGTCGTAACAACAACGTATGCCAATACGGCAAGTTGAAGAAAATGCTATGTTTTCGCCAATTTAAATAGCACAGTTGTAGTTGAGAACGTTTTTTTTTTTTATATACTTTCCCAAAAGTTATTTGCTTCATTTGACTCAATTGCTCTAGCACTTCATCACCGGATAAAGTCTTAGGTGCAAGACGATTCTCCTTTGTTCCGTCAAATGATTTTTTGTCATTACGCCATTTATGATTAAGTGGCAAGAAACGACGATGACCCATATAACAAAACTTTTTTCCGTACTTCAATCTCATCGAAATTGTATCCTTGCTGCAACAAGGACATGCTAGACCTCCTTTCGTACTCCAACCAGATAAATTGGCGTATGCTGAAAAATCATTTATAGTCCAAAGAAGAGCAGCACGCATAGTAAAATTTTCTTTTTTGGACGCATCATATGTTCTAATCCCTTCTGTCCACAAATCATTCAACTCATCAATTAAAGGCTCCAAATATACATCAATATTATTACCGGGAGCTCTTGGGCCAGGAATAAGTAGTGATATCATAAAATAATCACTTTTCATGCACAACCATGGAGGCAAATTGTATGGAACTAGAATAACAGGCCAAACACTGTGTGTGATGCTCATATTTCCGAAGGGGTTAAATCCATCACTTGCTAAGCCCAATCTTACATTACGTGGCTCTACGGCAAACTCAGGATAATTACGATCTAAATGCTTCCAAGCCGATGAATCAGCAGGATGCCGTAAAATTCCATCGTTTTGCCTTGCATCACTATGCCACCTCATATTACTGGCCATCTCTTTATTCATGTATAATCTTTGTAATCTCGATGTAATTGGAAAGTAACGCAAAACCTTTTGAGGAATTTGTTTTTGCTTTCTTAAGTCTACTTCTTCCTCTCTGTTACTCGAGATCCACCTAGACTCACCACATATAGGGCATGTATGATTATTTGCAAATTTCTTCGAAAAAAGCACACAATCATTCTTGCAAGCATCAATCTTCACATAATCCAATCCTAAATCTTTAATTATCTTTCTTGCCTCATAATAGGATTTTGGAATATTTGCACCATCCGGTAGTAAGTCGATCAAAAACTCTAATAACATTGTAACTGACTTATCAGTCCAACCATTGAGACATTTGAGATTCAACAAATGTACTAAAAAGGATAATTTGGAATATCGTTTGCAACCCAGATATATATCTTGTTTACAATCTTCTAATAATCGATAATAATTTTGAGCTTCAGGAATAGGTTCTTCAGGATTAGTACACTCTCTATCATCTATGTCATCAATTGTGGACTTTCCTTCATGCACAAATAAGTCCTCAAGCATTGTTTCCATATTTTTGCATCTCTCATCTATAGGAGTATTGGCATCATCCGCATCACTTTCACCATTTGATTCATCTGATAATTCACCATGATGATGCCATTTAGTGTAACTCAAAAGAATTCCATTACGAAATAAGTCATACTTTACTTCTGCTCAGCTTTTTAGTCTAACATTGCAACATTTTGCACATGGACAACGAATTCTTTTCACATTTCCTAATCTTTTAAATGCAAAATCCAAAAATGTGTCAATCCCTTTTTCATATTCATTACATGCTCGATTCGTAAGTGTCATCCAACTTCTATCAATTATCATCCTCCTATATTAAAATGAAGTAAAATATTAGAGCAAGTTAAAGCTGAAAATTAACATCAAGCTAACGCTGAAAATTATACCAAGGTAAAACTGAAAATTAAAATCAAGTTAAATCAAAGCTCAGTTATAGATTCTTTCTTCAGCTATTCCAATTACATCGAGATCAAGAGGAATATCAATTCCAATTCCAATTCCAATTCCAACAATCAAATTAACAAGTCTCGGAATAAAGGTATCGAATAGCAACTATTCCAATAACTTTCTTCAGCTAGTGTCTACATACCTTTGTTGAATCAAGAGGAATATCAATTGTGGCACCACGATCACTGTAGAAATCGGCAGGTTCTGGAGGAAGAGGTGAAAGCCGAGAATTGGAAGCTGCGGGAACGCTTCCTGGGTGCTGGACATTAGGCTACTAATCAGCCAAAATAAATTACATAGAAGCTACATGAAGATGGCAAACCTATGCAGATAAAGAACATGGTTTTCTGTTTTCTAATTGATGATGTTAGCTGCATAATAGTCAAGTAGAATAGGCTTACTGTTGTATAGAATGGACCTCCACTATAACTAGACTGTCCACCTGCTTTTCCACGAACAGCTGGTTCCTGATACCAAAGATAGTACAGGAAATCCATATTCATGTCAACAATATCAGTGTTAACAGATCATACATACTTCCAAGGAAGCTCATAAAGGCTATCCATCCAGTAGCAAAACAAGCGGATTTTCAGGAGGAAGAATTATTCATAAAATATACAACTGATATTTCACGAAAATATCGAGCATACTATTTGCAGTCCTCACCAAGCTTTTATGCATTGAAAGGAAACAAAGGCAGAGAAATTATATAAATAAATAAAGCAAAATTCTTACAAGCCAAATCAAACTACAGTAGCAAATGTGCAAGTACAGAAATATACACCAGAGAGTATGAAATATCTTTCTAGAAATAAAAAAGGCCAGATTGAAATTCAATAATTAGTGCGCTAGCTAAAAATTTTCAATGTGAGATGTATACCTATAACACTTCCCAGGTTGTACTCTTCCAGCTTTTTGATCCTTTGTCGTGCAGAAGCTTTTGATATTGGTGCCACCACCAGATTTTCAATATCAGAAATCTGACAAAATAATTTACTGTTGAATCAATTGTAACTGAGTTATGTATATAAAGAATACCAGATTAGAATTAAGCACCTAGCAAAAGAGTAGCTAATGTAACTGCCAAGAACCTCAGAATATAGGCATTAATACAACATAGATGTGGAACAATATCAACTATTCTTAACATAATAAACGATATAGAAATCAACAACTGAAGTACCATATGTGAAAATGCCAAAATGAAACATTTGCTATAAGTTCTATAAATGCAATAAATAATCATCTCCAGATTATAAGCAATAAGAAAGTACACTTCAGTACCGGATTATAAAAACGCTGCTTTGAGAACCCACTATCAACGACGTACACCACTCCCTGTAAAAGTTTGAAAGCTTAAGCTAAAAGCTACCATTGTAGACATGAGCATCAGATCATAAATGCATAAATAATCATCTCCACTATCAACGACTTTCAAAAGTTCTAAATGACAACAGTTCACAGGGTAGGAAAAATAAAAACTATAAGTTATACCACATGCAGTAGGAAGCCATAGTTGCAGGATATATAAATACATAGGCGCATGCAGGAGATATATATATTCACATACATATGCAACCAAAAGAAAATAGCAGAGCAAGTAAAACTCATCAAGAGATTAGACAAGCCACTAATCTATGTAAAAAAATGCCGACCAACATAGTAAAGGTTATTAAAGATGCATCAATGCATGTAACCTCCCTAAGCTCACATAAAATTTCACATACTATTTTAACCAAATTTACTAATCTACAACATGCAATGTATCGATCGTTTTAACAAAATTTCTCACAGCTAGATGCTCAAATCCTACTCAATTAGATTGCCTCTTTATCAGTTTATGAGATATACTAATTCCAATTCTCATAATGTAAACCAAGCAATAGTAATAAAAATATCATGCTCCCACTTTTGCAACATGCTTTTTTTTCTTCCAAAAGATCTTTCAAGAAAAAGGACTTTTGGTGGCGACGGAGGAGCGAGGGCGACGGGCAACATTAGTTATCCAACTTGGTCTCTCACTACAACACAATGAGGTTATAGTGACACATTGTTGGGACACTTTTACACAAGTGTCCCATTTATAAATCAAGACCCAAATTTAAACCCACCAAAAAAAAATATATTATTTATTTCTACTCAATCCACCACACACCAACCACAAACTTTGGCCCAAAGCCCTCTCTTGATCAGATAACGTTAATTAAATTCAAATTAATTTTTTGGTGGGTTTAAATTGATTTTTACTCTGGTGCCTCTTTTGATCCGACAGTTTTGTATTTGGGTCCCCAAAATGGATTACTCTGGTGGCGCAACAAAAAGTTAAGTGAAAGTTCTTGAACTCTGGTGCCCCCTCGATCCGAAACAGGGAGCTCATTTCCTCTCTACCCTCTCGCCCTCCTCCTCTCTCTCTCTTTCTCTCTCTATAGCTCTCACTCCCCACTCCTCCCCCTCTACCCCTCTCATCCTCTCCCTCTCTCCTCATCCTCATCCTCTGCAAGAGGAGTACGACGACAAGGTAAGATCTTCGCCATCGCCTCCGCCATCGCCATCTACAGATCGATCTTCGCCATCGCATCCGCCATCACCATCTACAGATCGTTCTTCGCCATCGCCTCCGCCATCGCCATCGCTCAGGGCCCAATCGTCTCCGCCATCGCCTCGAGATCGCGAAGTGAGCTTCTCTCTCTCTCTCTCTCATCAAAATTCACTACCAATAACTAGAATGGATCACATTTGCACACATAATGTGGGCGAAAAAACCTAGGTCTAGTTGGACGAAATATTTGAATGTTAATCTTAGTTTAAAATGTGTCTAACTCTAGGGTGGTTAATCATCTCATGCTAGAAAGTCCAGAATCTTACCTCTTTAGTTGATCTTTGTGTTTAGGCAGGTAATATAATTATTGTGCTGCTAAACTTTTTAGCCTGATCTTAGTTATTTTGTGGCTGGTAGACAAAGATTTCTTTCTTAACTGATGACTTCGGAGTTTATGTTGAAAGTGTTTTTTTTTGTTTTTGTTTTTTTTTTTTTTTAATTCTTTGAGTAAAGCTGATATGCTGATATGTTGGAAGTTATTAACCTTGGGATTTGCTATTCATATCTATTTGGGTTAGTTTGTAGTGATTGTTTGGAAGCTCTATTCAACCGAACATTTCTTGTATGATTCTCTGTCCTATCTTTACATTCTTCTCTGGCATAAAATTTTCACCCAACTCGTGTCATTCCTGGATAAAGCCAGCACAAATTACATTTGTCATAAGCTCGGGTTGAAATTAATGTAAGTGCTTATTGGAATGGGCACAACATTTGGGGGTTAAATGGCTCTTGGGTCTTTCACTGCATCACCGTATATTGGATATTCTTCCTGTTGTCCAGTTGATGCTGTGAATGGTTGATGGTTGTTTGGTTAATAGTTAATTATGTTTGTATATCTCATTTTGATAGTGGCTACATATATCTGTTTTCTAAATCAGAAACAATCAAGCTAGTCTTTGCAGAAAAAGAATTTAAAGAATTAGAAAACATTGGGATCAAAATCATATTTCCATCTATAACGCATCTATTTATATTGCAAACTTATCTAAATTCAGTCATTCACTGTTAAAATGGAAAAAGTTTCTCTAGTTTTCTTATTGTATCCAACATTCAGACTAATGATGGGGGCCTTATGCTAGTAATTAGATCGTATTCTTTAGTGAGGTCTTTAGCCCATAGTGTTACAAGTTTGATTAGCCCAGCTCTTTATTCATAAGCATGTACATGGTCTCTATCTAGGCTGAGAAAGGACCCAATTCATGGCATTTTTGTCAGATATGTTATAAATCCCTTTATTCTTTTTATTGACTAGCTAGCACATAACTCCCTTTATTCTTGTTTTCTTTATTGGCTTTTACTTGGTCTTAGCTCCAACATAAGTTATTTTATGTGCTTCAACCAACAACCTGCATATTTGTTCAGGTTTACAAGTGTAGTAATATTTTTTATCATAGGAGATTATTTGCTCATTATAGTGGAACTGCAACTTTGTTTGATTCCTAAAGAAGCTTGGTACGTTTGAACTTATTTACTTCAATCAGAGTGCTATGTGTGGTTGTTTCCATCAGTTTATGGATAACATTTCTGGGCCATAACCAATGAATTAATGCTCTGGTAAAATTATGCTATTTGTTTAAAATGGAATCCCTTAAAATCTGGAATATCTGGTTAAGAGTTTCCTGCTTTTTGTGCTTTGTAATTTAGCATAAGCCTATGAGCAACAGTATATGTTCTTGTAGCATGCAAATCATCTGGATTTTATGAACAAATTACCTTTAAATTCTAAGGTGAGCTAGATGATGATCTGATAACTAGTGTAGGGAAAAGGGTCCTTTCATGTGCAGTTTTCCATTTTTTGACAACTTGGAGCTACTTAAAGTTTTAGGTGATTTAAGTGCTTTTTATGTATTCCTCTTTCATTATTATCCCCATCTTCTAATACCTTTCCAGCGATGGCTGGTATCGTTATTTGTTAATAAATATTTTTCCCAAGGATGATTCCTTTATCATTTATGTCACTCACATACATAGGTTGCCATCAAACTATTGATTTGGTTGGAAAACTAGGAATATTATTATTCACTTCCATCAGTCATTTTGTTTAGGAACTTTTCTTTTCCTAAACAAAGAAACAAAGAAACAAAGAAACAAAGAAACAAAGAACAAGTCTGTAACAAAACAACAACTAGACTATTAAAAGTTCATTCTTAAGCGATATTAGGAAAAGCAAAAACAAAAAGACAGAATGTCAAGCACATTTCATTTGATAAAAATGATTACTAATATTTTATCACCTGCCAGGTGCCCATGTTGAGATGGCCATCAGTAATTGGAATCCTGAAGAGAGCATTCCTACTAGTTGAAGATTGTGAAAATAATTTCATATTGTGAAAGTTAAAAAAAAAAAATACATACATAAGGGAACAGCCGAACATTGATGATTTGATATGTGCTGGCATGTCATCAGGTCTCTTTGTTATCCAATAGTGACGAATTCTAAAACTGTAGAAAACAATTCATCACTCTAATGTGCTTTGATGTAAAGCCACTGAATGCAAGAGATGAAAACTTCCATAGAAATTCAGAAGAACTACTAAATCCAGCATGATCATATTACAAATAAACTATTCAACTAGTAGGAATGCTCTCTTCAGGATTCCAATTACTGATGGCCATCTCTTGAATTGCTAATAGGTCTTGAATTGCTTTTATTTATTTTAAAAAGTTTTTGTCCCGCATAGAGTTTGGATGGAAATTCTCTGATAATAGCTTGGTTCTCTACATGAAATAAGTTTTACTTTTGTTTTGCTGCTTCTTAATCTGGAACATGAAAAAGTTTGTTGTAAATTTCACCATTTAAGTTTTGAGTTTACCAAATTTTATTCCTTCCTCAATTACCTATATATCTTGTGGGAGTACATAATGTATTATGTCTCTGGTGTTTACAAGCAGAAAGATCAACTTGTAGTAGTGTAAATTGTTACAGTACTAACTTTGGTTGATCTATGACAAAGATGATCTAATGTGGTAGGCTTGTTTATAAGGGTTTTGGATGTGTTGGAACTCTCAGTCATGATCACTTATGCGCAAATAATGATCCAGCAGCTTAGAAATAATCACCAAATAGCTTGAAGTAGATAATCACCAATTAGCTTTAAGCATTATAGCATTCAGACTCAACCTGATTTACTACAGTATAAAGAGGCTAATTATTCAACAGAAGTTATCCAGGCAGACGATGAAAACTTGATTCATCGTTGCAATTGTTGAAAACAGTAAGATCAATTTATCTTCTTACTCATGCTTGGTTGAGAGAAACTAGAATTAACCACGTTCTTTTTCATCAGCTTTAGTGCACTCTTTTATAATTCCTATTATCCAACTTTTTGAGGGATTATAAAGCATTCAGGAACCTCATTTTAGTTACAAATCAGTTTTGAAAACTCTGACAAAGAAGTCTTCAAACCTAAACTTAATAGGTTAGATCACAATAAAATGGTCAACTAACTATCTATACCACATCAAATCTGTCAGTAGTAACACAAATAATATGTGATATAACTATACAAACTCCAATTACTTGAGAGAACAAGTCAAGAGAATATGTGAAGGCAGGGTACCGATAGTAACTGTATATCCCAATGACGATAGCAGAAAATGGACAAAAAGATGATATTATAGCACAACCACGTTCTTATGTTGTGAACTGTATATTTGCGCTCTGCATCACTTTGTTTATTAGCAAAAAATGGACTCAATTGTGCTAGCCTAATGATATATTTTGTATAAGAACGGAGATCTGAACTCTATAACTTTGTTGAAACCTAACAAGTTTGGGTTCCAAAGGAAACAATGTAGAAAACTTTACAAAATGAAGGCTGGCACATTAACATCCAGTATTGCTATGTAAATTTGCTTATTAGTTACTTTTGAGTGTACTTTCCTATGCTTTTGGGGGAAGTCATAGTCTAGTGGGTTAGAATTTTTTTTTTTCTTGCTTAAATTTGTATACCAAATAAAGATGCATGTATCAAATTGTATTTTGAGTTTGATAATCTTTCACTTTAATAATGTCTTACTCATTGTCAAGTAATGTCATTTTTTAGGATAAAATAATAATCTAATACTAAAAATATATTCATTCAGGTTTCAGACGCATCTATCGCTCATAATATTCATCCACAATCTCATTGCCCATCTGGTAAACATTAAACTTATCTTAATTAATTTTTATGTTAAAAGATTATTTGACTAATCTATTATTAACTTGAGTATTATTGAATTTGCAGGTTCAACATGTTAATTGCGGAGCTCATTAAGACTAGATCTGATATGATATTTTTACTTTTTGTTATCATTTGTCTTTCTCCTGGATTAAAAAACTTGCATTTGTTAGTACTATGATTTAGTGACTAAATACTCATTTAAAGATATGCATATACTACTTTGAGACATTTTGGTGTTAATTAGCATAACTGTAAAAAAAATTTTATATTTTTTTTTGTTAATTAAAATCAAGATTAATCAAATTAAAGATATGCTAAGTATGCTTAATGATAATAAGTTATCATAGAGTGGTATTATATTTTAAAAAATATTATGTATCAAGAAAAAATAGAATAAATTTTTAAAAAATGGGACATTTATTAAGTGTCACTAAAAAAAAAAAAAAAAAGTGTTGCTAGATTATAATTTTGTAGCATTTTTATGTGCTGCTAAAAGCTTAAACAAGTGTCGGTAATTTAGCAGCACTCATTTTAAATTTATGTGCTGCTAAAAGCTTAAACAAGTGTCGGTAATTTAGCAGCACTCATTTTAAATTTATGTGCTGCTAAAAGCTTAAACAAGTGTCGGTAATTTAGCAGCACTTATTTTAAATTTATGTGCTGCTAAAAGCTTAAACAAGTGTCGGTAATTTAGCAGCACTCATTTTAGGTTATACCGACACTCTTAAAAACTGTCGCTATATACCTAGCGACCCCACATATAGCAACACTTTTTAAAGTGTTGGTAAGTTAGCTAGCAGCACTTTTTTTGACATATACCGTCACTTAAAAGTGTCGCTATATACCGTTTTTGTTGTAGTGTCTTTTGAATTTACTCTATTTGACCTTCCAGAATCTTGTAACTTTTGTAAGTAACTAGCTAATTTCAAAAAAATTTACCCTACTACTTTCAAAAATAGGTGCAATATTTTTGACTAAATAGTTCAAGTGTTGAGAGAACAAAACGTTATAATTGTAAAATATACTGTTAGAAATGTTACAGTGTTTTAAGTTTCAATATTATGGAGTCAATCATTTTTGAAGTTCTAATACTTGTTTAAAAATATGCTACATTTACCTTTTTACTAATAAAGAATTGGTCTAATCCAATGATATTAGGTTAAATATGGAGTGCATTTGCATTACCTGTCGATACTCCAAGATTAGCGACTAACGATTGTATAATAAGAGCGAAGACGAGCCCAACTAGTATGATCCACAAAAGCTGCCATTTTAGAAGACAAGGAAAAACAATATTATCGTTCAGTTTGAGGTTATTTCAATAATAAAAAAAAAAACTAAAATAAAAGCCCAAAATGAAAAGTTTGACATGGTTCATATGTTGGAATAGTTATGTTTATTTATTTAATTAATAAGTTAGTGTTTAATTATAATTTATACCTCGTATTTGTAAGCAAGGGAAACAAGAAACCCAGGTCCAACATGGGCTATAAACCTTTTCCATCCTGGTTCCTGTTCATGTAGCACACTATGGCCAATTAGATTGATAAATTAAAATCATAGTATTAAGGATGTGAGAGAGATAGAGAGAGAATGTAAGAAAGTAATGAACCTTGAGTAGATCATCTTGGTTATCCAACGCGGCGGAGGGTCGGCGGGGCGAGGGGCGACGGAGGGGCGATGGCGGGTCAACGGGCGAGGAGCGACGGCAGGTCGACGGCGGAGGGGGGCGAGGGGCGAGGGGCGACGGAGGGGCGACGGGCGACGGGCGATGAAGGGGCGGCGGAGGGTCGGAGGGGCGACGGAGGAGCGAGGGGCGACGGGCGATGGAGAGGCGGCGGTGGGTCGACGGGGCGAGGGGCGAGGGGCGACGGAGGGGCGACGGCGGGTTGATGGGCGACGGCTTGGGGAAGGAGAGAGAGAGAGAGAGAGAAAGAGAGAGAGAGAGAGAAGCGGGGTTAGGGCGGGTGATGTAGGGCCCGGCCGGGTTCGCATCTCACCAAAAAAAAAAAAAAAAGAAAAAAGAAATTTTGGTGGGAAATAAAAACTATAGTGGCGACTAAAGTCGCCACTAAAAATATAGCTACAAAGTATTAGTGGCGATATTTTAATGTCGCCACTATTGCTTATTTATTGGTGGCGACAAATAAATGTCGCCACTGTATCTTATTTATTGGTGGCGACAAAAGTCGCCACTATATCTTTGACTTCTTCCGGTGCCACTATAGCTTTACAATTAGTGGCGACAATAATTGTCGCCACAAAAAAGTCGCCACCAAAAGTCCTTTTTCTTGTAGTGGTGCAAACATCAAACTTATCAGATAAAATTATATTTAGATTATTACTCATAATCAAACGGGGGGATTACACCTTAGATTGTTAATCCGGTCGTACTTTGGGGTGGTGTTCTCGGTTAATCCCGTACGTAAGAACGGGAATACACTTTAGGGCAGTGCTACGCACGCTTCCGGATCAATTAATAATTTTGGATTATTTGCGGTTATCTGTAAGTCAAATTTTATTTTATAACTAGATTAGTCAGATATTAATCATAATCAAATTCTATATAAATTTTCCCTAACAATCCCCAACCTTAGATTGTTAGGAAAAATTTATATAGAATTTGATTAATATCTGACTAATCTAGTTATAAAATAAAATTTGACTTACAGATAACCGCAAATAATCCAAAATCATTAATTGATCCGGAAGTGTGCGTAGCACTGCCCTAAGGTATATTCCCGTCCTTACGTGCAGGATTAACCGAGAACACCACCCCAAGATACGACCGGAATTCCTCCTCCTGCGAGCACGATCATGGCGGAGGTTGAGGAAAATTCTTTCAACACCCAATTGAGAAAGAGATGAAAAGATGAAAATAATATGGTTAATATGGTTTCTCTGTTTCTTCCTCTGTTTCTTATCCTGTAAGAACAGAGGAGAAAGAAACATATAAATATACGAAGAAAATCGAACGTTGAGAATCGAACGTTGAGCAACGTTCGACACACGTAACTATCAGTTACGTTCCGTTAGGCGCAAGAAACGAAACCACGTTCCGTTAGGCGCAAGAAAAACCACGTTCCGTTAGGCGCAAGAAACGGAAGCCACGTTCCGTTGAGTTTCTTTCGCGCCAAAAAATAAATAAATAAATAAATAAATAATAAATATTAATAATAATAATAATAAATAAATAAATAAATAAATAAATAAAATTAATAAATAATGGAGATTTTGAATTTTACCCCAACAGCAACACTCACGAGATAGGGGATCACAGATTCACATTCCGATCATAAGATCTCTTAAACAAAATAATTAGTCGAAAAATCACAAGAAAAGACCCAACATTTTATATATATTCATTAGCCGACGCAATTTTAAACTAAACATCACAAAACGGACAACAATGAAATGCTAAATCCTATCGCTTGATCAAAGATGCCTAATTAAAGCACAAGAAGAACCACATTTTGGTAGAAACCAAAGATTCCGCATCCTAATTCAGCAAAGAGAGCCAAGATCTATAAGAAAGAGTCAATGCTGAGCATCACATTGGGATCATACCACGAGATCAGCAACCCAAACCGAGAGAGAGAGAGACTCACTCCTCGCAGAGCGCTGGTCCCGACGCGGAGCGCCCACCGCCGCCTCCCCCCTCCGCCGCCGCCCCTCGCCGTCGTGGTTGGCGGCGGCGGAGTTGGCGGCGGCGGCGGCGACGATGGCTTCTTCCGAGTTCTCCCCCGTCGTCGGCCATGGCCCTGCCCCGCACCGCCTCGCAACCCACGCACGGAGAGGGCGCGTCACTTATAGACTAAAAGAGAGAGAGAGAGAGAGAGAGAGAGAGAGAGAGCGAGAGAGAGAGGGGGGGGGGGGGGTAGTGCGCCCACTAGGACTGAGGGAGTGAAGGACTGGGAGGGAGTTAGGAAGACGGTTTTTGCGCTATTTATTTTATTGAAGTGTCTTAGATTTGAGGAATAATTACTTATATAGCATTTATAAAATAAACCAAACTTATTAATTTTATATATATTATAATTTAATATTATATTACTGTATTAAACCAAAAACAATAATACAAAATTTATAGTAATCCGATTCAATAATTTCAAATATCTGGTTATGTCGACATAACCAGTAATGTTACATAGCGTTAACCAAACGTACCCGTAATGCTATATAGCGCAAACTAAATACGTACTAGGAGGTGCTACAAGAAGTTTAACTTTTAGTAATATTTAACTAGAAACATTTTAATATATGTCACATATTATAAAATTTAGTAATATTTTTTTTTGTTGCTAAATATATTTATTTATCAATATTTAGATATAAATGTTGCTAAATAAAGATAACACCAACACTAATTATTAAATGTTGCAATATTTAGCAACGTTTTCGTGATAAATAATAATAAATTTTCAAATTTTGAAAATTTCATCTAATTTTCAATTTTTCACCTTTTTCTATCTTCATTTTCTTTGTCTTTTTATTTTAAATTTGCAAGTGAATTTTCTACTCTTATGGCTTTTTCTTTTAATTCTCAATTCTACAAAAAAAATTCTCATCAATTTTTTGAATTGGTGAGATTGAGAAAATATTAATATAGGAATATCAATTTTGGTTCTAAAAAAGAGTAAGTATCTTTGTAAGATAAATCAATTTTATATTTATTTCTAATTAAAATTATATATTTAATTTTTTTTCTTTTTTCTTAACCAATAAAATTTAGTGTGGCTAGAATAGAATTGCCCTTTCAACTTTTTAATTCGTTGTTTTATTAATTTATTACATTATATGGTATAATATGAGATTTTTTGTTTCTTAACTTTCATTACTTTTTCAAATTTCAAATTTTAAATTTTAAATTTTAAATTTTAAATTTTAAATTTTAAATTTCAAATTTCAAATTTCAAATTTTAAATTTTAAATTTTAAATTTTAAATTTTAAATTTTAATTTTTAATTTTTAATTTTTAATTTTTAATTTTTAAATTTAAAATTTAAAATTTTTCATGGTTCTCAATCCCATTACGACTTCGTATAGCATCTGATTTTTTATATGCAATAACTTCTTTTTTATCGTCGTAATGATATCTACAATCAATTTTTATAGTGAATGATATTTGATTTTTTATATGTATCATATTTCTTTTCGTAGAAAAATGCTAGATGTACACCCCAAATGGGGTGTACATCTTACACCCCACCCATTCTAGGGTGGGGTGAATTCCACTCGTCACGTCGAAATGACAAGTGGGTAAATACTCATCCTAGGATGTACTAGGTGTAGGATGTACACCCCATTTGGGGTGTACATGTAGCATAGCTCTTTTTCGTAGGCCCCAATCCTATTATAATTTTCTGAACTCTTTTTTCGATTTTGGAAGCCACGAAAAGGAATATATAATAATATCTACCAATTGAGAATGGTACCATATCAAATTGTATCGTCGTAAAGAGTAAATCAAAAAGGTAATTCGGTAAATTCACCAAACTTATCCACTCGAAGATTGTATGAAATATGATATTATCAAAAATTTACCGTACTTCTTCACATTTTTTCACATCTGTAAAAGTAAAACTTTTTAAAAATTAGTGTAGAGTCCAAATTCTAATTCAAACACGAATATATGTGAGATAGACTTTTAAATTTTACCCTTTATCTTGTTATGAAATAATATAATTTTTTCTTTAATCTTCATTCTAATATTCTTGGTTTTCTCTCAATATTTTTTTTCCTTATTCCTATATAACTATACATATGGTAGGGTGCTAGTCAGAGTTCCAAACTTACAAAATATTATAAATAATATTCGGCCCCGTAGGCGCCAATATAGGTGCAGACCATCGAACCCAGATCACTCAAACCTTCTACTCGGGCGAGAAAAAATATTTGAAGTCTATAAAAAAGGGGGTTCATAAACCATTTCTTTAAAAATTCTGTTTTTACAAAATCTTTTTATAAATTTGGATTATTTCGAAATTAGTTTGAAATAGACATTTTTCCAAAATCCTTTAGTCAAACAATATTTCCAAAATATTTAAAATAAACATTCTCGAGAATCTTTGAGTCAAACAGTATTTTCAAAACATTTGAAATAAACATTCTCGAGGATACTTAAGTCAAACAGTATTTCCAAAACATTCTGGATTCTAGATCTCACCAACACACATCTCCAAGCAACCAACAAGTTCAGCAAATAATAATAATATAAACACTACATCTAACAATCAACAACTATCAGATAGATGTTCAACAACTATCAGATAGACGTAGAGCTACTACAAAAAAGTTTAACTTTTAGTAACATTTAATAATCAACATTTATATATATGTCACATCTATACAAATATCTATTTGCCGGTTCCTCCGAATGACGTGGCGTTCTCTCACGCGTTTGGCTGATGTGGCGTTCTCTCGCGCAATGTGCGCTCCGAGCCTAGCGCTGAACCGGCCCCCTCTTTCTCTCTCTTCCTAACCCTACCGCCGAACTTTCTCCGCTCTTTCTCTCTTCCGTGTGACTCCTAGGCTTCATAATACTAGCCTGCGGCTCGCGGGGACTACTCGCCTTCTCCTCTCTTCTCTCTCTCTTTTTGAGCTGCGACTTCTAGGATTTCCTACTTTTCGCCGCTGACTCCTCGATTTCTCCCCCGCTCTCTCTCTCTCTTCCTGACCGTAGGTCCGAACCACTGGCTGCTAAGGTTCGCGACTCCTCGCCTTCTCCCCCGCCCCCGCTCTCTCTCTCTTCCAGCCGCTGCGACTCCCGCGTCCCGCCCCTTCCTACTCATGCACGGCTAATCACAATCAGTCAATATCAGAGTAGTCTAACTACGCATGCAAAACTAGTCAGTTTATAATAATTTAAACTGTAATGCGGAAAATGAAATATACTGACTACATAGGGGTCGATACTATCGTAATAGCCTCACCAGTGTGTCCCGACATCCCATCACCCAAGCGACCTGAAAAACAGTCACCCAGGGGGTGTGAGATACACTGTACATGTATCCCAGTGGGCACGACGAGCCGAGAAATAGCTAATCGTACCTACTGGATACAATAATCTGCGGATAGTAAGAATCATAGGATAAAGCTGAACAATAAAGCAGATCTACCGATAATCAACAAAATCCACCGATAACTGAACAGGCAGGTAATCATGGGTAATGAAACTGCAGGTAATAAGTGCTGGAAATCAATGTACAGCTATAATAATCAAGCATAAGGACTGCAGGTAAGCAATACAAGAAATCTGGATATAAATGAGATAATCAATCATAACTGAGCAGTAAGGGTACAGGGTAAGATATTTATCAATAACAGTGCAAGATAAGAATAATGCGTCAACAAAAGAACTCAAACACCCAATCAATGCCATTATTGGTCACGGGGACCTCAGGCTCATACCACTGAACTGGCACCTAACAGGCTGACATAACCCCGCACCCACTGGTGCCTAACTGGGGGCTCACGGGTCCTTCCTCTAGACCACTTTACCGGTAAAGAACATCGCTGCGGTCATGACTTCGCTGATGTACGTGAAGTACAGCGTGCGTGGTAGTCATCATGCTATGATCAAAAGCTCACGGTCTAGTGACCGGGTAATCGGCAATAAGCCGAGATCCCAACAGGAAAATCATCTATCTGTATATCTGTCGATCAGGATCTATCATGCATATCTGAATATCAAGCAAACATCACAGATGAAAGGCAATAGCAGGTAAAATCCGATCATGACATCTATGTACTGGAATATGAAAGCTGATGAGCAAGTGTACATGTCACGCCCCGGAACCCGGGCTCGCCAACAGATCCGCCGTGCACTCGGGATTTCCCGCGTACACGAAGCGCTGGTAACCTGCTCGGATACAATATGAACAATAACAGAGCATAATACAGAGCTGAAATAGAAGAACCACATAGTGCCTTGTCTGAAAATACAAATAAAACTGTAGTAGGTACAATAATCTCCCAGCTCACCAAATAGTACAAATAGTACACCCAGCTGACTAACGCCAGACCCAAAAAGAAAGGAGAATATCACAGTCTGAGTGGAGTACAACATCTGTCTAAAACCCACTCTCGGTCTCACAGGAGATCTATCTACTCAGCGATCCCCTTACCTTTATCAGCCGCTGATAGCCTAGCAGCTCCCGCAGACGACTCTGCAAAATAAAGAAGAAGAAAGGGACAGAAAAATAACAATGGGGGTGAGAACTACCAGATAAACCAGTAGCCTCCCCTAGTGGGTAAAACCTCAACTCTGACGCACCCACTAGGACTACTAGAGGCAACAGGAAAGAACAGTTGTAAGCTATAAAGACTGCTGATAAAAAGGAAACTACCACCACCATGCCTCTAAATGCCAAGCAATAGAATAACTAAATGTATGAATCAGTGTATAAATGCCTGTCTGAATGAACTCAATCTGGTGTCACTAGCAAAACTGGTACTTCCTGCTGTGCCTTGCCAAATCGGGTATAACGCCGATGGGGGATAGTATTTGCCAAATCGGGTATGCCGATAGGGGATAATGTTGGCCAAATCGGGGGTGCCGATAGGGGATAATGTTGGAACACACTCCGGAGTGGCACTCGAGGGGAGCGACCCACACGAGTAAAGTATCTCAGTAATAAGTATCAGAGGTGCCATAAATCAGCAGGACTGGATCATGATTATGATCAAAGTGGGAAAACCATCCACTAGGAAAACCCGATCCCCAACTGACGCAATAAACCAGACTCAACCCCAATCTGATGCAAGGATAATCCTCTGGTCGACCGCCTACTGTCCACGGTCACCGCAATACCCCACAAGTCCACAATCTAGCACAACCTTGGCTACACTATCCCGAACCCCTGCTCATACTTGAGCAACAACATCTGAATGCAAAGGACAATAATAAAACATGTTCAAATCCCAATATGATAGTGTAGCAATGAATAGTGGCCTTACCTGATGTCCGGGCATGCATGCAACTGTTTTTATTTTTAAAAGTTGTAAAATAGAGTCAAAGGTTTAAAACAATTGATTTACTGAATAAAAGTCATTTGCATGCGAGATCATAGCCTTTGTCTCAATCACAGTGTCCCAATATAAGTTATCATATCATTTGTGGGGTTACATTAATTTTTAGGGGAGTTTATCCCAGCGGTCTTTGTCATTTGTCATATTAATTTGTCCCAATGGTTCTCATTAATTGTCCTGTTAGTTGTCCTGTTAGTAGTCCTGTTAGTAGTCCTGTTAGTAGTCCTGTTAGTTTGTCCCAATGGTTCTCATTAATTGTCATATTTTAGGGGGATTTCTAGTAATCCAGTGAGCTTGTCAAAAATGAGGTAAGCAACAACCGCCCACCTTCAGTAGCTCAACAACACCCCCGGTAGTCTCCTGGTTGTCCACAGTCTTCAAACCCTGCGAATCAGCGCACAGCTGTTCAAAATAACTCCCAAAAGTACAATATTAGCTGTTTTTCAGACAGCACGGGAAAAAGAGGAATTTTTCACCTCTAAAATGAGCTCCTAAAATCCCAGAAAAATCACGGTTGCGTTCCTTACGAAGAGTAGATCAAAATCGACTCTTTAAACGCCTCGATCTGACGCTCCTACGTCAAGATAAAAATCGGAGAAGTCGGTGCTGTCCAAAAACCATCACAGTAAAAAGGGGGGTCAAAGAGGACCTGAAAACTGTGCCAAAAGTACGAAACGGAGCAAAATGATCAACACGGAAATCGAAGCCCTACCTCTTACGGTCGCGCTGCCGCAAAAATCGTCCAAAAATTCCACCCGGTTAGCCCGCAGTAAATTTTCGACGGAACTGCGACGGGAAATGGGCCTAAAAGAAAAATCGTCGCAGTGCGCCGCGTCGCAGATATCTTGCTATCTGTAACTCCTAAAATCCTGAGATTGTAGAGAGAGAGAGAGGAGAGAGAGAGGAAAAACTTTCATAAAGGGCACATCCCTGATTCTCTCTCTATGGCCCGCAAATCAAGGTGAGAATGAGAGGGGGTGGGGTTCCCTATTTATAATGGGCCAAAGGGAATATTCCCACACGGGATCGGATCCGAACAGGAAACACCGAAACGGGCCAACCGTATTGCGCCACGCGTTGCCCAAACAGGAAACAGCCGGTGCAAGGGCCACTGAGAAACTGCCACGTGTCCCACGTGGTCCATGTGCAGCTCCGCGCTCCGGGTTTTCCGGAAAATGTCGACCAATAGGGAAGCGCCACGTGTCAACCATCCAGAAGCTTCTAGAAACCGGCCAGCCACTCAGGAGCTGCCACGTGGCACGGGAAAAAGTCGGTGCACCTGGTGCACGCCAAGCCGTGGACCGCGCACCAGCGTCCCCTGCCCGCGCCTGCCCGCGCTGCGCGCCTCCGCGCTCCGCCGCTGCCCCGCTGCTGCGCCGCTGCCCGCCGCCGTGCGCCACCGCCTGCCGCCGCTCGCCGGCGGCCGCCGCCGGCCGGAACAGTAATTCCGGCCGGCGGTTACTGTTCCGGTGAACAGTACCAAGTGCCGAGAAAAAATAAAGCGAATATACCGTTTTGACCGTTTTTCGCGCGCGCTGAGTCTCAAATACGACGTCCGTTTCGCCAAAATTCTCATCCGAAATTTTGCAAAAAGCTCCCAGAAAATCCTATTTGCTCCGATTTTCGTGCCAAGTCTATTTTAAATGTCCAATTTCGTTTCTACAAGCTCCGTTGCACAGTACAAGCCTTCTACAGTCACTATTAATGTTGCGGAGGTTCTGCGGGGGTCCGGATCATTACATTACATGCTGTGTCTAAAAATCACTGTCTATCAGGAAAATCATATGGCATATAGATGACTCATCAGATATAATCAAGATATGAACACTGACAATCAGCTGTATATAGTGTGTCTAAGGAATCAATGTCTATCGAACAATCATGCAATCCATGTCTATCGAACAATCATGCGGTATATAGATCAAATCATCAAGTATAGTCAAGGATAGGGGTACATGATAAAATCAGCAGGGCTAACCAATAACAGGTGTCCGACTGGACTAAAGCAACCAGAGGGCCAAAGAGCTAAAGCCCGGATCGAAGATAACCCACCTGAATGTAGGCCGATCCCGAACTTCGCTGGTCTACTGAGACGCTGGTGCCGAACTGCTAGGCCCTGAACATATAACTATAATCAGTAACTGACTCGCTCAATCCCATCCCGAACAACAATAACATCAAGACGTTATCACGAAGCTTAAATACAATTTGAACTTAATTTCGAAAACCACCGAAACCCTAAACCAACCTGCTGACGGTCTACAAATATCTGAAATCTGCCAAACCACACCTGCTGACCCTAAACATCATATTTTAGATGTTCAGGTAGACGGGGTCGACATCACGACTAACTGTGTCCATATATTTACCAAAATGCCCCTGCGACCCATTTAAAGCCCATTTTTGGACTTCGGTGTTCTCTGACGATAATCGCAAGACACCAGACCAACCAGGACAGTGTCGAGGGTATCCTGGGACAACAACAACGATCCAAAATCGGAACGCGAACTCGCGCCGAAATCCGTAAAGTCGACTATTTTGCCGTTTTACGATACAATATCCAATTTCTGTTCAACAGGGGCCTACGGACCTCAAATAAAATGCTACGTAGAAGGGTTAACACTGTCTAAAGACAGCTCGATAGTCATTTTTACATTATGATACCTAAATATTCTAAAAATCGTATAATAACATGATTAAATCACTGTTTTGATCCGTTCTTCACATCCAGGCAACCAAAATCAGCGCCGTAAGTTTCAGCACGTCAGGTTCGAAGACGGAACCCGTGCTCACAGGTTTGGGCCCACAGGAAGCCCATTAACAAAATTGGCCCATAAACTTCCAAGTTCCATTTAACCAACATGTTACAACTATCAAAATACCAGCAACAAATTAACACTTGCGCTAGCATCACACTTAGGAGGTTTAACAGAGACTAGGGCTCACCTTTCGCTCGCTGGAAAATGGTCGGGAAGTTGGCCGGGGCGACACCCTCAAGGATACCAACTCGGATTCAAGGGAAACTTGGGAACAAACTTGTCCAACTCTGGAACAAAGTTGAGCACAGGTTAGATCAACCTCCCAGAGGGACCCTGGGCCAAGTCCGACCCATTGCCGGCGGCCAGAAATGGCGGCGGCCGGAGCAAGGCCTAATTATTGCTTAATTAACAAAGGTTGGAACAACTTAATTTTACAGAGCTCTTAGGCTAAACCAACTTGATGAAATCTAGAATATGAGGTTTAAAACCTACCTGAGTGAATGGCCGGAGCCGGGAAGCGGCGGCGGCGGCCGGAGGAGGAGTACGGACAGCAAAGAGGGTGCAACTACAAAGTATAAAATCCCCACGTTCAAGTTTGCATGCAAACTTATAGGTAGACATATTTACACCAAATGAACATACCTGCGCCGTTTTCCCACTTGACGGAGCCCCGGGGATCGCCGGAAAACGAGTTCGCCGGAATATGAGTCCTTTAATGGCGGAATCCGGCCGGCGATGAACGGGCCTCCGCAACTTGGGCCAAGACACCCTCCTCGATGCCACGGTGCTTCCTGCAGCGGTGGCCGGCGACGGGGTCGAGCGGCGGCGCCGGGCGGCGGAGTTCCGGCGAAGTGCAATAAAACCCGTTTCTAGGGCTTTGGTTTGCGGCGTGGATCTCTATCCGATCAACCCCAGACTTTGGGGGAGGCCTGCAGTCGCCCAGAGGAACATGATCAACGGTCTTGATCAAAGTTTGAACGGCCGGATGGAACCCGTGATGAAGCTCGGCCAATTATCGTTTTCCGGCAACGCGTGGCTTTCGCCGGCACCAGGGTCGACGGCGGCGGCTCGGGCTTCACAGAGAGGGTTCTTTTGATGTCAGGAAAACAATGAATATACCCATGAACCATATAAAAGAGGAAGCTCCCATAAACTCACCTCGTCGGAAAGTTGAAGGAAGAGAGATGGTCCCTCGGCGGCGCACGGCGGCGGTTCACGCCGGGTTCGCCTCAGCTTGGGGCCTCGGTCCCCGAGGAGCCTCCTGGTAAATCTTGGAGCCACCAGGGTCTTCGGGAAAGGACCTCACCCTCACAATCCGAGATGAAGAAGCTTCGGTTCTCCTTCTTCTCCGGCAATGGGGAGGCGGCGGCCGGTGCGCGACGTCCCGTGGAGTGCGGCAGAGAGGAGGGGGGGTCGTTGGAGGTGCGGCTGGAGGTAGGGCTACAAGGTTTAGGGTTTGAGGAACCCCAACCCTAGCTACATGTATATATATACATATAAGCATAATTGCTATTTGGCCCCTCTAGCTTTGTTATTTCTAGTCCAGTCCCTCACAGTATAATAATCTCACACTTAAGTCCCTCCCCAAACAGTGGCACGCAAAACGAGACATAAATATAGGGGGTTTTGCGCAAAATACTACATTTTTCACTATTTTTCACGCTTTTCGAGGCCTTTTAGTCGTCAGATCAGAAAACGGACTTCGCCACGACGTCCGGCTCGACGAATCCTATCAGGTAGTGATTTTCGTTTTTCGAGAAAACGCCCAGATGAATTTGGGGTCCATAAACACTATACCAAAATACAGTTTATCACGTTTTTCGAGACTCTAGGGTGGTCAAACGGAAATTCCGTCAGTGCCATTGCGTTCAGGACGTCGAAACGAATAAAATCGACTATTTGGATCGTTATGTTCAGAGTCCGGACAGCAAACTGGTCAGCGTTGCAATCGAGGGAGATTCAAAAATCAAGGTTACTGTTCATCTACAGTAACTAACTTAAGTGACACTGTACGCGGCTACTGTTTCATTGGTCGCGGTAAATCGTCCGCTTCTTCGCTGAATTCTGGAAGATCCAATCGTCAGATTGAAAAGTGCTGAATATGACTCTCGCTCAGTTCGACGAGACGATCGCAACGGTCAACTCGGATTTCCAAGATCACATCCGGATTGGAAAATAGCCTTTTTGCCTCGTATTTCGTGCAACTTGCACACTGGCGATTGACCAAATAGGTCAATATAGGTCTTGTGGATTTAAAGCCAACTCAAATTTCACTTTTGATCTATTTATTAAAATAAAATAATTCGGATCACTACATAGCGCTGAAGCGGGAGCTGGACCCGCAGGGGCGAGCACTCGCTTCGTGGGCACCCATGGCGAACCTGTGCGGGGGCGTTTTCGAAGAGGTCGCGTGCGACGCGTGCGGCAAGGTCGCGAACATCTCCATGAAGGGGCGCGGCCTCGCCTGGTTCATCTCCCCCGCGGTGGTGCATGCAACTCCGGAACGGCGCATGCGTGAACTGTGGGCTATCTAAATAGTTCTCCTCTTGATTAAACAATATTAATATGAGTTCTCCTCTCTCCTTTTATTTTATCGTATACCCAAAGCTATGACTCCATTGCACAGAGAGAGAGAAAGAGAGAGAGAAGCAATGGAAGAGGTGAGTTTTTTTGTTTGTTTGTTTTTTTTTCTTATTATTATTTTTATTTTGGTCATTTAATTTGATAATTTATATATATATATTTTGGAGTGTTGTGTAGAATAAAGCCAAGGGACGGATCAAGAGGAATGCAAATGGTTCGACGAAGAGATCGACAAGGATCTCAAGTTGTGCTACGCTTTGAATAGGTGAAACTTAACCCACCACCATCTCTAGCTATATCTCTTTCTTCTTGTTTTCGAGTTTTGCCCCGTCTCTACGAGTGTATTAATCTGACGGTTCTCCTCCGATTCTCCTGCCGATCAATCAGACGGCGCAGGTGGTTTCGCCTCGGATTGATTTTCGGCTCGGGTTGGGTTTCGCCCACTTGCCCCATCTCTACGAATGCATTAATCCAACTGATTTTCATCTTTCTCTCTCTCTCATCTCTCTTTTAGATATTTGATTGATATTTCTAGATCACTCTTATATCTTAGATATACTTTACATGAGATTATTTATTATATATATATATATATAGAGTAGAGCTTATATACTCCAAACACATTTGTGCTTGACTTTTTTACCATTAGATTTGCATTGGGATTTGTGCTATTTACTTCTTTTTTTTTCTCTCTTTAATTGACTTTACAAAAACACAAATTCCAATACAAATCCAATGGTAAAAAATTCACAAGCATATTTGAACTTGTATTTTTAAAAGTACATAAGCTCTACTATATATATATATATATATATATATATATATATATATATATATATATATATATATATATATATATATATATATATATATATATATATATATATATATATAATATGTTTATTTATTTATTTATACTATATATATTTAATCTGGTATTTTTAGATCACTTTTATCTTCTAGATATACTTTACAAGAGATTATTTATATATATATATATATATATATATATATATATATATATATATATATATATATATATATATATATATATATATATATATATATATATATATATATATATATATAATATGTTTATTTATTTATTCATTTATTTATCTACATATAATTTCATATTTCGAGACATGGTTAATTTCCAAAGATTTTTGTTTAGAATTTATTTATTTACATATAATTTAATTGATATAATTGATAGATATATTTTACATACAATTGTATATTATAGATGATTTTCAGATATAGTTGATTTTCAAAAAAAAAATAACAGATTTTGTAAGATTTGATGGATATTTTTAGATATTTTAACCAATTTTATTTTATTAAATATATTTATTTATTATCTACAAATATAATTGATATAATTGAAATATTTAATCTGATATTTCCATATATAGTTAATCTAAAAAAAAAACAGATTTTGTAAGATTCTTTAATTCTCTTTTCCTCTCTCTAACATTATTATAAATACTATGCATATATATATAATGATATTTGATGTGATATTTTCATATATGATTGATTTCCAAAAATTTTAACAGATTTTTTAATATTATGTCAGATTTGATATGATATTTTCAGATATGGTTAATTTTCAAAAAAAATTAACAGATTTTTTAGAATTTCTAATTCTCTTTTTCTCTCATAATACATCATGATATTTGATATGATATTTTCAGATATGGTTAATTTTGACTCATCATCTCTATAAACATTGATTTGATTGATTTTCACCAAATTTTATCAGATCATGACAGATTTGCTATCATAGCTACTATTTTTTCTGTCCCTAAGATTTTTAGATTTTGTCAGATTCTGACAGATTTGTTATCATAGGTAAAAGTCTAAGATTACTATAAATAAATCTATAAATATTGATTTGATTTGATTTGATTGATGTGATATTTTTAAAAATAATTTATTTTCAAAGATTTTGACTAGATTTTGTTAGATTATGGCAGATTTGCTATCATAGCTACTCTCTTTTTCTGTCGCTAAGATTTCTAAATTTTATCAAATTATGACAGATTTGCTATCATAGGTAAAAGTCAAAGATTACTATAAATAAATACTCATCATCTCTATAAACATTGATTTGATTGATGTGATATTTTTGAAAATAATTAATTCCTAAAAATTTTTAGCAGATTTTATCAGATTTAGTAAAATTATGACAGATTTGCTATCATAGCTACTCCTTTTGTCCCTAAGTGATTTGATGTGTTTTTCCAGACATGGTTATTATTTTTCGAATATTTTAACCGATTTTGTAAAATTATAAATTAGCTTTACATAAAATCTGATATTTCCATATATAGTTAATTTTCAAAGATTTTTATTTGGAATTTATTTATTTACATATATAATTAAGATATTTAATATGATATTTTCGGTTAATTTTTAAAAATTTTAAACAAATTTTCTAAAATTATTTCAAATTTGATGTAATATTTCAGATATGGTTAATTTTCAAAAAAAAAAAAAAAGATTTTGTAAGATTCTCTATCTCTCTTTTTCGCTCTCTAACATTACTATAAATACTAATGCATATATATATATTGCAGATTTGATGTGATATTTTCAGATATGGTTGATTTCAAAAAATTATTATGTCAGATTTGATGTAATATTTCCAGATATGATTAATTTTTTTTAAAAAATAAAGTAACTTTCTTTTCCTCTCATAATACATAATGATATTTGATGTGATATTTTCAGATATGGTTAATTTTGAAAGATTTTGTAAGATTAGCTCTCATATTTGATGTGATATTTTTAGATATGGTTATTATTTTTTAAAGATTTTAACAGATTTTATAAAATTGTAAAATTAGCTTTACATATAATCTGATATTTCCATATATATATATAATTTCCAAAGATTTTTGTTTGGAATTTATTTATTTACATATATAATTGATATAATTAAGATATTTAATATGATATTTTCAAATACCCTTAATTTTCAAAAATTTTAAACAGATTTTCTAAAATTATATCAGATTTGATGTGATATTTCAGATATGGTTAATTTTCAAAATAAAAAAAAAAATTGTAAGATTCTCTAACTTTCTTTTCCTCTCTCTAACATTACTATAAATACTAATGTATATATATATATATATATATATATATATATATATATATATATATATATATATATATATATATATATATATATATATATATATATATATATATATATATATATATATATGATGTGATATTTTTAGATATGGTTGATTTTCAAAAATTATTATGTCAGATTTGATATAATATTTCTATATATAGTTAATTTTCAAAAAAATTTAAAGTAACTCTCTTTTCTTCTCATAATTTATAATGATATTTGATGTGATATTTTCAAATATGGTTAATTTTGAAAGATTTTGTATAGATTTGGTAAGATTAGCTCTTATATTTGATATGATATTTTCGGATATGATTATTATTTTTCGAAGATTTTAACAGATTTTGTAAAATTGTAAAATAATTATATCACATTTGATGTGATATTTCAGATATAGTTAATTTTCAAAAAAAAAAAAAAAGATTTTGTAAGATTCTCTAACTCTCTTTTCCTCTCTCTAACACAACTATAAATACTAATGTATATATATATATATATATATATATATATATATATATATATATATATATATATATATATATATATATATATATATATATATAAATATATATATATATATATATATATATATATAAATAAATAATGATACTTGATGTGATATTTTTAGATATGATTGATTGTCAAAAATTATTATGTCAGATTTGATATGATATTTTCATATATGATTAATTTTTTTAAAAAATAAATATATTTTTTAGAATTTTCTAACTATCTTTTTCTCTCATAATATATAATGATATTTGATGTGATATTTTCAGATATGATTAATTTTGAAAAATTTTGTAAAATTAGCTTTGATATTGAATGTGATATTTCCATATACCCCTAGGATTGCTATAGATACTGATTGCTTTCAATGCAGTATACCATTGTTTTGTTTGGAATTTGAAGTAAATAATGTATCAAAGAGGATAATAATACTCAATTCACTATTTTTAAGCTTAACCCTCATTTCATTAATAGAATCCCTACTACCAACAAACAAATCAACAAAGATTTATTTACAGAGATATCGCCAAACATAAAAATTTCTTCCAAGTAGTCCCACTATCATTTTTATATTTAGAATTATTTTACATAAATTTGTATAAATGTGTTTTTGCTTTCTATATTAAATTTTACAAATATTTTTATGAGCAGCTCGGAATAATTTGTTGATGACTTATCTGAAATACAGTATATTAAGAGACTTCGACTTATGTAATATATCTAATCTAAATCGGTTTCGCTATTTAATCATTTATTATTATATATAATTAAAATTTATGATATTGTATTATTTAAATTAATTGCATGTTTAATGAAGCTACCTCATCTAATAAAGGGAGCAAATGAAGAATTACTGGCTATGCTACATGCAGTTTACCTTTTTGATCTTTGTTAATTATGCCTAACTATTTCTAAGTCTATTTCTTAGTTGGACTATTTTAAATTTGGTGTAATATATTATACCTAACTATTTCTAAGTTCTATATGTAATATATTATGTCTAACTATTTCTAAGTCTATTTCTTAGTTAGCATATTTTAAATTTGATGTAATATATTATGCCTAATTATTTCTAAGATGAATTATTCTTAATTTAGTATCCACATACTGCTTTCTTCTTTCTTCTCATTTGGTTCATGCATAATTATTTCTAAGTTGGACTATTTGTAATTTAGTACCCGCAGCGAAGCGCGGTGCTTAACTAGTATTATAAAATTTAGTAATATTTTTTTATTTGTGTTGGTAAATATATTTAGTTGCCAACATTTAGACATAAATGTTGCTAAATAAAAATAATACAACACTAATTATTAAATATTACAATATTTAGCAACATTTTCTTGATAAATGATAATAAATTTTCAAATTTTGAAAAGCCCACCCAATTTTCAAAATTTCTCTCCTTTTAGTGATTTTTTTCTTTTATCTCTATCTTCATTTTCTTTGTCTCTTCATTTTAAACTCTCAAGGGGATTTTCTACTCTCATGGCTTTTTTCTTCCCGTTCTCAATTCTACAAAATATTTTTTATCAATTTTTTGAATTTGTGAGATTAGAGAAATTATTAATATCGGAATATCAATTTTGATTCTAAAGAAGAGTAAGTATTTTTTCTCTGTAAGGTAAATCAATTTTATATTTATTTCTAATTAAAATCATATATTCAAAAAAAAATTCTTTTGTTCTTAACTAATAAAATTTAGTGTGGCTAGAATAGGATTGACCTTTTAACTTTTTAATTCGTGGTTGTATTAATTTATTATATTATATGGTATAATATGAGATTTTCCGTTTCTTAACTTCCATCAATTTTTTTATATTTTAGTTTTAGATTTTAAATTTGTAGTTATTATATTACTATTATTTTAATTTGATTTTTTTTTCTTTGTTTCTTTTTAGGACGTATAGTTAATTTTGAAGGTATTAAAAGCAAGTATAGTGATATCATACTATTTGGTAAGAACAATAATTTTTTATTTTTTATTTTATTTTATTTTTGTAGTAGTTTATAGTATTCTATATTTTATGATAAATTATATAAATTTTTAATTTTTAATTTTTTTTATAGAAAAAATAAAATCAAGCATTTTGGAGGCTTCTACAACGAATAAGGAGCGACTAATCTCTTATTTTATTATGAACATATTTATAATTATGAGAAATTTTGATAATTTTTATATTCAAATGTGTTATTTGATTTGCAATTTATTACACATTTTGATTTTCTTATGCAATATATGAAATTTTTAATGTTTATAGTTGTTGTCTACTTTGACTATCAATTGAATAAAAAGATTGTGATTGGTATATAATTAGTAAAATATTTTTATTATAGTTGTAATTATTTTTTTATTAATGAATATAAATATACTTTATTATTACCAATTAATTATAAATTTTATAAATAATAATTAATTAATATTAATATAAAAATATTTTTATCCATAATTCAAAATATTATTATCCGCGGATTGTTTAGTGACATTGAATTATTATTGGCTATGATTAAAATAATTAATCAAAAAAAATAGTAATTTAATTTAATTTAATTTAAATCTATAATTATAGTTATAATTAATAAAATATTTTTAAAAAAAATTTAGAAAATAATAACTATATTAATGCAAGAATTAATTAAATAATATAAGCCGCCATATAGTAAATGCCTTTTAAAACTTTTCATATAGCAATATTTTTGTTGCTAATTTTTCAACATTACCAACCCTTTCTTTATATGTTGCTAAAAGATTCAACAATATCGGCGTAGCCAACACTAAACTTTAAATGTCGCCAAAAAATTTAGTAACATTTTTTATTCATTTAGTGTCACGTCCCGGATTTTAAAAACAGATCTAAATTTTTTTTTTTTTTTTTTCAGAGTTCAGAAAGTAATCTCAGAAAACGACTAGATTCGCTATGCACATAGGAGATTCCCTGTCCAAAACTAAAGTCTATCCGACACACGCTCGGCTAAGCAAGAACAACATTTAATAATTAAAGCAAAGTTTACTAGTAAGAGCATCTATTTCTATACACTATGGGGCGAAGCTTAGAAGGCCCCTCCGCGATTCACGCTGAACGGGTTCTCTCACAGGGTCATCGCCGTACATGTGGAAAAAGATGCCTCTCTCCCTCTCTCTCTCTCTCTCTCTGCTTTCTTTTTTTTTTGGGCCTTCTTCTTTTTCTCATTGGAACTCTCGCTCTGATTTCTCTTTTCGCGAAGTCCTCTCCTTACCAACTCCGCGGCTCTCACCGACTCTCACCAGCTCCGTTTCGGAGTTCCCGCCGCGGCATGGGCTCGCTAACTCCACCGCTGGCACTCTCTCTCTCCCTCTGATTTCTCTTTTCGCGAAGCCCTCTCCTTACCAACTCCGCTCCCTCACCGGCTCCGTTTCGGAGTTCCCGCCACGGCATGGGCCTAACTCCGCCGCGGCATGGCCACTCCTCATCGACTCCGTTTCGGAGTCCCCGCCGCGGTATGGGCTCGATGACTTCGCCGCGGCATGGCCTCTTCTCACCAACTCTCACCGACTTCGCCGCTAAGCCCGCTCCTCTGGTCCGTCGCGGATTCTCTCCTGTTCCTGTTGCGGAGTTGCCGTCGCGTCGCGGCATGGTGACTCCTCTGCGGAGACGTGCCATTTCCCTCTCCCTGTGCCTGGCTGCTTACCTCATGGTGTGCTTTCTATCCTCCTCCCGTACATCTCTCTTAATTACTCTGAGGTGGTTTCCTCACCAACTCCAGCGCGTGGGTTCTCTTCTCACGACCTACTTAAGCTTCAGCTTCCAAGCATTTTATTGTTTAGGCAACATGGAAGACATAATTTGTCCATAATTTGTCCTCTCTCTGAGGTACTCTCTGCCAACTTCCTTTTTTTTCCAAATATATGTGAGCTTACTTAGAAATGTTGTTTGGTAATTAAAAAGGAGTACATGTAAGTGTTGCATAAAATAGAGAGTTTGGAGCTCCAGTGTTTAGATTTGCTTTTGTTCGCTACTTTTGTTGAATATATATTTAGACACTAAACACTAATTAACCACCGCAGTTGACGGCGATTGCTCTCTACAGCAGTTAAGCAATCTCATCGTATTTTCCATGTGTTTTTCATTCTACTAAATACTAATTGCCACATTTTTCATCTATTTTTCATCATACTAAATACAAACAAGCAGACTATGTGCTTAAGATCTTGATTATGGTACCAAAGGTAGCAATTTGTATTTACAACAGAATTTATTTTGGTCACAAAAAGGCTAAATTAGTAGCAAATTAATTTAGCCGGTTATTTTTTGGGCCTGTCATGTATTCACCTGACACTAAATTTTCTGGTGTGAACATGCTGGCCTTACTTGACAGTGCATTTTACCACAGCTACTTAAAAGTTCAGAAGTTTTTACTTCACTCTTAAGCCTTTGATTTACTTTTAATTTCAGAAAGCTTTTTCAATGCCCATCAGAACTCAACAGTTTTCATACAAGTAGAGTATATTCTGCCAAGTAATAGAATAGTCCATCAAAAAAGTTAATGAAAACTGCTAAGTTCTGATGGAAAGGTAGTTATCTGACGATTCCGCCCGGTCTCAGTGCGACGACATTGTTGGAATCTCCAGTTTTTCTCTCTAATTCTCTGGTACTGGATTGAAGTTCAGTTTGATGATGAGTCCATATTTCCTCAAAACCTGACGATTCCGCCCGGTCTCAGACCGATGCCATAGTTGGAATCTCCGGTTTTTCAACGAGCCACTTACTGTTATGTACCAAATAGCTACAACCCAGACAACTCGATATTGAGCTATGTACAGTAGCTATGGGATTTGAAATTACTGATATTGCTGGGCAAAATTTGGAGAAGATAATTGAAACTGTACGTTTAGCGGTGTACTTACTAGACAACTCTGATCATAGTTTCTAAACAATTCTGATCATATTTTTGCTAGAGAACTAACGGAGAACTGTGAGAGATATGTCTCCAGGTATGGAGTTTCGGGAACTAAGCCTGATCAAGTTCTGACCCAGGCTGCAGCTGAAGCAATGTCGCCTGGTTCATCAACTGTTTTAGTTGCTCATTTTGATGGCTGGGTCTGTAGGCGTTCTGCTTTATTTCATCCCAGTTGAGGCTTGCTCTTTTTTTCTTTACCTGCTATGTTCTGATTGTGAGATATTTTCAATTCAAATTTCATACAGGTTCTTCATGTAGCTAATATAGTGGACTCTGGATTACTTGTGATAAGAAATGGCGCAGTATTTAAAAGATCTACTCCAATGGTTTATGGGTTCAACTTCCCTTTGCAGATTGAGAGGGGCGATGATCCCTCCAAGTTCATACGGGTACGCATGGGTTCATCCTATTTGGTTCCTGTTCTCCAGTCATCACAATTGATTGCTAATTTTGACTTCCTGTTGCAATTTTCCTCTTTTCGATAATTTTGTTTGCTATATTTGATAGTGTTACTCTATTCATAGTTTTCTCGATTAAATTGGTTAGAAGTGACTGAGATGCCAAATAGATGGTGATTGAAGTTTTTTAGCAATTTGCTCTGTCAGTTGAGGAATATGATTGGTTTTTATTTAGGGAATATCACTTCTAAATATTGTAACACGTGTTGTGATGTTTCTTAAAGAAGGTGCGTTGCATTATACGATATTTTTGGAATCTGAAACTTGAATTTAGTTTTCACTTGCTAATTGTAGTGTCATGACTCATGGCAGAGTTAGTGTTAATCATAAAGCATAGATATGCATGGAGCTCATTAAAAACTATATTGTATGATTGCATGTTAATTTGCTATGTAAAACAATATGGTTTTCTTTTTAGGTGCCTTAAAGGCACAAAAAAATAAAAATAAAAAAATAATAAAATAAAAATAAAAAAAACAAAACTAAAGGGAAATAAAAATGATCCATGTTCTCATTTGCTAAGTATTTAATTTGTCTAGATTTGATGCCTTTCATATGATACCATGAATTTCCACTTATTATAATCTTTTGTTTGACCTCGCTGAAGATAACAGTGACATTTGATAAAGTATTATTTAAATAATGTCATTAGGCTAATTATTACATCAAGTATTATTTATAGATTTTTTTTACATCATAATAAAAAATACTACATTAATTAATGCCACAGATGCTACAACTTTTGTGGCTCACAAGTACTTAAAGTTTAACTCCTAACCCAGTGCTCAACTGGATGAAACAAATTTCACCATGTTTTTTTTTTTTTTTTTTTTTTTCAACTTAAAAAACTTTTATATTACATGAAAAATGAAACCATTCAATTTTTCATGACTTTAATCCAGGTGCAGGATTAGGTGCTGGATTTCCTGGCTTACAATTTGGCCTTGGAATTGGCAAATTCGGTCTTGGAATTGGTGTTGGCTGTGGTATTGGTTTGGATTTTGGTTATGGTGTGGGAAAAGGAGTTGCCTATGATGATAAGAAGAAGTATTCAAATGTCGGGAAATTGTTTCAAGACGCGGCAAATCTGCGATCTCAGTAAGCAATCTTACACTTTTGAACTGAGAGGATTTGGCTTTGGCTTGAGTTGAGTCGTGGTCATAACTTGATATTTTTTTTCCCCTGCACATATGTGCTTGCAATTTTCAGCCGAAATTTTTTTTAACGCCATATTTCATTCCGAGTTTCCTGTGACTTGGATAACTATTGATTGATATACTCATACATGATCCTAACTCCTGAGTGTACTTAAGAATTATCTATCTCTATTCTTTGTGAAGAAGTTAAAGACTTATTTTTCACTGCTTCTCCATCGTAGGATCTCCTTCTTGCTGAGATCGCAGATTGCCTCGATGCAAAATAGGATGGGAATTCGGTACCTTGAATGGGTTTTGGTCTTAAGAGTGCAGTAATATATTGAATGTATTGCCTGAATCAGCATGGAGAGTTGTGGAATGCCACCGTTGCTAGATTTGTATGATAGAGCTTCTTCCTACATGTATTCATGTTGGGGTTGATTTATGACAAGGTGATGGCATAGTCGTATTACTAAGAAAAACCTACATATATAGATGGGTTCAAGAATTGATGAGCAGGAGGATGTCATCATTTTCTCATAAATCAATTCCAATATGGATGTTTGATTATAGAACTTCTCATACCGCTTTGCAATGGAGTGGTCATTCTTTATGGCACCGTTCTCTAAAAAAAAAACTTCAATCTAACGAAGTACAACCTAGCAATTACTAAAAGAGAGTGAAGAGGGGATGCATAAGATCTCTTGATTACACACCCTAGCATGAAGAGGGGATGCATAGATCTCTTTATAATATATTAAATAATTTATTATTTATTGCTTAATAATTATTAATTATAAATATTAATTTATTCGCCGCCGCGAAGCGCGGGTTCTTTAACTAGTCAACAATTAAATATCTACTACAGATAATCCAGCAATACTAATGTCATAAACATGTTATAAGGTAACAGGAAATAACTAGAAATTGCTCTGTCACGGGACGGTACTAACGCAGTATCCTCACAGATCGCCCCGATGCTCACTACCCGACCGACCTGTAAAAGTCACCCAGGGGCACCCAGGGGTGTGAGACGCAACTGAATGTATCTCAGTGGGTGTAAACAGTAAAGCAAATATGTAGTACCCGAGAAATTCAAATTTGAATTTGAGGAATTCAAATGTGAATGTGTGTGAGGAAATGCAAAATAAAATCTAAGTGGTTGTATACCGGTGTGCAAATTGTACCGTTTTCGAGACGCTATTTTCTGATTTTCATATCCGAGTCTGATCTCGAAAATCTGAAATCGCCAGTACGACCGTCTCGTCGAATCGGTTGAAAATGGTATAGACCGATTTTCGATCCGACGGTCGGATCGTCTAGAAATCAGCAAAAAAGTTAGTAGGGCCCGTGACTTAAGTGAATAGTGAAACAAATAGTAACTCCCTGATTTAATTCTCTCGCTGGCCAACGTCTACCGATCGATTATCTGGTGTCCGAATCTGACGATCTAGATAGTCGATTCAAATAGCGTTATCGTTCTAAGCGCAGTGGTGTAGACGAAATTTGTGTTTGACGAGCCTAAAGTATCGTAAGCGTGCCAAACAGTATAAATTACTGTGTAAGATGGATTTTAGAATTATCGAAACTCGAATTCAGCGAAGCAAAATCACTAGTAATAGGTTTCGTCGAGCCGGACGTCGTGGTGGTGTCCGTTTTTTTATTTGGTGACACTTTTGCCTCGAAAAGCATGAAATACAGAAAAATAAGATGTATTTTGGGATAAAACCTATTATTTTATGGACCATATTATATGAAACTTGGTGGAGAGGGTCCTTTCAGCATATTCTTGCTTCGGCTAAGGACTTAGAGCAGATGATCAAGTGTTGAGGGATCTATTTGCATTTTGTTGCAAAAGCATATATATAGCAACCTAGGGTTTGTTCCTTGCAACCCTAACTCAAACCTCTTGCACCCCAGTTGCACCTGAGGACCCCTCACCTCCCTCTGCCCCTGCTTCGACAATTGCACCCACAGCCGCCGCCGGCCATCGCCGGAAAAGGAGAAAAAGCTTGTTTTCCAACTTTTTTTCGTGTGGGGTTGAAGAAGAAGCTATCAAACTTAGAGTTTTTGCACCTAAGCCTTTCTGGAGTGATCTTCTATCTCTGGAAGCCTGCCCGAGAAGTCCCGAGGTCTAGCTCCGCCGCGCAAGGTGAGTTTCTCTTGGGAGCCACTATCTTCTTCCTAAACTCCGGCAAGGTGAGTTTCTCCTCCCTACGGTTTTTCTTGCAACCTAGACCTGTCCATTCTCTCTCTTATCTCTTGAGGATGCTCCTGGAGAAACCACAGCCTCGGAGAGGAGCCAGGTTGCTGGCGGGAGCAACATGCCCGCCGGAACCCTAGATTTGCTCCACCGCGGCCGTACGCCGCATCCGGCGGCTTGGGGTTAGAACTAAATTGCTGGGAAACTTCTATTGGACCTGAGGATTATTTCCATGAAGTTTGGTTAGGTTAGGTTTAGCCTAGAGCCCGCAGTCCTTAGCCCTAGTTTTGGGCTATTTTTGCTTCGGCCGAGCTTACTCCGCACGCCGCCGCCGTGGGTCCCGGACGCCGGGTATTATCATGGATCACTTCACAAAGCCAAGAGGGACCCATTCGTGCCTTTGCATGTGGCCCATGCGGCCCAGATAAAAGTTCACCATTAAAGGTCGAAGGTTGGCCCATTAATGGGATTGCATCTTCCAATACTAGCTATGAATTTTGAATTCTTTCCAATACTAGGTAAGTGGGATTGGATCTTCCAAAGAGTCTCTACTTGTGTATATATGGCTACCAATCACTACCGGTGGTAAAATATAAATTTGCGATAAAGACTTTCATACCTAAATTCGGAGGCTCTTGGAGAGGTCGTTGAGGCTTAAGAGATCAGGGAGAACTTTTTCATGAATTTAAAATTTGAAATTTTAATTTTTAAATTTAAAATTTGAAATTTAAAATTTGAAATTTGAAATTTGAAATTTGAAATTTGAAATTTGAAATTTGAAATTTGAAAATTGAAAATTGAAAATTGAAAATTTGAAATTTGAAATTTGAAATTTGAAATTTGAAATTTGAAATTTGAAATTTGAAATTTGAAATTTGAAATTTGAAATTTGAAATTTGAAATTTGAAATTTGAAATTTGAAATTTAATTTTGAAATTTTAATTTTGAAATTTGAAATTTGAAATTTGAAATTTAAAATTTAAAATTTAAAATTCAAATTTTTAATTTTAAAATTTAAAATTTTAAATTAAAAACTTAAAATTATAAAATATTGATTTTCAAATTTTAAACTTTGAAATTTAAAATTTTTATTTCAAAGTTTAAAATTTGAAGATCAATATTTTAACTTCTGAGAACTATAATGGCATGTTAGGTCGATAATATAACCGGTTAGATAATCATGGAAAAGTTCTCCCCGATTTTTTAAGCCTCAACGATCTAGAGCCTCCGAATTAAGTTATGAAAATCTCTATCAGTGGTTGGTAGCCATATATATATACACAAATAGAGGCTCTTTGGAAGATTATATATACACAAATAGAGGCTCTTTGGAAAATCTCTATCAGTGGAAGAGTTTCTTACATAAGTCAGTTCCGCATGTAAAGCTATTATCTAGTTTCGTATATGAATTATATCGTTCTGCACGTCTCCTTGTTGAAAAACTGAATAGATTATATCTCTTATATTTCTCATAGAATTTAGTCCAAATATAAAATTTTTTTATATCCTTTATATCTTTTTTTCACGGCTCTTATATCCTTTACGTCTTCTTTCACTCCCTTATATCCAAATCAGTTTTCCAAACTAAGTTATGTTTTATATACATTAGATCCTCCTTCACTACCCTCAATTCTATTATAACTTTGCATAGTATCTAACTTCTTGTATGCAATATATCCTCCTTCATAGTTATCAATAGTAGTAATTGTGAATTTTGAAAACTAAAATTCGAATTTAAATATATTTTCTGAAATATTTATAAGTCAAAAAGTGTGAATTATCAGAGTTTTCGAAAAAACTGTCTCCTAATTTACAAATCCGGATCCGAACTCGAAAAACTAAAATCGCCAGTAGATCTATCTCGTCGAATCAATTAAAAATGACGCAAACCGATTTTCAATCTGATGAGTCGATCGCCTCGAAAACAGCAAAAAACGGAGAAGGGGTCATGACTTAAGTCGTGAATAGTAACCCTCTGATTTAATTCCCCCTTCGGCCAACATCAGCTGATCGACCGTCTGGAGTCCGAATTGGACGATCCGAATACTCGATTTGAATGGTCTCATCATTCTGAACACAATGGCACAGTCCGTTTTTATGTTCGACGAGCCTAGGACATCAAAAAGCGTGCCAAACAGTGAAATGCGCTGATCTTTATAGATCGAGAATTTATCAAGGCACAAACTCAAGAAACCAAAATCACTACTCGATAGGTTTCGTCGAGCCGAACGTCGTGGCGAAGTCCGTTTTCCATTTTGACGACTCTAGCACCTCGAAATACGTGAAAAATAGTGAAATAAAAGGTGTTTTTGCAAATAAGAAATGCTCTTGGACCAAATGGCTTGGGACATCTTGGTGAGGGACCTAGGTGCGTTTGTAACCTACAGTAGGGAGCCTATGGTTCGGGGATGGTTGTACAGGGACTAAGTTGCAAAATGACCCAAATCAAACACTTATTACAAGTGTGACCCTTGGGAGCTTGTGTAAGAGCACTAAAGGCCTGGCACAGAGTGCTTTGCACTCCATTCACTCTCTTCTGGGTTCCCCAAGCGCCGCGCCACCTCCTGAGATCCCGGCGGCCGAAAAACCAAGCCTTCATGCATGAAAGGCTTAAACTAGGGCGGGGATGAAACCTTGGCCACGAAATCCTCTCCTACTCCTCCTAGAGCTCCTAGACACCTTCTGCTACCTCCTGGAAGCGAGCCCGAGGGAGCCCGGAGTGCGCCGTGGCTGCGCGACGCCGGAGAAGGCAGACTCGCTCATTCCTTCTTCTCCAACTCCGGCCAAGGTAAGAACCTCTTATCCTCTGGTTAGCTTGGCCCGAGACCCTTAGCAGTAGGCTTCTGGGTTCCTGGGAGTCTCCCAGCCCAGCCCCGAGGTCGCGGAAGTGCCTCGGCCCTAGAGTTTAATGGGTGGTTGGAAAAATAGTATAATCTAAGTAGTGGAAATGATTAAAGGGATATATCTAACCGTAGAAAACTTGGTAATATCGATAGTGTAGTAGTAGTGGGTGGTTGGAAAAATAGTATGATCTAAGTAGTGAAAATGATCAAAAGGGTAGATCTAACGGTAGAAAACTTAGTAATATCGATAGTGTAGTAGTCAGACTCAATATATATATATATATATATATATATATATATATATATATATAATTGAGCTCTAATGCTTTTAAAAGTACCATGTCATTGGTGTTTATATGTTTTTAGCCATTGGATGAAAAGATGTGTGGTTATGATGATAGCAGGCCTCTTGGGTTAAGTGAGTGATTGGTGGAATATAATGATCAAAGAGATGAAATTAGTCAAAGGAATAGATTTAACAGTAGAAAACTTAAATCACCGATTGCTTTGTGCTTGTACAAACATAGTAGTCGAACTCATATATATATATGTGTGTGTGTGTGTGTGTGTGTGTGTGTGTGTGTGTGTGTGTGTGTGTGTGTGGTGTGACACCCCAATAGTCCCATACGGATGTGGATGGAATTGTGATTGGGTTTATATGAGACATGGACACTAGTAATAATAACTGGGCTTAAGCATTTTGGGCTGTGGTTTGGGCCCAACGAATTATTATTGCTAGTGGGTCGGGTCGTTATATTTATTATCAGAGCCAATAACCAGCCGGAAATGTGTGGCGAGTCTCGACTGAGGCTGGATCTAGATGACAGGACTAGCGAGACAAGTCTTACATCGTCTGGTGATCTTGGGCTGCTGTGTGTGTTTGGGTTGACGAGGACGTCAGGCCTAAACGGGGGGAGTTTGTGACACCCCAATAGTCCCACATCGGATGTGGAATTGTAATTGGGTTTATATGAGACATGGACACTAGTAATAATAACTGGGTTTAAGTATTTTGGGGTTGCTGTGTGTTTGGGTTGACGAGGACGTCAGGCCTAAACGGGGGGAGTCTGTAACACCCCAATAGTCCCACATCGGATGTGGAATTGTAATTGGGTTTATATGAGACATGGACACTAGTAATAATAACTGGGTTTAAGTATTTTGGACTGTGGTTTGGGCCCAACGAGTTATTATTGCTAGTGGGTCGGATCGTTATAATATATATATATATATATATATATATATATATATATATATATATATAAAATTGAGCTCCTATACTTTTAAAAATATCAAATCATTAGTACTTGTAAGCTTTTGGTCTTTGTATGAAAAGATATGTGATTTAGATGATAGTGGGGCACTTGGGTTAAGCAAGTGGTTGGTGGAATATAATGATCTAAGAAATAAAATTAGTCAAAGAGATAGATCTTACAGTAGAAAACTTAGAAGTACTAATTGTTTGGTGCTTGTATAAGCATAATAGCCGAACTATATATATATATATATATATATATATATATATATTATATATATATATATATATATATATATATATATATAGCTATGCTGGAATACTATTAATAGTACAAAGTCACTGGTGCTATCAAGTTTTTAACCCTTGAATTAAAAGATGTGTAGTTGAGATGATAGTGGGTCCCTTGGATTTAATAGGTGGTTGGGGAAATAGTAAAATCTAACGAGTGAAAATAATCAAAGGGGTTGATCTATGGGTAGAAAACTTGATAGCACAAGTAATTTGGTACTATTAATAGTATAGTAGCCGGACTCACTCTCTCTCTCTCTCTCTCTCTCTCTCTCTCTCTCTCTATATATATATATATATATATATATATATGATATGTAGTTAATAACAAGTCATTAGTATTATTAAGTTTTTAATTCTTAGATTAAGAAATATGCGATTAGAATGCTAGCGGTATCCTAAATTTTAGTGGGTGGTTGATTGAATAGTATAATCTAAAAGTTAAAAATGATCAAAAATATTGATCTAATAATAAAAAATTTGATAGTACAAAATATTTAATACTATCGATAGTATAATAGTCTGAACACTCTCTCTCTAGAATTGAGCTTCCATATTTTTAAAAATATTAAATTATTGATATTTATAGATTTTTAGCTCTTAAATAAAAGAATGTGTGGTTAGAATAATAGTAAGTTCATTGGATTTAGTGGACGATTAGTAGAATAATACGATCAAGAGATAAAATTAGTGAATTATAATAATTAGCAATTAATGATTAATAGAGATGTTAAATTTAATAATTTTTTAAAATTAACTAACTAGATATAGAATAACCCAATTATAAAAATATAAATATTCTAAAAAGATGCCGACAGAAAAAAAAAAAAAAAAAAGGAAAAAAGAAAAAAAGAAGAAAGGTGATGTTGAGAGGCCATAAAGGTGTAAATCACTATTGTGAAAATTAAAATTTAATTCAATTGTTGTTATTTATAACCTCTTAAAATTTATAAATAATAGAAATTAACGAAAGTTTTGAAAACCGGAGTTTATTAGAATTTACCGTGGCCCATGCCATCAAAATTTTGATAATTGATATATAATTAGAATAAAATATAAAAATTAGTGTGTAAATAGCATAACAAAAAATATCACGGACTAATGGTGCAGTTAACCCAAACCTTGATTAAAAGAAAATTTTAAAAATAACAATAACAATAATAGTAGTAAAATCCGGGAGCAATTGCTTATATGTTTATAAAAAGTTTTTAGTTTTTTTATTTATTCTATTTAAAAGGCTAATATTAAAATATTTTCTTAACATTTCATATTCTTATATATATATATATATATATATATATATATATATATAACTTAAATTTTTATTAGTGAACCGTTAAAAATAATCGTTATCTTAATGAAATTATTATTTTATTTATTATTTATTTGTTCTTAATTAGGTGCAAATAAATGTTTTATTTCTAAAAAATTTAGATAAAAATTTAATCTGAATTTAATTCAAAATAATTTAAAAATACGTGAAATTATTTTTAAATAACAAAAAAAAACAATACTAAAAATATATTTAAAATAAAAAATAAAAATAAAAAAAAATAAATTATCCCTCAAATCTAAAACACTTTAATAAAATAAATAAATAAATAGCGCAAAAAGCTTCTCCTAGCTAGCTCTCCCTCCCATTCCAAGTCCATCACTCCCCCAGTCCCCCAGTCCCAGTGGGGAGTGGGCGTACTCTCTCTCTCTCTCTCTCTCTCTCTCTCTCTCTCTCTAGTTAATTAGTTTATAACACGCTTCTCGATTCCTTTTAACGCTCTCCGTTCCCCATCCTTTATAGTGTATATTATTATACAAGTGATGCGTCCTCTCCGCGCGTGGGTGCGGGGCGGGGCCATGGCCGACGACGGGGGAGGCCGCGGAAGAAGCCATCGTCGTCGCCGCCGCCGACCACGGCGGCGAGGGGCGGCGGCGGAGCGGGGAGGCGGCGGTGGGGGCTCCGGCGGTGGGCGTTCCGCGTCGGGACCAGCGCCCTGCTGTGGACGGCCCTGATGCAGCTCGTGTCGATCTCTGGGGTCTGGCGCCCCCCGCGCCTCCCCAACTCGTGCCCTCCCCCTGCTTCGACCGCCGCGGCCCCAACGCCACCGCCGCCGCCGTCGCCGCCGCGGTGCTCGGCGAGGAGGAGGGGGGCGGCGCCCTCCGCGGCTCGCACTCGTCTCCGCCCGCGCTCCTCCCGAGGAGTGAGTCTCTCTCTCTCTCTCTCTCTCTCTCTCTCTCTCTCTCTCTCTCTCTCTCTCTCGGTTTGGGTTGCTGATCTCGTGGTATGATCCCAATGTGATGCTCAGCATTGACTCTTTCTTATAGATCTTGGCTCTCTTTGCCGAATTAGGATGCGGAATCTTTGGATTCTAGCAAAATGTGGTTCTTCTTGTGCTTTAATTAGGCATCTCTGATCAAGCGATAGGATCTAGGGTTTCTTTGTTGTCCGTTTTGTGATATTTAGTTTAAAATTGCGTCGGCTAATGAATTTATGTAAAATATTGGGTCTTGTCTTATGCTTTTTCGACTAATTATTTTGTTTAAGAGATCTTACGATCGGAATGTGAATCTGTGGTGCCCTATCTCGTGACTGTTGCTACTTTATTGGGAGGTAAAATCAGTGATTTTCAGTTGAATGTGGTTGTTCCTGCGCTTTAGTAAGCTATCGGTAACACGAGATATGATTTTAGGGTTTCTTTCTTGTTTTTATTTCGATTGTTGATTTGGAATTTATGTTGGCTGATAGATTCATATGCCAAGATCGAGCCTTTCTCTGTGCTTTCCTACTTTTCTTAAATGATGATAAAAAGCTCTTATGACATTTCTTTTCTTTAAGATCACCTTTGTGATGACAATGTAGGTTCTAATTTTGTGCTTGAGTTGCTTCTTTTGGTTGACTGTTATGATTGGTATGATGGCATGTCAAGGCTATGTTTCTTTTAATTTTGATTGGATAATAATGTGCAATAAACTGATAATGTATGATCTTCTGCTCACATACGAAAGATAATTTTGTTTTCGTGCTACATGTGCAGAACTAAAGTATGGATTTTGCAAATCATGTATGGTGAGCTTTATGAAAGTTGCCTTCAGTTAATATGCACTTTTTTAGCATTTTTGTTGTAACATATGCTAATTATCGTTACTAGGTACATGCAGTTACGAAGAAAGGTCCTTCGTAGTCATAACTAATATCTAGTACTTGATTTATTTCTCTCTTTATCTTTAGACTTGCGTGAATGTGGAAGATTAAGAAGGATAGTAGAACGCTTTAGTTGGCAAACACATCATGGGTCTTGATAATTGCCCTTTAAAGAGTCAAGAAGATGATGCTGTTTATATCATCAAGTTCACTTTAGATACCTATGCAAATGTTGTGCTTAATTAGAGGTAGTTTGTATGCAGGATAGTAGAACCAAGAACATGTAGGAAGCTCTATTTAGTTGTCAGAAATCAAAATGTTGTTCTTCAGTTTGCTCAGTTTATTTGTTTTGCATGAAAACTCATTAGATGAAAGCTGAGATATGGGAAGAAGAGAGACCCACCATCAGAAACTCAAGATAATTATTTTTTCAGTATTTAAACCTTACCATGGTGTGATGAAACGATGTGGATATCTGGCATTTATTATAGCAAGTATGTGGATAACACAAGAACACCTAAATAAAAAAGTTGCAGGTATATAAGGCTGAAGGAAGAAATAAAAAACAGTGTGGAATAAGGAAAGTTGGTATCTTAGTTAGCTCAGAGGACTATTATCATCGGTTAGAACTTCTCTGTTTCAATAGAGAATATTCTATATACTCTACATTAGAATCATGCGAGTGATATGTGTAAGCAAATTGTTCAATATTTGTAACTATTACCAAAAATCGTGAATTGGACTAATGGAAGTCAGGTCCGATGAAGCCATGCTTTTTCCACTTGTTAGTCTTGATAATTAGTGGACAATTCAAGGTTATTTTGTTGATTATTATGAAATTATGTTTGTACAGACGTGATTCACTTACGCCCTTTTTTTTCCCTTCTGAGAAATCAAGGTATTTTGGATAATATGTACTCTTTTTTATATCAATGTCATTCGACTTATATTTTGCCACATTTAGCTTGTTTTCTTGGACAAGCATTATTGGCTGACAATTTTAGTCATTTTTCAAATGCATAATATTGTAGTCCCATGGTAATAATGTGGTTGTATAATACCTCTCTTTGCTCTTATGTCGACGATCGATCGCTAACCCTTGCAAGATCTAAAAGATCTGCAATAATTTAGGAAAAAGGTTCTGTTGTAACTATTTTCTATTTTTTTTGTTTGCCATGCTATTAGAGTATACAGTAAATTTCTCTCAATGAATCAAAGCCTTGTTAACTCTTTTGCAGGAGTGTACAAAAGCAATGGTTATCTTCGCTTGTCCTGCAATGGGGGCCTGAACCAAATGAGAGCAGCGGTTCGTAAACTCTTTTCTTCTATTTAAGATCATCTTTTGCCTCAGTCTGTAATTTTGAGTGAAGAATATGCTGGAAACGGACTTTGGGCCTGTTTGACCTAGCTGGAGCTTTTTGTAGTGGTGCTTCACTTGTAGCTTTCCATTGAATCCTCCTAACAACTTCCCACTATAGCTATAGTAGAAGCTTCGAATTGGAGCTACTGCTTTTGGGGCCAAGAAGCTCAATCAGCTTCTTGCCACAGCAAGCACGGCAAATTTGTTTTGTTTATGAAAATGCTAACCTGCTGCCTTTTCGAGCAGAGAAGCTATTCGGAAGGTATGCCAGGTTGGCAGCTATTGTATGTATTGTTAATTTATATATCTTCGCCATAATTTATGGGCTCCTTTGCAGATTTGTGATATGGTTACGGTTGCACGCTATCTAAACCTGACCTTAGTGATTCCAGAACTTGATAAAACATCTTTCTGGGCTGATCCGAGGTATGGAGTCTCCTAATAATTTACTGCCCTATATTATTATTTTCTAAGTTCCGCTTTCTGAATTAAGCTGGTAATTTGCAGTGATTTTGGGGATATTTTTGATGTAAACCACTTCATCAATTCCTTGAGAGACGAAGTGAAGATTGTAAAAGGACTTCCTCAGAAATTCATTGGAAAAATTACAAAAGAACCATTCTCGATGCCTCCAATCAGCTGGTCCAGCGAGAGATATTACTTAAAACAGGTCAATAACGAAGTCATTTCTCAAATTATGATATGATGTATGGATAATATTTGAATACTCCAGTTTTGGAACTTTCTCATATATTCAATTCCATCCGTGACTGTAAGAAAGGAATATGATATAACCAAGGATTTAAGTATTGTGGCGCGGGATCGTGTCGAAAACTTGCTGGCATGGTATGGCACGGTGCATGTCGGGCCGTGCCGATGAGTGCAGGTCACAAAAAATATATGTGTGCCGACACATAATGGCATGAAATATTTATTTTCTTTAGCAACAAAATTTTCTAATTGCTTATTATGTATCTTTATCAAATATTTTGGACTTTATTGAGAAAATTACTTAGTAATTTAAAGAAAAAAGAGTTTTGAGTTATGCCATCGGTACGGGAGCTGTATTGTGCCAGTATCTTATTGGCACGATACGGTACGGTGGATATGGCTCATGCCGATGGATATTTAAATCCTTGGATGTAACACAACTTTTCCAACAGAAGGACCTCTTAACTCTATTTGAAACAAAGTTATTTTATAGAGAAGGGCAGAATGGCCATTTTACAAGATGAAATAAAATTCTTTTGATAATCATGAGAAGGCTTTTGGGATCAAAGTGTTTAAGTGAAGCGGAATAAAAATGAAGCGGATTAAGTTGCAGTATCGGGAGAGTACACGGACTATCCATATATTTTATCTTTGTTCTTTTGACACATTTTAGAAAGTATGCAATCTGAGATCTATTTATTCTTGCAGATCTTACCTCTTGTACGGAAGCATAGAGTGATCCATTTCAATAAAACAGATGCACGCCTCGCAAACAATGGACTACCAATTAAGCTCCAAAGGCTTCGTTGTCGTGTTAACTATGAGGCAATAAGATTTACTCCACAGATAGAAGCCCTAGGCAACAAGCTTATCTCAATTCTTCGAAGAAGTGGACCTTTTGTCGTGCTCCACTTACGATATGAGATGGACATGCTCGCCTTTTCTGGTTGTACACATGAATGCTCCGACAAAGAAACAGAGGAACTCACACGAATGAGGTTTCTATTTTAGTTTTACGTTTCGTGTTATTCTTTATGTGTGGGACTTACTGCAGAAAGAAAAGCTCACTTTTTTATTGGACTTTCCAACTTTGTGCCAAATATTCTTTTCCATCAAGATTACCCTTTGTACTTAATGCAGTGATATCCATACTATATAATTCAACCATTCTGTACTATGAAGGGATATTTTTAGCCCAATGTTGCAAATATTTAAAAGGACCAAAGTTGTAACATGCAATAAAAGTGGATTGTTATTGCAAAATGGCATTTTTGTCTTAATCTTTGTGTGTCTTAATCTTTGTGTGCAACCTCAGAAGAATAAGTTCGTTTTTTTTGGTTTAGTAGTCTTTTGTATTATTATTATGTTTTCTCTTTTCCTTTTCCTTGTAATGAACTTAATAATCATGCTTGGTTTTCTTCTTTGAACCTTACAGATATGCATATCCGTGGTGGAAAGAGAAGGAAATTGATTCTGAAAAGAAAAGGCTGGAAGGATTGTGCCCTCTTACACCCGAAGAAATAACACTGGTTCTTAAAGCGCTAGAATTCACGAGGGACACTCTAATATACATTGCCTCTGGCGAAATCTATGGTGGTGATAGAAGGCTTGCTACTCTGAGGGCGGCATTTCCTAAAATTGTTAGTGCCAATTCTTTCTCTCTGTCCATCAGAAGTATGTCATCCTGCCAAATTTTTAGGGCAAAATTATAATTCTACCCCCTCCAAATACATAAATGCCCTCCAAAAGTTGGAAAATATAAATATCATAAGTGAATCTGAAAATGCACTTGCAATTTTCATAAATACCCTCCAAAAAGGGCTTTTTTTTTAGTATTTATGTGTCTTTACAAGGCCTCTGAAATATTTCAAAGTTTTGAGGGATATACACAAAATTTTGATGTTTCTGTGGCGTAAGGATGAAATAGGCCTTCTTATTTTATTTAATTTTGACATTTTTTAAGAAAACTCATAGGTAAGAAAGGAGATGCTTCTGTCTCCGGATGAGTTGAGGCCTTTCCATAACCACTCAACACAAATGGCAGCTTTGGACTATTTGGTTTCTGTTGCTAGCGATGTTTTCATCCCCAGCTATGACGGAAACATGGCGAGAGTCGTAGAAGGACATCGGAGGTTTGCATTTATTTATTTTTAATTCAACATTTTGATCCATTAATTGCTTGGTGTGCAAACTCAAGATTCTGCAGAATTAGTAGCTTTTGGTTTCCAAGAAATATTCTGTTCCAGAATGTGGCTTTCTTTAGAAGCATAGGTTGTTTTTAGTTTTTAGTTAGGTTGGATTTTTCTATCTTGGAATTTTGAGTAATAAGCTTCACTTTATATGTGACATTTTAATCAACGATTTAAGCGCTCATCGACACGGGCCGTATTTACTGTGCCGTATCGTGCCAACAAGATATCGGTATGATGCAGTCCCTGTATCGACTGCACAACTCAAAACTCTTTTTTTAAAAAAATAAAATTAGTAAGTAATTTTCTCAACTAAGTTTAGAATACTTGATAAAGATACATAATAAGCAGTTAGAATATTTTGTTGCAAAAATAAATAAATATATCATGTCATTATGTGTTAGCACACATATTATTTGTAACCGACACGTATCGGCATGGCCCAGCACGCACCATGCCGTATCATGCCGGCTAGTTTTCGGGACAACCCTATGCCACGGCACTTAAATCCTTACTTTTAGTATTTTGCTCTAGAGAATTAAGCCCTCAATCTTCTCATGACAATTTCTCATGCTGTTTTGCTGAATTAAGAAAGCAAGCCAAATTATTAAACCATTTCTTGTTTAGGCCTTTTAAGAGTAAAACTCAAAAAGTTTAGAATTTTCTGTTACGTAGTTTGGTTTCTAATCGATTTCATAACTTGAGCATATCCATGTTAATATTATGGTTTTTTTTTTCTGAAAATGTACATTGACAGTTTCTCTCGTGGGACATGTAGGTTTGTGGGGTTCCGAAAGACTGTATTGCTAGACAAGAAACAACTCGTGGAGCTTTTAGATCTTCTCAAGGAGGGGAAACTCTCATGGGCCGAATTCTCGGCCGCCGTGAAGGAGATCCACAAGGACCGCATGGGTCAACCGACGAGAAGAAAAGTTGTCCCCGGGCGACCAAAAGAAGAAGACTATTTCTATGCGAATCCTGAAGAATGCCTTGGCCATTTAAGGACCGCTAAGAGAACTTATCTTTGATAAATTCTTTTGTTGTCTCTTAACCACGTTTAATACTTCTTCCAGAAACGGATATAGCAGCGGGCGATCTGCCATTCCTTTTCCTGTACAGCTGACCAAGGTTGTTTTTTTTTGTGTAACTCTTCTTATGCTGACAAAGGAGGGCGCGAGGTGGTCAGGTATTGGCATTTAATCATTCGACGACTTAGGCATTTCGACTGTTGAGGCTTCTGATAGTCCTGCAAATTTGAGCTTAGTCTCCCTTAAAATGTTTTTTGTTATGCTTCTTCACAATTCTTTGTAATTCACAGTTCTTTAGTTCCTTTTTTTTAAAATTTTTTTACTTCTCTTTTGTATTAGTTTCATAACACACAGCTGTAACGGCAAGCACGATTTCCGCAATATCTCAAAGATTTGTTATTATTTCTTTTGCTACGTAGTTGTTTGTTCAACTGCTCTCTCACCTTTGCCTGTCTTAAAGGAAATGAGATACATGGAGATTCGAGACAATTTGTTTCCTTTTCTCCGGCCTTTTTTTTTTTTTTTTTTTTTTTTTTAATTCTATAAAATTTATATTTATAAAAATAATTTTATGGGTGTCAGCTGGTGGGTGAGATGTAATAAGTTGAACACGGGATCTGAGATCCCGTATTTAAATAAGAGATTTCAATTTTCGTGTTATAATTTTTAGTTTTATATTTTTTAAAATTATAATTATTTATATTAGTAGTATAAATTTAGAAAAAATAATTAATTTAAGTAAAAGTTAAAATTTTGAAATTTAAAATTTAAAATTAACATTTAAAATTTCAAATTTAAAAATTTAAAAATTAAAAATTCTAAATTCTAAATTTATATTTTATAATTTTGAAATTTAAAATTTAAAATTTATCATATCTTGAAAGTAGAGAACAATATATACATATGATAAGAGTTGGGGGTTATAAGGGTTAAACACGGGAATTGAGTCACCATGTTTAAACATGGAATCAGATCCCGTGTTTAAATCATAGTTAGTTAATTCGCGTATTATTTGCGAATTATTCACGAATTATTGATAATTCGAAATTTTCCAAAAATTTGGATTAATTCGAAAAAAATTTCTCCAAAAATTATTAATCGTGAATTATTCGCGAATCCTGAATTTTTTTCCCAAAATTCAGCTCTATTTTTTTTTTTTTTAAAAATTAATCCAAACCAAAGGTCCTCCAAAACAGTCATGAATGTGATTTGTGCCTTGTGGTGCACTAACCAAGGTCCAAGTGCTTTACACAGTTTACAACACTTTTTATTTTTCAAGAAAAAAAAAAAACCAGAGCACTGTTTCTTCTTCACATTGTTCACAGCACACTGAGCACAGCACCCACCTGCTTCTCTTTTCCACTTCGCCGGCCGACGTCGCCGCTCACTATCGGAACCCTCGCGGCCCGCGCGCCGCTCGCCATCGGAACCCCTCCCGGCCCGCGTGCTGCTCGTCATCGGAACCCTCTGGGCCGCGCGCCGAAGATGCTCGCCATCGGAACCCTCCGGGCCGTGTGCCACTCGTCTTTGCCGCTCGTCTTCTTCTTTGTCGGTCGCCGCCGGTCGCCACCACCAGCTTATGAGTTGTGAGTATATAATTTTTGAGTTGTGATTTTGTATATTTGTATTTTAAAAATTTATATATTAATTCATAATTTCGATGACTTGCGAGTAAAATTAATATTTGCTCATATATATATATATATATATATATATATATATATATATATATATATATATTTATCTAGTAACTAGTTTATTTCTAATATATATAGTTTTCATAATTTTTTTGAAGTATTTTTTTTATTTCTAAAATAGATTGATTAAATTATCCTCCCTCTATATAATACTTTGTGGTTTCTTATTAAAAATATTTTTGTCACTATCAAATAAAATAAAAATTTATGAAAGTATATAAATCTATGAAAGCATATAAAGCTCATAGTATAAATATAGAAAAAAAAAAGTTAATTTAATAAGCCGAAAAAAAAGAGTTAATTTTTTGTTCCGAATTTTTAATTGGTGAACGTATAATTTCTATATAAATCACGTATCCGAATAATTGAGTCTGTTTTTTTACCGAATTTTTCAACGAATTTTAAAATTATGATACAAATTTTATCCGTATTATATCCGAACCGAATTTTTGCCGAATCTGAATTAACTAACTATAGTTTAAACACTATTAAATATGGGATTTAAAATCCCATGTTTAAAATCCCGTGTTTTTAAACACGGAATTTTAAATCCCGTGTTTAACAGTGTTTAAACACGGGATCTGAGATCCCGTGTTCAACTTATTACACCTCAGTGATCCCCACTCACGTGTAGCGTACATCCCGTGTTACACCTCAGATATCCCGTGTTCAACTTGTTACACCTCAGTGACCCCCGCTCCCGTGTTCAACTTGTTACACCTCAGTGACCCCCGCTGCACCCATAAGATCATTTTTATAAATACAAATTTTGTACAATCATTTTTACAAATATAAATTAGAGAACCATTTTTTTTAAAAAACCCCTTTTCTCACTTAGTATGTACATTTATAATGTATTTATATGCGTATATCTTATTCCACGAAAAAACTCAACATTATTGCTAGAGAGTCCAAAAAGAGGTTTTAGTAACATGAACCTCTTTCAAGGTTTGCAACTAGGTGTCATGTATAGATGATAAAAAGATATACATAGGAAGGATCGCGAAATATAGATGACAAAACATACATTAATGATCATTGAAGTGTAGAGGACAAAAGATGATCCCACAATATGAAATCAAGGGCAGTTTTGGAAATTCCATAGTATTTTACTTGTCGAAAGATGATATGCGTTCAGTTTTGGGAATTCTATAAAGATAATTTTAATTCTAACTTTTAAATATAAATTTTATATAATTTAATCTGTCAACGGATAAAATTTTTTATTTTGGTCGTCATTAGTTAACTTGAAATGCACACCGACAAGATGCATGCGAACGAATAATCACATAATCGAATAAAGCTATTGACAACAAAATATAGGAGAGATTAACTCCACGATTTGGATGCCATAGTTAACAACATTTGTCCCAACCCATTTTGCACCAAGCTATGAATCTAGGATCATCTGATAAATGTAGGGAGCGTATGCCGAGTACTCCACTGTTCACCTGCACCATCATTTGTATGTGCTTGGAGTAAGATTCAACAGGAGAAAAATAAAAAAAAATGTGAGATTCAAAGAAAGGAAGAGAGCGTGCTAAAAGGAGAAGTTTGGTGTGAGGTTCAAAGAAAGGAAGTGTTCACCGAAAGAAGAACTTTAGTTCTAAGTGTTCTTCTACTTTATTTGGTTCAGAATAGCGGGGATTTAGTTGGGACTGGAGCCATCTATTGATTAGGAGTCTCTTCACTATCCAATTTTGAGGATAACATGTGCCACACCATGTGTTTAGCGCGATAGTAGAGAAATTTATCCCTACTTTGTTATCCAACGAGAGCATTGCTTATGAAATTCAAACAAATTCAAACTTTGACATCTTCATATTTGTTCAGCAGTATTTTCTTAGGACGAGCTCTGCAAGCTCGAGTTCAAGTGGGCTTTGAAGGCAAGCAGCAACTGGAGGAGGCCCCAGAGGGTGGCAGGAGCACCTCCAGGTTCGACGCAGGCGTCGGGAAATAGTAGATAGCCGGCTTCCTTTACTTGTGGCCAACCTAGAGCAACAATATTGGAGAGGAAGCTAAGTAGGGGCACTCTGATCCATGCAATGGTACAGGTAGGTTTCTCTGGTCAAGATGAAGCTAGCTAGGGGGTTGGCCGATGGCAGAAGGCGACGACGGCGGTGGGCGGCACGGCTCGACCAAGAACAAGAAGAGAAATTAGGGTTTCACATTCCCGAGTTGTGGCTAATCGAGGGGCCCCAAACTTTCTAGAGGTGTTCCTCAGGAGCAGCATAAGGCAACCAGTGCCTTGGATCCTCCCCGAAGTCATCGGAGACGACGCGTGACCACGACGACCAAAACTAGGGTTCCAACGAGCTATTTGCTCTCGCTGGAAACCTAGGGCTTAACCAACGTCAGGCTTTCGCAGGAAGGGTCACAGGGAGGTAGGAAAGGTGACGATGGGTGGTTCTAAAGAATAAAACAAGAAAGAGGGAGAGCTCGATTACCTTATATTCGAGGAAGAAGAAGAAGAAGATGCAGAGTTCTTCTCCGGCGTCGGGCAGTCACGGCAGGCGACCGAACTTCTTGAGGGTCACATTCAAATCAAGAGGAAAACCACCGAGTGCTCTGGGTGCAAGCCTATTGGGTTTGATGTTCTTTCTCCACTCCCAACCCGAGAACAAAGGAGATCTTGGGTTTATTACTTTTCTGGCGAGCACAACCGGCGGTCGGCGGTTGTGGGGCTTCGGTAAGATGCAAAGGAAAGAGGAGAAAACGATGAGAGGATCTGGGTGCAAGGGGGTTCCGGCTAGGGTTAGATCGAGGGTTCCATGCTCGTGGTTATATAATTTAAGAACAAAATGCTAAGAAGTCCCTAAACTTGGATTATTTCGAGTTCCTCTACTGTAGTTCGATATTGCAGAGAAGTTCCTCCACAAGAACTTTGATGCAATTTCATGCATGAATTATAGAGCCTTTGGCAAAAATACGCTGAAACTCACTATTTTTCAGGCTTTTCTAAGTTTTAGGGTCGTCAAACAGAAACACGGACGACACCATGGCGTTCGGCTCGTCAAGACTGTCCAAGTAGCGATTTTGGTTCGTCGAGTTTAAGCTTTGTTAGGTCAATTAGGCCAAGATTTCAATGAGGTTTACTATTTTGCACGTTTTACGATGATATAGGCTCATCATACATGAAATTGAACCACGTCATCGCGTTTAGTTCAACGAGACCGTTCAAATCGTGTATCTACTTCGCCAGAATCGGATCTCTATTGATCAAACTAGGGTCCGTAACAGAAATACCTCTGAATTTTTTAGGGTTACTATTCACAATTAATAACTAGAATTTCAGTTGAACTACAATTTTACACGTTTTCGAGATATTAGGCTCGTCAAATTGAAAATCGGATCGCATCATCGTGTTCAGCTCGATGAGACTGATCAAGCAGTGATTTTACTTTGCTGAGCTCGAGTCTAGATAAGTTAATCGGGCAACAGTTTCACAAAGATTCCAGAAATTCAAAATTTTGAATTATAAAAATTTGAGAGAAATAAATAAAATTCAAATTTCAAAATTAAAAATTCTAGAGTATTAAACTCTAGGTTTTAATGTCACACTAATCCAAATAGTTATCCTACCATTATATTTTTTTCATCTATGTCCTATGACACTAGGTTCATTGTCTTTTCCCACCTAGATTCTCACGACCCTTGGTTTACTTTTTTTCTAACCTATGTTCTACACCCATGCCTAGGCATACATATATAGGTAATTATATGTTTCCACTCGCCTAGAGTTATTATCCAATAGTAGTTAATTACCCTAAGTAGCATACATCATATACCTACTTATTTTACTAATTAATCTACCATTACATATACCAATAAAATAATATTAAATTTACCGACTTTTCTCTTCAAACATGAAAAGCGATCTAACCGCTTCCGTAGAGCACGACTCACCTCGGTTTACCCTCAATTGCATGTAGACACTTGCAATTGAACTCCCATGGTCATTTCGGTGCTCTTTCGCTACTAACGAACCTAAAATGTCCATTTCAGGCCGAAATCGCTCGCAGACGCTCATCGCTTTTCCAATCAAAATTGCCTGGGACTCCTCTCTAACCTTCAATTAGAGAATAATCTAATTAATTTAAGTCTGAAGTCCCAAAATTTCAAAAATTCCAAACGTGCCTTAGGTTTTCTTTTACTCAAAATTACTTCGATATTTTCAGAGAAAATTCGATCCAATTAATGTAGAAGAATTTAGGCAATGTTAGGATATCAATTTTAAAGGATTTAGCAAGAATCCTTACCATTTGCCGAAAACCCTCACCTCGATCACAAGCTCCACGAGCTCCCACGCGCATCAAAAACTTGATTCGAAACTTCCATGTGACTCCCGAGGTCGAACTCCTCAAAAGCGACGAGTTTGGATAGAGAACGGGGAAGAACGGGAAGGAGAAGGAAAGGGAAAATGAGAGAGGGAGAGGGTCCCTCTCTATGTGTAGAGCCCCAAATCCCCATGTAGCTTTTCTCCGTGAATCCACGATGATAAAAACACCTGTTATTGGTGTGTTGGGCCAGTAACGCATCAAATGGATGTATTATATGGACTCGGTGAGATTCCTGGATCAAGCCTGTCTTTCGACTGCTTTTGCCGAATTTTAAAAGAGGTTTCAGGTTGATTGAAGGTCGGATTTGGATTCAGCACGAAAAAACGCTTGAAAACGACTATTTGCTTGTATTTTTCTGAGTCCGGAATCCGGATGCCCAAAAACGGGCTCCCGAAAGTTTTCTGTGGATTCGGGTGCATGGGGGAGGCCGTAGACCGGCAGGGTGCCACGTGGCGGCCTATCATTGGCCGGTTAATGCTGCGCGGTCCACGGAGAGGCGCGGGGTGGCGCATGGACCGGGCGGAGGACACGTGGCGTTCCTTGATTGGCCGGCGCACATTGCGCGGTCCACGGAACCCCGCGCGGGTGCATAAACCGGGCGTGGGGACACGTGGCAGCCTGTGATAGGCGGGCTCATGTGGCGCGGTCCACGGAGGCATGCGCCGGCGCCTCAGGATGCGTGCGCGCGTAGGGGGCAGGCGGGGCGGCCGGCGAGGAGCACGTGGGCGGTCGGCGGGTCGCGCGGGCGGGCCACGTGGCGCCCTGCGATTCGCGGACGCCACCCACCCGCGTTGACGGGCGCGCGACACGTGGCAGCGCCCGAGTGGCCTGGCACTTGCTGTTCCCTGTTCGGGACACGTGTCAAGTGCAGGGCGTTCCGGGCGCTGGTCGGACGGGGCTCGGGATCCGGCTTTTGTACGCCCGGCGGATTCGGGCGCCCGAAAACCTGGGCCCGAATCCGCTTCCTTGGGCTTTTCAGGCTGGGCCTATAAATAGGCCCCTTAGGCCTTCTTTTGAGCATTTTCTGGGCTATTTCATAGGGAGATCTCTATAGAGATTTTCTTCCTCATTCAGTTCTGCATCTTGTGGAGGACTTCTGGGATTTTTGGAGGACGCTACTTCGATGTCTACTGCGATTCGGCACACTGCGACGCTCTTTTCTTGGTGGCTTTTTTCGTCGCATTTCGGTCTGTTGACTCCCCTGGGCTACCCCAAAAGATTTTTTAGGTGATTCTTGCGCCTAGGTTTTCATGACAGGTAGGGCTACGATTCTTATATTTATAGTTTCCCTCCATTCCGAGCTTTTCTTGGGTCTTTCAGACTATCTTGTGACCCCATTTTCTGCGGCGAGATTTTGGATAGCATTAGAGTGATTGTTGGTTTTCTCGGCCCACGAGCATCGGAACGAGGAGTGTCAGTACTCGTTTTACATCTACTCGTCGCGAGGAACGCCGTCGTGATTTTTTTGGAATTTTTGGAGATTTATTCAAAGGTGATAATTTCACTTTTTATGGACCGAAAACTACAGATTATTGATTGTGGAAGTTTTGGGCTCGCAGCGGTGTTTTATTTGTATCTTGGCCTACAGGTGTCGGAACGGGATGTTCGAGTACTCGATTCGCATCTACTCGACGCGGCGATCACAGTGGTTATTTTTCTTGATTTTTTCGAGATCATCTCACAGGTAAAATTAACTATTTTCTGGACTGGATTGTGTGGACAGGGGTAGATTATAGTTTTGGATTTAATTGTGCGCCGTGTGGGTCATCTTTACAGCTTTTGCGGTGTGCCCTGATTTACCTGGAGTAAGGGCGTGTTTGGATCCGTGCTTCGTGACCAAGGTAGGTGATTGTTGTGGACCTCATATTTTGTCTTACTCACTAGGAATATTAGAGTGATCCCTGTTGTTGAATGCCGATGAGCATATTGTGGGTAACATGTATACTTGTATAGATTGGACATGTGCTATGTTAGTACTTAGTCATGTTCTTATGAGATCTATCATTATTCTGGAATAATATGCTTTAATCAATGTGAGAATAACGATATCTGTTTTTCTTTATCATCATGAGGACACTTGCATGCTTTTATGGACATTTAGATAGGCCATCTTCTACTGCTACACTATCATTGGGATTTGACTTAGGAGAAACCATGTTGGCACCTTTTCTCCTTTTATTGAGATACTTGTTGTATATTGCTTGGGTTTTAGCAGGGTTATAGGATAGTGTAGCCGAGTTTATCGAGTCTAGATTGGTCATACCAGATTGTGGGTTGTGGGGTATTGCGGCGACCGCGGACATTGGGCGGTTGACCGGATGTTTACTTGAGCATCAGATTGGGGATCGAATTTCTTTAGTGGATGAATTTTTCCACTTCGATTATAGTCGTGATCCAATCCTGCTATATCGTGATACTTGTGACAGAGATACTTTACTCGTGTGGGTCGCTCCTCTCGAGTGCCACTCCGGAGGTAGGCATATGACCGAGCCATGTGTGCTGGTCTGATACTTATTTTGGGATGCGAGCCATGTGTGCCGATCCCGCGGATTTGAGCCATGCGTGCCGATCCCGCTACTGAGTTCTTGAGTTCGACAGCAGAGCAGGCAGTGCCAGTTTTTGCTGGTCCATTGATTGGGTTTATTCAGGCAGACACCTTTACTGATGCATTCATATAGCTACCTTTCTAACACTGCATCTAGAGGCATAGTAGCAGTAGTTCTTTTATCAGCAGTTATGTTCATAGCTTACCGCCTTTTCTTTCCCGTTTGCCTCTGGTAGACCTAGTGGGCACGTCAGAGTTTGAGGCTTAACCCACTAGGGGAGGCTACTGATTTTATAGTAGTTCTCACCCCCATTCTTGTAGTCTTTTCTTCCCCCTTTGTTTTACAGAGTCGTCTGTGGGAGCTGCTAGGCCATCAGCGGCGGATCGAGGTAATTAAGAGAATTGCTGACTAGATAGATCTTCCACCCGACAGCGTGCTAGCTGGACTTCTGATGTACCCCTATCTTCTCAGACAATTGTATTTGTACTTTATTTTGGGTCTGGCTTTAGCCAGCTGTTTGTATATTTTTGGTGAGCTGGGAGAGACAGTTGTATTTATTTACATTTGTACTTTACTTTATTTCCAGCTTCAGTCTGAGATGTAGTAGTTTTAGTTCAGCTCTGTTTTTATTCTCTTTTATTATATCTCTTATATCTGAGCAGGTTACCGTCGCTTCGTGTACGCGGAAAATACCGTGTGCATGACGGATTTGTAGACGGGCCCAGGTTCTGGTTTACACCCGGGGCGTGACACTATGTCGCTTACTGTGTGTGTGCGTGTGTGTGTATGATGTACAGGAAAAGAGAGAGGAAGGGTCCCCTTTTAAAGGCCCGTCCCTTGTAAAATGATAGAAATACCTTTACTAGGCATTTCTATCACAGAGTATCTGGACCCTTTTCCAGGGTCCAATCTTCGAACGTCCCTTAGGGACCACCCGCTGGCGGACCGAACCTTCCCATAAGGTTCGGTCCCGAAAGGTCACCCTTCAGGGTTCGTAGAGGAGGTTCGGACCTTACTCTCAAGGTCTGGTCCTCGTTACCAAGGTCCGATCCTTCCCACATAGTCCGGACCCTAAATCCCTTACAGTCCAAATTTTCTTCGTCGAAAATTTTTAAATTTTGCTCCTTGGGATTCCAATACTCTTCTAACTGTTTCGAAATCCTCGGAACCTAATTTAAACTTGTCTACAGCCGCCTCTTGACTGTTTTCAATCTATTGAACAAACTCTAATATTCTTTTAATTTTGTTTTCATGCTGAACTCATGCCAAAAACACTCCAACTAATTTGAAACTTTATCAGGACCATAGGAATAGTCCTCCAAGCCAGTTTTCACCAGAACTTCACCATTTGCAAAAGTTCAGGTCATCACACGGTATTGATTTGTTGGGTATTAATTTGCTGAGAACTATCATGCCATGTTAGGCCGATAGTATGATCTATTGAAAAATAATGAAAAAATCCTCCCCAATCCCTGAAGCCTCCACGACCTCTCCAAAAGCCTCCGAACAAGTTATGAAAATCTCTGCCGCTGACTTATACTCTGCCACAGCCTCGTTTGCCACAACAATGGTAGCAACAACGACCTTCCAATGAGCGTCTACTTGCGTAGATGTGGCTACCAATCACTACTTGTGTAGTGATAGCCACATCTACGCAAGCAGAGGTTCTTTGGAAGGTCATTGTTGCTGCCATTGTTGTAACGAGGCTATGACAGAGCATAAGTGTGACACTCCCGAAATTTGAAATAGTCCTATATATAAATGATATAATAGGACTAAAAATTTTTAACCCGGCTATAGCATTTTGGGTGGTAGCAAGACCCAAGAGGTTAAGAGAGTTAAGCGTGCTAGCGCTAGAGTAGTTCTAGGATGGGTGACCCACTGAGAAGTTGGGGCGTCACAATTGGTATCAGAGACAATCACCAGCCAGAAATGTGAGATGAGTCTCGGCGGAGCCAGGGTTATATAGCGGGTAGAGTGTGGCTCCCCGGCTAATGACCGTTGTAGGTGGAGTGCAGCTCCCTACAAGGTCGGCTAAGGCTAGCGAGACGAGTCTCACATCGCATGGTACTAGTGAGTGTGCTTGAGTCTGACGTGGACGTCAGGGCTTAAACGGGGGAGGAATGTGACATTTCCGAAATTTGAAATAGTCCTATATATAAATGATATAATAAGACTAAAAACTCTTAACCCGGCTATAGCATTTTGGGTGGTAGCAAGACCCAAGAGGTTAAGAGAGTTAAGCGTGCTAGAGCTAGAGTAGTTCTAGGATGGGTGACCCCCTGGAAAGTTGGGGCCTCACAATAAGTCTGCGACGGAGATTTTCATTGCACTGTGAAGGCTCTTGGAGTGGTCATAGAGGCTTTAGGCAACGGGGAGGACTTGTCCAGAATTCTCCAGTAGGTCATATTATCAACCTCCACTGGCTAGTGATAGCCATATCACGTAAGGTTGTTGTTGCTGCTGCCATTGTTTCAACAACGAGGTGGTGGCAAAGTATAAGTCTACGACAGAGATTTTTATAGCTCGTTCAGAGACTATACCGGCTTTTGAAGAGACCGCATAGGCTTCATACATAGGGAAAAATTTGTTCAGGATTCTCCAGCAGGCTTTGCTATCTACCAACATGGTACGATATTTTTTCAACAGACCAAAGCCATGATAGCTCTTAGCAGATTAATACCTAACAGATTAAAACTGAGTATAACATATTTTTAGTTATTATGGTTCATATTGTTTGTTCTTGATTTAACTTTTGTTGTTGTTATTAATTTGACAATTCTTTTGGTAAATAAGTTTACTGAGTACAAGGTATAGAGTAGACGGTATTACATTTCTTTAGCAAATCGAGATTGTTGAGTAGGTATATTTTTTGTTGTTGTCTTATATATTTTGACACTCATATATACTTGTAAATGACTTACAAATATTGATTTTAAATTCTTTCCAATATTAGATAAGTGGAATTGCAATCACAAAAATTATTTTTTAGATACTTTAGATACTATTATGACGAGCGTATAAACAAAGACAAAAAATGACTATCGGAGAATAAACAAACCATAAAATGCACGAAAAAAATGAAGTCACGAATTTGTATGAAAAACTCTTTGCGGAAAAAAAAAAAAAAAAAAAAAACTATGAACAAATGAGAAAAATTTTTACTATATGATAAAAAGAAGTACAATTACAGAATCGCCTCTTGGGCAAAAAAAGAAAAAAATTTCTTAGTGGTTTTTTTCGTTATCGGATAAGATCCATACTGACATCTATTTTTTTTTTGTCAAATTATTTTCTAAAATTTATCGCACCGCAAAACTGTCGACGAATTATGAGTATAAAATAAAAAACAATAATCAAATTTCGAAACATATTTAACAAATAGTATAAATCAAATTTTATAAAGTTGATGATCAATTCAAAAAATTTATCATAAAAAATCATGTGAAAACGCTGAAGCCTCTAAGCTCTAAAAAGCATAATAAACCGAATATATTTTTAAAAAATAAATAATATTTTTAAATTCATCAAATTTAATAGTCCAAAATTAATTACTTTTTAAAAAAACTTAAAATCCAACTTATTGATGAATTTTAGAATTGGAGTGTAAATCATGCACTCCCAAAAATCATTTACCCTGTCAAATTAATTAAAATTAATCATGCACTCCCTACATCTAATATTTATTTATGGATTAATTAAAATTAATCCACATAGATATATATAGTTACTATATTTTTAAAATTAATACAATTTACACACAAAAAAAAAAAAAAAAAAAACTCTTGAAACGTTCTTTTGTAATTAATTAATGAGACATCATCAAAATGCATGCATGCACAATTAGTAAACCATTTATTTTTCAATAATTTAAATTTTAATAATTACTTTTAACTTGTTATTTAAATTTGCTTCGAATATTCTTTCTTTCAAATTAATTATGATTGGAGTTAGAAAGAATGTCCTCTCTATCCGATTTGTGATTATTCCTAGTCCCACCCATGCACATAACTCTCCTTCCTTCTTTAATTTGCTTGGATCCCTTGCTGGACTATATATCCAACATATCAAACCAACTCAAACAAGCTAAGTATGCTCTCATCTCCTCCCATCCCGATCTACTTCATTTACAAGCCAAAACAAACCCCCCCATCAACACATTCTCTCCCATATATTACTGCAACCATATATACTACATGTACATATCCATAACAAATTAAGAGCAGAAAATTAATTAAGAAGCAGAAGAACAAATTAAAAAAAGAAAAGTATATATATATATATATATATATATATAGATACTACGTACGTAGATATCTCTATATATCCAAAATATATATATATGGGTGGTGATGAGATTGTGTTCTTCGACGTCGAGACGACGGCGCCGGCTGGTGGGGAAGCCGGGCGGCAGTTCTCGCTGGTGGAGTTCGGAGCAATACTAGTCTGCCCGCGGAGGCTCGCCGAGGTCGGCAGCTACTCCACGCTGATCAGGCCGGCTGACTTGTCGGCCGTCTCCGCCAGGAGGCTCAGCGGAATCACCCGCGAGGCCGTCGGCTCCGCTCCGCCGTTCGCGGACGTCGCCGGCCGAATCTTCCAGATTCTAAATGGTGAGTGATCGAGCCCATGTTTAATTAATCACTCGCAGTAATTTAATTAATTATTTGTATTGTTATTGATAAAAAAAACAGTTTTGACCCCACCCCACCCATGCATGTTCACAAAACTGATCGATCACTTACCAACCAATTACCATATTACCATATTGCATGCATGATTCCTCGATCGCTCCCAGTAACAAATCTTAATTTATTAAAAAATTGATGTTCGATCACATTTGAGGTCAACCATGCATATGGTTTAATGTCATTATTTTATTTTATGCATGGTGAAAAAAAAAAAAAAGAAAAAAAAAATCTAATTTAGTTAAAGAATATAAAATTAAAACTAGAGCAGAAATTAATCAAGTTAATTATCATATTCAATTGAAACTAATTAATTAGATAATAATGAATGGCGCAGGTAGAGTGTGGGTGGGACACAACATTCAGAGATTTGACTGCCCAAGGATAAGAGAAGCATTTGCTGACATTGGACAGCCTCCTCCTGAGCCCACAGGGGTGATTGATTCGTTGGCTCTTCTCACACAACGTTTTGGTAGGAGAGCTGGAGATCTCAAGGTATTATTAATTATTTATTTATTACTCTTCTTGATATTCTACTCAGTTCATTTTAATTACCACTATATAATAATCACTTTTTTGCTGCATCCCTTCAAATTTATGAGCAGTGTCATGCATGCAATTAATGCAGAGGATTCATTATCAGATTAAACAAAAGTCATATTTGATTAGGGCCAGCAATGATTTTTGTTTTGCTTTTCGTGAGCCAGCCAGTGTTCGGCTCGACATGAGGTTGAGATTGATCGCTTATTTTATAAATAAGTCCAACACGAGATAAATTTGAAAATTCGAAATCCTAACGAGATGAGAGATCAGCTCGCTCGTTTCGACTCGATATCGCTCGAATATATATATATATATATATATATATATATATATATATATATATATATATATATATATATATATTAAAAAAATATTATTTGACCCAAATGTAAAAGAGATTTTTATTTTGTGAATTTCAATTATTAGGTTAAAATTTTAATTTTTTTAATTTTGAGTAGAACTGATAATTTAATTTGTTGTTCGCAAGCACAAACCTGCCCAAACTCGTTTGTGTTCGTCTAAGTTGACGGCCCTATATATAGATATATATACATATATTTGATAGGCATAATAATCCTAACCTATGAGCTTAAAACATTTGGTGGTGGATTCAAATGCTGATCACATTTAACCATTTAATTGGTTAGATTCCAGTTTGTTATTTCAAAATCGATTTGCTGGGTCATATCAACTATCAACTTGATCTCATCAAATTTCCTGCAGCATGTTGCTATAATACTGAAGTAGCTAGTGAACTGTGATTATATATTAAGCTGTTTTATGTCAGAAGAATTTAATTTTAGGATTAATTTTTTTTACATGTACTGTCGAAGAAACAAATTAAATTTTGCCAAGGAAATTAGCTAACTTTTCTACTTCGCCTAATTTTCAGATGGCAACATTGGCTTCTTACTTTGGGCTAGGGCAACAAAAGCACAGGTTAAAATATAACCTAATCTTATCAAAAGTAGTTGATTCTTCTTATTTAATTAATTAATCTCCACAAATATAATTAAGCCAATTTTTTACCAGTATTTTATGATGTGTATGTTGATCACTCGCAGAAGCTTAGATGATGCGCGCATGAACTTGGAGGTTATCAAGCATTGCGCCACAGTACTACTCTTGGTATATATATATATGAACTCAAAAAAAAAAAAAAAAAAAAAAAAAAAAGGGAAAAAATTTACATTTCTATTTTTTATCGCAATAAATCTTTGAAATTTGAAGTTTTTCTTTTAAAAAAAGTCTGTGCTAAGCATATTTTAGTGAAATTTAATAAAGAGTATTCTGCTGATATAATCATTTGTACATCATTTCAATACGCTTATATTTAAATTTGATATTTATATGATGAAGTTTATGTGAATATTTTTTTTGATTTGATTTCTCAGAAAGATAGTCAACAGGAACTATTTTGAGGTGTAAAATGAGAAACAAAACAAAGTAAAACAAAATAAAAAATTTCGAAATTATTTGAAATGTAAGGAGCCTTTAAATAGGTGCTTAATTAAGTTATTTAATTTTTGATTTATTTGATTATATACGGAGATAATTAATAACTTGGTGACATTAATTATTAATTAAACAGGAGTCAAGTCTTCCACAAATATTATGCAGCAGAAAAATGGAGAGTGCAGGTGTTGTCACGAGAAGCAGAGCTAATGCAGCAGGTTCATGCAGGGAAGAAGCCACTAGAAAATCCCCTCCGGCAGCTGCTGCAAGCCACAGAGTAGTTCCTTACAAGAGGGACAGACTGGAAAAGGTAATTTATATTCTAATGGTTGGCCTTTTTTTTTTTTTTTCTGAAAAATAATAATCATTCCGAAAACTTAATAATGTAGCACAATGATTTAAACATTGGGTCCAAAGTTTGACGGATTAGATCATGATCGAGTCTATAAAACCGTTCAGTTCAATCATTTAAATCAGATAAATCAAAAAGTTATTTCCAACTGCTTGAATTAACGGTTTAACTATCAAATCAGTGAACGGGGGTCTGATTTTAATTAAACTAGCTGAATTTTTTTTATCAAGTCATATTAAAATTCACCTGCTTAAAACCAATAAGTCTTATAAAAAGTAAATTTTGAAAAATTATATCTCTTGAGTTGGTCTGAAAATTAGTAAATTTTATTTTATAATTAGGAATGATATAAATAATAATAATATGAGTTCGACTATTATGCTATCAGTAGCACAGAGCACTTCGTGCTACTAAGTTTTTCACTATTAGATTTATCATTTGAATTATTTTCACCTTTTAAATTATACTATTTTTCTAACACCCACTAAACTCAAAGGGCTTACTATTATTCTAATCACACATCTCCTCATCCAAGAATAAAAAATCTAATAACACCAAAGACTTGTACTATCGATAGCATAATAGTCTAGTTTTAATTATATTTTTATTTTTTCTATATAATAAAATTATACATAATAATTAAATATTTATAGCATCATGTTGATATTACTGGTACAACCAGTGATTGATTCAGTAACTCTTAACCAAGTAATATTTTCGGATTGCTATTTGAATCGATTTTTATAATATTGATATAGCAAAAAAAAAAAGTAAATTAGCCTTGAACATTGTTGCATATATACCTTTGAAATAATGCGAAATTTTCAAAATACTCTCGCATGTTCAGTATTTGTATGCATAATTCTCAAAACTTTGTTTATGTATGTATGTATGTATGTATGTATGTATGTATATACCAATTTTGCAAGGGTATGAAATAATTTGCATACACATGTAAGAAGTTTTTTTTTTAGCTGTTTTCTTTTTAATTAGGCATGATAGCAAAAATTTTCCTGATCTAATTTAGGTGATGGAGAAAGCAAAGGAGTCACTTTTTAGTGCACAAGGAGCAAGGCCCCTCAACACTTTCCTTAGACATTCAAGGTCCTTATTGTGATGATGATGATGATGATGATGTAAAGGGTGAAAATTGTATTGTTAAATGTTAATTTCTAGATGATTTGTTGAAAAGGGCATTTAATTAAATTAGCTCCAATAATTCCCACTTCAAATTGGTTGTATATTCCAATGATTTCGTTCGTATAGATGTAGACGAATACTTACTGAAAAAATAAATGGAGTTGTTATTTGTTTTCCTCAGTAATGTCCGCAGATTTTATCTCAATAATTTTGCTAGCTAAAATATGTTTGTATCAGCACCAAGCAATTAGTACTTGTAAATTTTCACTTAATCGAAAAACTCACTATCATCCTAAATTTTCACTTAATCCAAGGACCCTCTATCATCCTAACTGCACATCTTTTTATCCAAAGATTAAATATCTATAAGCATTTTGATACTTTTAAAAGCTTTTAAAAACATAGAAGCATATTTTATATATAGAACTATGGCTACTATAATATTAATAATACAAAATCGTTAGTAAAATTAGATTTTAAAATCTTTAGCACCAAATCATTGGTTATATCAGAATTTTATAATAATAATACTTGATCCTTAGAATTTAAAATTCTAGGATCTCTGGCAGTGATGAAACCAGATCCGACCATAAATCATAGAATTTGTATGAAAGCATCGGAATTTTGATTGCAAATGTAGCATTTCTCCATTTTCACCACCCCCATATAGGTTTAATTGCTATTCTCTATAATAGAGCATTTGAAAAAAATAAAATTCCATGCTTGTCCTATAAGGAGACAAATAAAAAGACGACCTGGTATTCAACAAATGATATCCAAAAACATAGCCAAGTACCAAACAGACTTAAAACATAATAATAATAATAAAAATTGTGTTGTGACAATAATAAAACAATGACCAATCAAAAGCAAAAAAGGCTAACAGCAGATTTCTACACAAGCAGAAGCCGCTGCTGCAGCAAAAGCTCTTAATACAAAAGAAGATGCCAACATGATCGAATAAATAAACCCTAAACATGACTAGAGATGAAACAAGCATAGGCCAATGTTGTAATTCACCAAAAACATGACTATAGAAGAACTTTAAGAAGCTTCCTGGACTGGAGCAGGTGGGAAAGCTCTTCCTGGTTGGCGCCTAGCAAGGGGGCCGTGGCATCCAAGCAACTGCAAAAGCAAGCAAAAAAACCATTTTTTAAAAGCCTAGGCTTTATGGGTACAAAATGTAGAATTGGAGCTACGCAAAGTAGAATAATGCCACAAAGGCCATAAAAAATTGATTCTTAACCAGTATAAAATGCTAAGTTATGGTCATTGAGACCGCAATTGGTTAAATACAATGACGCTATTTCCCCCCCCCCCCCCTATACAAAATGTAACACCCTAGTAGTCCCACATACGATAATGTCGGAGAGTGCGAGAGACTTATCGGTGACAGGCACATTAGAACTAATAATTGTACCCAATGAGTTATTAATGCTAGTAGGTTGTCGACTCCTTACACGAAAGCTAGCAATTTATCAATTATCCCAACATAAAATTAGGCGGTCAAAGTACCCTTAATCGCATGTTTATCCCTAGGAATGACAACTCCATGGAGTTTGGAGGATTCATGTTTATCACCATGACCAAGCGTTTATCCTAATATTCCACAATCCTCACGGAACACAGTGGGGACAAGACAAAAACTAAAAAACTACTTACAGAAAGAGATTTTGACTATCCCCAAATAAGAAATCCACAAACTACATTCTGAGAAGATGAAAAACGTGCTGCAGATGCCTTGCAAGTTACTAAAAAGCTATAAACAAAAGACGGGAAATCTTAGTTGGACCTGTTTTAAAAGAATAGACCTTAGTTAACCCAAGTACTCGAGACTGAGCTATTTAATGACTACTAAATGCAGAGGAAGGGGCAACCTGTTAACTCGCAAAGTTTCAAAAGCAAATATGATGTTTCACATGAGATAGGGATGCTATGAGTTAAGAAACAATAAACATGATAAAACTCTAAAATGTAATGGTAATACCAGCATCTAAATGCAAGGCTAGAACAAATTATTAACATACCTTAGCATTGACTCCATCAGATACAATTCTGTTTTCGCTCTTCCACTTCAAGTAGTCAGTGCGACTAAATTTGGTAAATCCCCTACAACATAAATACACAATACAAACATTCATGAACAGACTCGCATAAACGGGAGCAAATAAGTATTTTGATACTATAAATCAAATAATTTTAGGTGGACTCGCTAAATCAAATAATTGACAAGTTTGATGCTAGAGCATGTTCACATTTTTACCAGTTTCTATAAAATAACACAATGTGTAATCGAATGCATCGGGCATTGGACTTCTCTACTCTTATCATTACAGTTAAGTTTGCGTGTGCATGTGTGCGCGTTCAGGCAACAAATCTAATAGATCAGATGGCAAAAATCTACGAGCCGCCAACACATCGAATAACTTTGTACTTTTGAGCTGAACAAAATGGAGAATAACTGTAACAAAACACCTAATCCAATTAGCTTTTAAAATCAATTCATCTGCTACTAACCACTTTCTGCTAACAATGATCTTTTGACGGCCAGGGAACTTAAACTTAGCACGACGGAGCGCTTCCTGAGCATTGTTGCTGTTGTTATCCTTGCACCGGACAGAGAGAAGAACTTGACCTATGCTAACCCTAGCACAAGTCCCTTGTGGCTTACCAAAAGCACCCCTCATACCAGTTTGAAGCCTATCGGCCCCAGCACATGAAAGCATCTTGTTGATACGAAGCACATGGAATGGATGAACCCGAACCCTAAGATGGAAAGCATCTTTTCCTGCGAACTTTGTCATGTACTTGTTGCAAGCAATGCGAGCAGCTTCAAGAGCTTCACTTGAAACATTCTCCTTTTCCCAACTCACAAGGTGGACACAGAAGGGGAACTCATCAACACCCTTTTTCTTCATGCCAACATCATAGATCCTTATCTTCGGATCCGGTACACCACGGCAGTAACGAGATTTTGGGTACGGCTTATTCTTGATTTGGCGGTAGCATCTCGCAGGTCCTGCGTGTGATGTATTATAATTCATGACATACAGTTCGTAAAGTAAATCTAAAGCAAAACCAAATACACAACAAAGGTTAAAATAACATATATTGCAGAGCACAATGCTTCGAGAGATACCTGCACCCCGACCCACACCCAAAAGAAAACCGGAAATTAAGAGGAAAGAAACAAAACACTCATTCATGCTAGACAGCATTGACCGAAATCAATAGGCTGATACCTCCCTTTTGCCTATCCCATTAAATTAATAAAATTTACAAACAAACAACAAAAATTATGAACAATTGGAAAATCGCATTAAACATAACCTCCCCAACTAATATTAGTATGTATTATCCGATGCTAATATTAATACATATAATCTAAATATGATGTACTTCTAAATTGTGTTCATACCAATATATACAAAAGGCACCACAACATCACATCCTTAATCGGCAATCCTGCTACAATCATACTAGACCTTTCAAAAATTATGGCTTATTATCTATACAAATATATGAATCTCCAATACTCTTTGCCACGTGGCAATTTTTCTTTCACCCTCACCAACTCTTATATGACTTTTCCTCTTTCATCATCTCTATTCAACGGATAGAGACTTTTTCTCTTCCATCATCTTTATTCAACGAATACAACTTTTCCTCTCCTCTTCTCTTTAATTATCTCATAACATTTTTCCTTCTTCATCCTCATCAACGTCCAACGTCATAACTTTTTCCTTCCTAAGGTGAAACCCACCTTATAATTTTGAGAAAAAAACCCACCTTATAATTTTGTATTTCTCAAATCTAGAATTTTTTATTCAATGAAGGTGAAACCCACCTTATAATTTTGTATCTCTCAAATCTAGAATTTAGAAAAAGAGCAAGCAAGAACCTTCTAGCTTTAAAAGGGAGCGCGTTGAGGGTGCAGAGCAAGCAAGACCCTTCTCGCTTTAAAAGAGAGCGCGTTGAGGGTGCAGAGCAAACAAGACCCTTCTCGCTTTAGAAGGACTTTAGAAGGGAGCTCGTTGAGGGTGCAGTGCGAGAGTGCAGTGCGAGAGATTGTTCCATCGCCTCCTTTGCCGCGCGTTTTAGGTTTCGTCCTGTCTCTCTCAATGACGAAAATATATAATATTTTTATTTATTTTTGAACCATTAAGTTTAAACATATATATTGATTATACATTTAGATTAATTTATTATTAATTTGATATGAAATTTTTTTCACTCTTATAATTTAAAAATTTGTAAAAATATATCTTATTAATATTTTTTATTTGTTTTCTATTATTTTTTTTCTATTATCTACCCGCTGCATCGCGCGGGTTACTACACTAGTATGATATATTTGTCAACTTTTTCTTTGGCCTAAAGAACTTTAAAATACCCAAGTTTTTGACACATGCAAATATAACGATATAATTTACAATAAAAAATTCTCAGAGGTAAACAGGAGCAGGTATTTGCTTTGGAAAAAGATTTAATTTACTAAGCTTCACAAAAATATTTATGAAGCATGCAGATCTAGCACACCTCAAACCCAAGCCAAGTTTTTTTTGATAAAAATGGAATCAAAGTGATCAGCCTATCCAAATAACAAAATATTGACAGAGGGACTCATAATCACGGCTTATTTTCCAACTTTCACTGCTACAACATCCGAATTTCCTAGTAATTTCCAGTTTAATCCAACGTTAGAGTCACATAGATCTATATTAAAAAAAACTAAGCTTGATTGAATCTAATCGCAATTGAATTTGGGAGATATTCCGAATCAAATATTCAACTTGACATCAACGGCGCCACTATGAAGAAAATAAATCATGGGATCGTGCAGGGATTAAGATCCGAAACAATAACCAAAAACATGGTCTAATAAACCTTAAAACTCAAACTAACAAAATCAGCATACTAAAAACCACATAGAAATAGGAGACCAAACAGTTGCAACATCAAAATCAGATCATCGAAAGAAGAAGCCTAATTCAAACATTTATCAACACCATTAATTGGATCGCTTCCAAGGAGGAGAAGATTAATTCGAACATTTGATTGATTTTGCCAAAGATTATTACAACAATCGAAAAAACAGAGAGGGTGGAATCGAGATGCTTACTTCTACCCATGGCGACGAACGCAAGCGAAGAGCGGAGGGAGGAAAACCTAGGAATGGGGGAGAGGCGGAGACGACGATGTTTATATATATAGGGAGGGAAACGAACCGCCAAAACCCTAGATTTCAGATGGGCCGGCTTTATCGACCGTTTGATCCAGGCTAAGGTGATCACAACCGTCCATTTTTGAACGGACGAGATCTCATTCGTACGTTGACGGGCCGAGATGCTTTAATGGGCTGAGGTAGGCCGTGACGTATTAGGGCCTGGTTTTGGATGGATCGTAACGGAATAGACTTTTTCTTTTTTTGAATAGACCCCTCAATTTTTAGTTTTCTATATTGAAAGTACCTCCAATTTTAATTTTTTTATCTTAATTCTTATACTTCGTTGGGTTGGAAATTTTACTAAATTTATTGGCTTTATTTATTATTAGCCATTAATTAATCTAATTTTTTAATTTAAAATATTTATTAAATTATTAAAATTACACAGGCAATACAACACAAATTTGTTCGCTTCAAAAAATTAATTTATGAAATTTTACTAATCTCATACAAGAAAATTGATGGAAAAAATAATATAAAAATTAATATGCACAACTTGTTATGTTTTGAGAAGCTATAGTGCTAAACTGCAAAAAGTAAGATGTACACTTTTTTAAAATGTACAAAAAAATATTTTTCATAAAAAGCATTGCTTCTTGCACACCACTACACCCCATTCATTCATCCAAGCATTTAGGAGCCCATATTGGCTCCTTGTCTTTATTTTTTTGTTTTTTGATTTTTGGTAATACTAAAATTTTAAAGGATTTTAAGATTTTCTATACGAAGTATAAAATTGATGCTTTTGTTTGAAAATAATAATAATAATAACTTTAATGCTTGGCTCTCCAACTGTTATATATCAGTTTTATTTTTATTCAAAAATTATTATTTTTTTTGGCTAAATTACAGAAAATTCTCCTATAAAATTTTGCTTTTTGACTTTCCCCTCTCATTTTTAAAAATTTATATTTTGTTCCCTCCTAATTACGAAATTATTTTTAGGGGGCAACGCCGCTAACGAAGCAGGCCAATTAACGATAATGCTCTTACCATATCCCTGCACAATAGGGGCTTCTTGAGGAGGTGGGTGCGGGGTCGACCTAGGGGGCGCCCGTGGGGAGCACGGCGGAGATCGCGGTGAGGCTATGACGGCGGTTGAAGCCCTCCTGGACGGAGCGGGGGACGAGGAGGCGCTCGATCCCATGGATGACGCCGTCCAGGCGGAGCACGGCGGCGCCGCAGACGCGCATGGCAGATCCAGGAAAAAGGGGCTCCCCAGAGACGACGCTCGCCGAAGCACCACCACGCTCGTCGGAATCCATGGCGCCACCGCAAAGTGCTTCTTCCCCCTCTTCCTCTCCCTCTCCCTAGGTAGAGAATGAAATTTGAAAGGTATTTTGGGTATATCCAGTAAGAAAAAGACAGATCACTTACGGAATGCTGACGGCGGGGGTAATTAATACATAATTCCGTAATTATGAGAGGACAAAACGTAGGTTTTTAAAAATGTGGGGGGAAGTGAAACATAAAATTTTATAGAGAGGTTTTTTATAATTTAGCCCTTTTTTTTTCTATGATTTGTATATTCTTTTTTTTAGGATTTAAAAAAAAATAAATAAATTTTGGTATTAAAAAAAAATACCTGGCACACTCTTAGATAATGATAAAATTAACATGTAGCAACAGATAAATGACTACCCAACAAAATATCATTAGAGAGCTCCCAGTAAAGTTTTATTCTTTTTGAGATTGTGCACGTAGAATTTCTTTTTTTTTTTAATAAAATGCTACCTATATAAATAATTATTCAGTGCAACTCTTACACTCACTTATTTCATAATCTACAATATTTTTTAAATATTTAGTATTGAAAAATAAAAATTATAAGGCTAATAAGAATTTGTTTGATATGTGAAATGTGCGATGATACGTACGAAAGTAAATGTAATATTTTTTCATCGCACTTGATGCAATATGCTTCAATTTCAAAATGAAATACAAATAAATTTTAGCTGCTTTATCACTATGGTAATAAATTTATACGGTATGGATAGTAAATTGGTAAAACATCAACCTAAAAAAAAAAAAAAACACAAAAAAAAAAAGAAACAAAAAAAAGGTAAAAGTGGATGCATTGCGAATGGTCATATATTCATTTTAGTTAAATTTTAAAAAATAAATAAATAAATAAATAATCACACTGATGTCTTGTGTTCAATTATCTTTTTTTCTTTTTTTTTTTTCATAAAATTTAACTTGGTTCAATTAATGCATTCTAAAATATTAAAAGAATATATCCGTTTATTTATTTACAGACAAAAAAAATTAAATGATCAATAAAAATATATAATTATTTTAGTGTGACTAGAGTGTTTCTAATAAGACCAACTATTTTTTACTGCCAATTTTTTTTTATTTTTAGATATACTATATTAATTATTTCAATCTTTCGGATTATGCTATTGTTATGCCCAGACGATCCGCAACCAACCCGTGATGAGATCTCTCTGAGGCTAGGATGGCGGTGAGGATGATGGTCTTCGTTAATCTTCATATCTGAGTTTGTAGAGCTCCATTAATGGAGGATTTGGGGATTGATTGAGGATTTGAGAAGGGATTTGGAGAGAATTGGGGGGGGGGGGGGGGGGGGGGGGGCAGAGAGAGAAGGAGTTGAGGGTGAGAGAGTAGAGGGATCGTAGAGAGAGAAAGAGGTTGGAGGGAAATTGATCATATATTTTTCATACTAATTCTGTTACATGAGTGCTTATTTATACTGTTCATTACTGAGGCTTAAAACTAATATGGAACAATGATGAGGGCTTATTTGTAAAAGTAGTAATAATTGGGAATGGGCCAAGTGGGCCTCGCTAATTCGGGTCTGGATCTTTCTGGGCTTCTTTGTGGCTCGGCTTCTACCCATGCATCGAGGTACATACAACGCCCCTTCCTTATCTCCCACCTACCGTCTTCTAGAAGGAGCTGGAGTCTTTATTTGCTTCTTCCCTACGCTACCCAGCTGTGCCGTCCTCTCACAGATGCAAAGGAAAGTGTGCTACTCTTCTTCTTCCATTCTTCCTCTTCTTCCTCTATCTCTTTCTCATCTCTTAACTCTTCCTTACCCTGTTCATGTTGTAATGAAGCTGATGTGTAACATTCCCTCCTTCTTCACACGATTCTTGCCCTCAAGAATCAAACGAAGGGAAGTTCTTCTTCAGCTTTCAGTAGTCCTCCCAAGTCGCGTCTTCCGGCCGAAGGTTGCTCTAGGTGACAAGCACTTGGCTCACCGCGCGTCCTCCCTCAGTATCATTCTTCGAGACAATATTTGCTCTGGTTGCGCTAAAAACTCCCCCTCTGACCCAACGGCTGGTTCGGCAAGTGATAACTGCTCCTGTCTTCTCACTTCCTTCTTGAGTTGTGAAACATGGAATACGGGATGTATCCTTGATCCCTCTGGTAAGCGTAATCGGTAAGCTACAGAGCCAATTTTCTCCAGTACTTCATACGGCCCAAAATAACATGAGGTGAGCTTCAAATTTTTTCTCATTGCTACACTTTTTTGTCGGTATGGTTGAAGTTTAAGGTATACCATCTCTCCCACTTTATATACCTTGTCTATCCTCTTTTTATCTGCATTTTGCTTCATCCTGTTCTGGGCTTCTTGTAGCCTCTCTCTCAACAATTGCATCATCTGTTCCCTTTCATTCTTCCATTCTTCTACCGAAGTGTGCACCTCCTGGTTCACATTGACTATTAAGTTGGTCGGTGGTAGATACCCGTATAAAGCCTAGATGGGTGACATCCTTAAGGAGGAATGGTGGGTAGTATTATGCCACCATTCAGCTAAGGATAGCCATTTATGCCAGCAATGGGGCTTGTGGAAACACATGCAACGAAGGTAAGTCTCGAGGCATCTATTGACCCTCTCGGTTTGACCATCAGATTGAGGGTGATATGCTGTACTCATTTGTAGCCTTACCCCCACTAGTCGAAACAAATCTTGCCAGATTTGACTTGTAAAAATTTTATCTCTATCAGAGATGATACCCTCAGGCAATCCATGCAGTTTATAGATTGAGTCAAAGAACAATTTGGCCACATCTGAAGCAGTATATGGATGTGATAGTGATAGGAAGTGGGCATACTTTGTAAATTTATCCACCACTACTAAGATAGTGTCTTTACCTTCTGACCGTGGCAATGATTCTATAAAATCCATGCTGATTAATTGCCAAGCTTGTTTGGGAATGGGTATAGGCTGCAATAATCCAGCATAAGGTGTTCCATCTACCTTATTTTTTATACAAACCTCACAATTTTTCACCATATCCTCTATATCAGATTTCATCCCTGGCCAATAGAATAATTGCTTAAGCCTTTTATATGAGTTATCAATACCAGAGTGCTCTCCCACTGGTGAATCATGCAATTGTTTCATCAATTTATTCCTCAGATTTCCTGTGCTGCCTATATAAAGCCTGCCTTTATACCTTAGCACTCCTTGTTGATAAGAATGGTTGGGTTGATCTGTTGGTTGTAGTGTTAAGGCTGTAAGGAGCTGCTGGACCTTAGAGTCCTTCTCATAACTTTCAGATACTTCATTTACCCAAGTTGGGATAGCCGTGGATATGGCCTTAACACTTCCCTCTTCAATTCCCATTCTTGACAGGGCATCAGCTGCCAAGTTCTCATTTTCTTTTTTATACATGATGGTGTACTCCAACCCCATGAGCTTCAGCATCCCTTTTTGCTGGATGGCTGTAGTTATCCTTTGTTCCAAAAGATACTTTAGGCTCTCATGATCAGTTTTAATTATGAAGGGTTTTGGGCTCAAGTAGTGCTTCCACTTAGTAACTGCTAATAAGATTGCTAGAAACTCCTTCTCATAAGTGGAGAGCCCTAAATTTCTTGGGCTTATAGCCTTGCTGAGATAAGCAATTGGCCTACCCTCTTGAGTGAGCATAGCTCCCATTTCCTGCCCACTTGCATCCACTTCAATGGTGAAAATTTTATTGAAGTCTGGCATGGCAAGAACAGGGGCAGTGGTCATTACACTCTTCAAATTTTCAAATGCATCTTGTGCTTTATCAGTCCAGTGGAAATTATTTTGCTTCAGTAATTCAGTGAGGGGCTTGCTTATGCCTCCATATCCTTTTATAAACTTTCTGTAATATCCAGTAAGCCCCAGAAAGCCCCTCAAACCTTTGATTCCTGTGGGTCTTGGCCAATTAACCATGGCTGTAATCTTCTCTGGATCAGTAGCTACCCTTTCTTGTGTGATTATGTGTCCCAGATATTCCACATAAGGCTGACCAAAAAAACATTTGGACCTTTTAGCCAACAGTTGGTTATCCTTGAGCACTCCCAAAACTGTCTTAAGGTGCTCTACATGTGTCTCCAGACTGGGGCTATAGATAAGTATATCATCAAAGAATACCAATACAAATTTTCTGAGGAAGGGTTGGAACACATCATTCATTAGAGATTGAAATATAGCAGGAGCATTGGTAAGCCCAAAAGGCATAACCAATAACTCATAATGCCCTACATGAGTCCTGAATGCAGTTTTGTATATATCACTGTTATTCATCCTGATTTGGTGATAACCTGATCTAAGATCAATTTTTGAAAATAGCCTAGAACATCTCAGCTCATCCAATAAATCATCAATTATTGGAATTGGGTATTTATCCTTGACTGTATCTCTGTTTAATTGCCTATAGTCAATACACATTCTCCATGTGTTATCCTTCTTCTTCACTAGCAAAACTGGAGAGACATATGGACTGTGACTCTTTTGTATAATAGCTGCCTTTAGCATTTCTTCTACTTGCTTTTCCACTTCTTCTTTCTGCTCATGACTATGCCTGTAAGGCCTAATGTTGACTGGCTTAGCACCAGGTTGTAGGGGAATCCTGTGATCACAACTTCTAGCTGGAGGTAACCCTTTTGGTTCCTGAAAGACCATTGCATACATATCTAACACCTCCTGTATTTTTGGAAGAATGATCTTTTCTGTCTTGCCTTCAGAATTGGTCAGGTGGGCTATGGCACAGCATTGCCCTTGCATGCTTGCCTTGTACCATTGCTTAGCTCCAATAGTTTTCAACTTAGCATTCTCAGTAATGCCCTTGACTGTGATAGACCTTCATCCCTTGTTGAAAGTGACTGAATGGTTCAGATAATCAAATGTAACTTTTCCATACTTCCTGAGCCAATCAATTCCAAGTATCACACTAGATCCCTCTAATCTAATGACCCTCAGGTCAGCTTGGTATGTTTCTCCATGCATTATCCACTTAAAGTTGGAGCATTTCAACTTACTGAGTACTTTATGGCCATTTGCCACAGTGACTATAAAAGGAGATGCAGCTGTGATGTCTGCTTTTATTTCTTTAGCAATCTGGAAATCAATGAAGCTATGAGTGCTTCCTGTGTCTATTAGTATGACTAATGGTTTACTTCCTACTTCTCCCTACACTTTGATAGTTTCTTGCATTATCTCACCACTCAGTGCATGTACTGAGATCCCAACTTCTTCAGAATTTTCTCCTACTGTTAACTCCTCTTCTTCTTCTTCTAATTCTTGCAGCATAGATTCATCAAAAATCTCCTCCACCTCTGGCTCCCCTTCTAAGTGGCTCAATGTTTTATCTGAACATTGGTGCCCAGGATGGTACTTATCCCCATACTTATAGCATAATCCAGCTGATCTTCTTTGCTCAAAAACCTGTTTGCTAACCCCAAAAGGGCCTTCACCTATCTTGCGGTTACTTCCTCTGTTGCCTTCCATTTGACCTTGTCCCATTCTCACAGCATAAGGTTTGTTGTATGTAAAGCCTTGATTAATTGTAGGTTTAGTGGCTATCTTATGTCTTCTCCACATCATAGCTAAGGCTTGCTTATGCAACCTTGCTTGTTCATAAACCTCTTCTAAAGTGTTTGGATTGGATAAATCTATAAAAGGAATCAACTCTTCCTTGAGCCTACTAATATAACTTTGAATAAAATGTTCTTCACTCAAGGTGGGTTCAAATACAACATTCTTGCTCTAAGTTCTTCAAATTTTTCCTGATATTTCTCCACAGTGCCAATCTGAGTTAACTTGTTAAATTCTCTCACTAACTTCTTCATGGTAGCCCCATCAAAGCGTTTACATACAGCTTCACACAACTCCTCCCAACTTATTCCAGGCTTATCCATGAGATAACCCTTCCTTCCACCTATGGGCTCTTCCTGTGAAGTGCAATGTAGCCACCTCAATCCACTGATCTTCTGGAACTTGGTACAACTTAAAGTATTGTTCACTCTTGCTTATCCACTCTCTGGGCTCTTTCCCTTCAAAGGTAGGATAATCCAATCTTGGATGTGGTACATAAAAGGTACTTCTACTTCCCTGGCTCCCCTGTTGGCTCTCCTGCCCAAACTGAGGGTTAGGTAATATACCTTTTCCTTTATCCTCTCTGAAATTGATCTTAGAGTTGTTGCTTGACAGGAATTCATGAGTGAATTTGCCTTCTTTCACTGGAGATGAAGAGAATGAAGGGGTTCTAGTCACAGAAGTTTGGGTGCTAAACAATTTCATCAACTGTTCATGCCTCTTGGCTGCTTCCAACTGCTGGGCCTCAAATCTGTGTTGTCCCTCTTTCTGCATCTCATCCAACTGATGTACTACAACTCCCAATTTCCTATTGTATTCTAACTCAAATTGCTGGAATTTAGAGTTTAATTCCTGATTGCATTCAGTGGTAAGATTCTGCATCTTCTCTTCCATAATCCTGAGATGCTCACTTAGATCCTTGAGCCTGGTACCTTCTGCCATTTCTTCAATGAAGATTTCCTCACTGATATATTTGAATCTGTTGTTCTTCTTCTTGCCTATCTTGCTGGTATCTTATTCTAACCAATTACTAAGTTGTTGTGTATGTGTTCAGATCCAGTATCTAATTGTGCAATTACCCCCAGATATTCTATCCTACTTGCAGCAATTGAACAAGGAGGCTTATTAAACAGTTACCTTCCTTCCAGATCAGCTCTCTGTTGGATCTGTGGACAATGGTGGTAACTTGTTCTAGATCTGCTCTCTCCTTTGGATCTTTGGTAATTGCGATAACTGGATTCACAGTACCACTCTTGCGTCGAGGTAGGCTTTGGAACTGCTCATACTCCAGATCGTTTATCACAATCGGAACTGTGATGCAATCTGCTGCTCCTGCAATGGTGGGTATCGATTCGGTAATGTTGCTTACTTCTTGTTGCCTTGGATTCTTGGTTGCTTGTTCCTCAGATCCCTGGGATCGGAACATCTCTGATACCAATTTGTTATGCCCGGACGATCCGCAACCAGCCCGTGATGAGATCTCTCTGAGGCTAGGATGGCGGTGAGGATGATGGTCTTCGTTAATCTTCAGATCTGAGTTTGTAGAGCTCCATTAATGGAGGATTTGGGGATTGATTGAGGATTTGAGAAGGGATTTGGAGAGAATTGGGGGGGGGAGAGAGAGAGAAGGAGTTGAGGGTGAGAGAGTAGAGGAGGTCGTAGAGAGAGAAAGAGGTTTGGAGGGAAATTGATCATATATTTTTCATACTAATTCTGTTATATGAGTGCTTATTTAGACTGTTCATTATTGAGGCTTAAAACTAATATGGAACAATGATGAGGGCTTATTTGTAAAAGTAGTAATAATTGGAAATGGGCCAAGTGGGCCTCGCTAATCCGGGTCTGGATCTTTCTGGGCTTCTTTGTGGCTCGGCTTCTACCCATGCATCGAGGTACATACAACGTCCCTTCCTTATCTCCCACCTACCGTCTTCTAGAAGGAGCTGGAGTCTTCATTTGCTTCTTCCCTACGCTACCCAGCTGTGCCGTCCTCTCACAGATGCAAAGGAAAGTGTGCTACTCTTCTTCTTCCATTCTTCCTCTTCTTCCTCTATCTCTTTCTCATCTCTTAACTCCTCCTTACCCTGTTCATGTTGTAATGAAGCTGATGTGTAACAGCTATTTTTCACACCACCAATAAATTTTCAGGAGACGGATATCATCATAACCACACATACTTCATTCAGAAATTAAAAATTCACAAGCACCAATGATTTAGTGCTATTAGAAGAATTTTCAATTCAGTTCTAATTATTTACTGATTTATTTAAAAAATTAATAGAATTTATAAATACTATTATCAAGTTGCAGCAAAATAAATAAATATTACTATAGTTAGTTGAATTTGCACGCAACCAAAGAATTAAGTATAAAATAACGAATATAATATTTACAACTAAATCAAAGGGCACCAGTACATAATGATGGATGCTGATTCTCCAGGTCAAATTAAATAATATTTATAACCTAATCAGGAGGAAAGTTCAGGAGAAATTTTTATCTCAGTGTGAAGTTCAAAGCAAAAACGAAAAGCTAAAGCAAAGTGTAATTGGTTCTTTTCAATATTGAAAAAAATAGAGAAAACAAAGATCAATACCATTTCAATTAAACTATTTACTAAAAGAGAAAAAGAAAAACAAGTCACGTCGCCTTCTTTAGTATAAAATTTTTATAGGTATCTTCTTTCCTCTCTCTCTCTCTCTCTCTCTCTCTCTCTCATTCTTTCATATGGATATATTATATATATATATATATATATATATATATAATATATATATATATATATAATAGGGATAATTGCCTGTGTACCCCTGAAATATTAAGAAATATCTGATTTACCTCTCTTATTTTTTTCTTTCCAATATACCCCTCATACGTTCCACCGTTATTAAATATACCCCTACCGTTTTCCTCCGTTAAGTTAACTAGGGTTAAACGAGAGTTAAATATTAATCGGAGTTACAAATTATTAAAAATACCTATTTTGCCCCTAGTTAATAAATCATTTTCCTTCAGCTGTCCCAAAAAAAAACAAAAAAAAAAAAAATTCCAAAATTAGGGCACGGTCTAGCTCTCGCCCAATTCTCCTCCGTCCCTACACCCCCTCTCTCCTCTCCCTTGTTTGATCCCCAACTCCCCCCCAAATCCGAAACCCTTACCCTAGCCGATCGAGGGATCACAGGTGCCTTCAATCCGAAACCCTTAGCCTAGCCGACGATCGATTGACGGCGCCGTTCGTGGCGGAACCGCGGCGGGATCCTGCGACGGGCTCCGACGCGATGGTGGTTGGGATCACAGAGTGCCTTCAAGAATCATCACCATTTTTCATTGTTTAGGGTTTTGGAGCTACAACTTCCTATTAAAGAAAAGGGATAATTGCAAAAAAAAAGGTAAGTTCCATTTAATTTCAGAAGTTTTCCACATCTAGGTTTTCAAAAAATTTTCATTTAATTTACAGATGTTTTCATTTAATTTTTGCATTTATTTTTTGCATTTAGTTTGTTGCCTTTATTAACTGAATCTTTCTGTTTTATTAGTCTTTGCATTCATCTCTGTAGATTTAATTCAATTAAAGTAAGTTGGTTTTGCTTTATCATTTTACTACAGCATCTACAACTGTATAATTTCTGCAAGATAAGTTGAAAAGTTATATATGGAGGATGCAAGTGAAGGTATAGCTGCAGGTGGAGCTCATATAGTGGATGATGTTGGAGATGATAATGTTGGATATGATGAGGAGATGAGGAAGTAGATGAATTACATGGGTCTGATTCTGTTGGGTCTGATTCTGTTGATTTTGAAAGAAATTTAGTTTATAGCACTAGTGAAGATGATTCGAATGTTGATGAGTTGGTTTTATGATGAGGAGAATCCCAATTATGGATTATGGTGTGAAATATCCTGATGTCACTTCATTTCGAAGTGCTTTGAATCAATTTGCTATCCAAAATCAATTCGAGTACAAGGTGATAAAAAGTGATCGATGTAGAGTAACAGCAAGATGTCGACAGAAGGTGTGGGTGGAGAATACATGCAACACAGATTCAAGGGGAAGCAGCTTTCAGGTAAAAGGCAAAAAATTTCAATTGCTAGTATTTCAAACATTACTTACTCTAATCTCATTATTTCTTACAATCTATTGTATCAATAGGTCAAAACATTCCAACCGGAGCATACATGTGAAGTTGTAAATAGATATGGAAACAAGAATGCTACACAAGGATGGATTGCAAATAGAATATCAAATTGGTTAAAAACTGAAGGTGATATATCTGTGCCTGAATTAACTAGAAGACTAAAAGAGAAGTATGGAAGGTTGGAGTTGCCCTATTTAAGGGTGTGGAAAGGTAAAGAGGAAGCAATGACCAAATTATATGGAAAGTGGGAATTATCATTCTTAAGAGTTTTTGATTTTTGTGGTGAGATTAGGAGAAGAAATGTAGGAAGCCATACATCAATTAAACTGATAGAGGTAAATGGAAAGCAGCATTTTCAAAGAATGTTTATTGCTTTTGGGGCTAGCATTCAAGGCTTTCTAAGAGGGTGTAGGCCATATATTGGTTTAGATGGAGCTCATTTGAAGGGTAAATTCAAAGGAATTATTGTTTCAGCAATTGCGTTTGATGGAAACAACTCAATGTTTCCGGTTGCATATGGTGTGGTTGAGTCAGAAAATGCAGAAAGTTGTGAGTGATTCCTGCTAGGTCTGAAAGAAGCTGTAGGTTGTCCTAATGGTTTGGTTTTATCTAGTGATAGGCAAAAAGGCTTAGATAAGGCCCTTCTAGCTGTCTATCCCACTGCTGAACATCGTGAATGCATGCGTCATTTGTACAGCAATGTGAAAAACGTTTTCGATCAGATATTTTGAAGAAACATCTGTGGGGAGCAGCTAGGGCATATACAACTTCTAGATTTCAATACCATATGGAAAGGGTGAAGAATGCGGACAGTAGAGTGGTTGATTTCTTAAGAGATAATCATGGGCATATATGGAGTCGTTCTTTATTTGGAATAGATGCTAAATGCGAACGAGAAACAAATAATATATGTGAGACTTTTAATTCTTGGATCAGGAAGAACGGAATAGACCGGTGATAGACATGATGGATGCTATACGACAGAAAATGATGATTATGATGAACAAAAGAGCAAGAAAAGCGAGAAAATGGTCAACAAAGCTTGTGCCAGAAGCAATTAAGCATGTCAACAAATTGACCGAGGTAATCTAAAAACCTGCTTGATGCTTTTTACTATAACTTATAAACAAACAAACAAATAAAGATGTACTGTTTTATTATCTATTGTTTTATCATGTTTTATTATCTATTGTCTTATGTTACTGTTAGGATGTTGGAAATTTTAGAGTACTAAGATGTACTGATAAGCAAGCAGAGGTTGAAGGGCCTAACTCAAGATGTGATGTGAGGCTTGATGAGAGGACATGCACATGTAGGAGATGGCAAGTCTCTGGATTGCCATGTGTACATGCCATTGCCTTTATGGTTAATATGAAACTCAAACCTGAAGATTATACATCATCATACTTCACTGTTGAAAGGTATCGAGATACCTATGCATTAAACATTAAGCCATTGCCTGCTGAAGAGGATTGGAATGAGAGTGATATAGGTTTTAGTGTGTTGCCACCTTTATTAGTAAGACCTGCTGGTCGGCCACGAAAAAAAAGGATCAGAGGAGCGGGGGAGATAGTTAAGAGAATACACAAATGTAGGAGATGTGGTGGCTTTGGTCATCATGCAAGAACATGCAAAAATGATGTTTCGACAGTAGACCCTAGCACACAATCTTCAAGGTAATTTGATTCTTTCAAATTATTATATCTATTTTTTATTTTCTTGTAATTTCAATTTCTAGATATATTGACTTTAAATTTTTTTATAGCAAAAGAAGAAGAAAAGATAGTGGATCGCAACGGCAAGAGGAAGATGAGCACCATGCAGCAGGTGCACCAGCAGCATCACAATCTTCAAGGTAATTTGTTTCTTTCAAGTTATTTCTGATATTTTCTGGTTGAGCTTATAGGTCCTGTGCTTATTTCAAGTTATTTCTGATATTTTCTGGTTGAGTTATTTCCGAAATTCGCAATGTGAAATGATCGATCAGCGTGTGGAATCATTATAGGTCCTGTGCTTTGTTGCTTAATACTTACACTTCCTTCTTTTTTCTATATCAATGGTGCTTTTTGACAATAATCACTTGATGCAGATTCAAAATTCTGTAAACTTTTCAAGTCACTTCCTATAAACATTTTAAGTTCCAATAGAACTGTGGATTTCTGAGTGATTTTCGTTGTCTTCCTAAATGTATATTCCCTAGATGCTTAAATTAACTTGTTTTGGAGCTGTATGTCTTACAATGTACAGGTTATGGTGGCATTTTTGGAGCAGATCTATTTATTTCTGGTTGAGCTTTTTTATATTGTCATTCTGTTATTGTAGTATGGATATTCTGATATTTTTTTATATTGATATTCTGATATTTTTTTTTTCCTTACAAAAACTCATTTGGGCCTCTATAACCGTAATGCTACAATAATTAAATTTTGTGACTTTCAACTTCAATTTCAGTAAGAAAAGAAGGAATAATAGCGGATTGCAGCGAGGGCAAGAGTTTCAAGCCGCAGCATCTGGAGCATCACAGCAGCAACATGAGGCAATTCCCTATTCACAACAGGGTTCAACTATTTTCGACATTGACGCAAGCAGATTGCTAGGTTGAGAAAACAATGCATGCAAAGATGCTGATGGTGCTGTAATTTTTTGGGTGATGATAGTACTGTTTTAATATTATGTTATGTACTTTTTTGGGTGATGATAGTACTGCTCTAATACTATGTTATGTAATTTTTTGGATGATGATGGCGTTGTTTGGCGCTGTTTTTTATCAGCTTGACAATATTGTAATAGATTCCCAAAATACTAAGATATCTTACATAACTTCACCATCAGTTACAATATGTTGCATGTCTAAAATACTCCCCTCATCAATATATTGAGGATTATAACACAAACAAGTAATTTAAGGCTAAACAATATTTTCACTTCCATTGTTTGAATCTTTTGCTTAATGGCTTCTTCAATTGCTTGTAACTGGTATTTTAGATTTACAGTATTGTGTTGTACATCGTCAGTCCATAAAAAATAATTGCAATGTCCAACTCCTTCAACCTGCACAAAAACAAAAAAAAAAACAAAGCTTACTTTACCCTAGTTTGAGCAAAAATGACAATCGTTAAATTATAAAATTTACTAGCTTATCTTACCCCCCAGTTTGAGCAACGGTAGAATCGACGTCCCTTACTAGTTGGCTGTTTCGATGTCCATATTCTACAAGATCTTCCGCAGTCGCACAAAGGAATTTGTGCGCTAAGAGATGATGCAGACCTCTCACTTAGATGGCTCATATGTAGCTAGAAGTTATGCAAATAGGAGGAGAAAGAGGCTTAGATCTCTTACTTAGAAGAACTAGGAAGATTGATATGTTTTTTAAGCTATGAGTGTGCTTTTATAAGGTTAAAAGGAAGGTTACCGTTAAGATGGCCGTTGGAGGGCAAATAAGAAAGTAATTCGATATTTTAAGGGTAAATACGAAAACTATTGAAAATTTTAAGAGTACATAAGAAAAGTTGGTTATGGTAGAAGGGTATATTTGAAAGGGCAAAATGGTAATTTCACACAGCTAACGGCAGTACACTGACAGACTTTAACTTTAGGGGTATTTTGGAAAGAAGTTGGAACGTAAGAAGGGTAGTTTTAATATTAGCCTTCTAAGAGAGGTAAATCTGAAAACAGGGAAATTTTTAGGGGTATGTAGGAAATTGCCCCATATATATATATATATATATATGTATATATATTATATATATATTGTATATATATATATATGTATATATATATATATATATATGTATATATAATATATAATATATATATATATGCTAAATTACAGAAACCCTCCTGTCATATCCCGCTTTTCCACTTTACTCCCCTGTCATTAAAAAGTCGGCAATCTGCCCCCTCGTAATTACCGAATTGTGCAATAACCCCCGCCGTCAGTTGACCGTCAGTTGACCGTCAGTTTTTTTGAAAATATAATTTCATATACCCAAAATACCCTTGAAAAATATTCCTTAAAAAATTAAAAAAAAAGACTTCGGAATAGAAAAGAAAAAAAAAAAACTTGGGAATAGAAAAGAAAAAAAAAAGAGGGCATTTTCGTTAATTTACCATTTCCGTTAACGTCGTTGCCCCCTAAAGACAATTCGGTAATTACGAGGGAGCAGATTGTCGACTTTTTAATGACAGGGGAGTAAAGTGGAAAAGCGGGATATGATAGAAAGGTTTTCTGTAATTTAGCCATATATATATTTATATTGCTCCCTCGCATAAGGATGCACTTACATCTTAAAAGGAGAAAAAAAAAAACTCCTTCAATTGATACTTAATATTTGAAAGTATTCTTTTTATTGTAGTAAAATATAAACACGTGAGAAAGAATCAATAAAAACCTAATGAGAAGTCAAAACAAGAAAAAAGAAAAAAATCCTCAATTAATACTTAATTACTTAACGTATGAAAGTGTTATTTTTACTATAGAAAAATACAAATTCATCAAAATAAATAAATAAATAAATAAATAAATAAATAAATAAATATTAAAAGTCCGATCAGAAGTCAACGAAAACATTCAGAAGATTGAGAGCTGCAACAATTAATAAGCTCAAAAATTAGAAATGTGGATCAGCATATTCAAAGGATTAAAAAGAAAAAAAAAAACAATCTTGATCATAAGAATACTGTAAGACTACGTATAAACTAAAACGGTTTATTTCATGAATAGTTATAAGTTCAGGAACAAACAGGAATAAAATCAATTTTACGTTTGGATGAAAATTTAGTTGTTCGTAGGAATAAGAAAAATAGCGTTTGGATAGTTAGATTCGAATAGTGAGAATAAGAGTAATTATAATTTTAAAATAATAATATTTTACCAAAATAATTAATATAAAATATTAATTAAATAGTAATTTAACTTATTTAATTAACTATTATCAGATAATCAATCCTGAATATTAATTGATAAAAATAATTAATAATAATGAGTATTATTAAATAATTCTATTAATTACAAATAATTTAATAAATTAAATATTTAATTATCTAATAGTTAGATAATTAGTTTATAAAAAAAATAGATTAGTAAAAATATTACATTAATTAAAGAGTTAATACAATAATTAAAATTATTTTTACTTTAATTAAGCTCATTCTCAATTAATTAATAAAATAATTAACAACAATGAGTATTATTAATAATTAATAATTTAATTAACTATAAATAATTTAATAATTTAATAATTTAATTAGTTTATTATCTAAATACTTAAATAATTAATTAATAAAATAATTAGATTAGTTAAAATATTAGATTAATTAAAGAGTTAATACAATAATTAAAATTATATTTACTTTAATTAAGCTTATTCACAGTTAATTGATAAAATAATTAATAATAATAAGTATTATTAATTATTAATAATTAATAATTTAATAATTTAATTAGTTAATTATCTAAATACTTAAATAATTAGTTAATAAAATAATTAGATTAGTTAAAATATTAGATTAATTAAAAAGTTAATATAATGATTAAAATTATATATATTTTAATTAAACTTATTCTTCAATGGGAACAAGTCTTAATCCAGGAAGAAGTTGGAACAATAATTTTAGTCTTATATCAGCTTATTCCAGAAAGATGAAAATTGTTGTACCCATCCATAACCAAACGCGTTTGGAGAAGAATACCGGAACAATGACTTATTCCAGACCTTGTTCCCGAAACAAAGGAAGCCTAAAGTGATGTCAAGCTATCTAACTCACCCTTTGTTTCTATTGACCATGTGTAATAAAATTACTTTCTTTTGCTCTTTCTTTAATTATGACTATTCTTCTCGAGCCCTGCATATTCATTTTTAGATATATATCTTACATTCCATCTATTCAAGGCCATTATTTCGAAGTGATGGATAAAATTCACTCCATCCTAAAATGAATGGATGTAAGATGTGTACATTAAGCACTTTCGATTCTTCTCTCGCTTTGGACGTATTAAATTGATATTTTTTTCTTTTTTAAAAGTATATTGATAATTTGAATAACATCATTTTCTAACCAAACAAACATAAAAATAACAAGAGAGAGAGAGAGAGAGAGAGAGAGAGAGAGAGAGAGAGAGAGAGAGAGAGAGAGAGAGAGAGAGAGGTGTGTGGAGTTGAATGTTAACCCAAGGAAAAAACCCACTTTCTTAGCTAATTGGCTATTTTAGCTAGTAACAGCCTAGACACAGGCATTATGAATGTTATTTTGATTTCCCTACCTCTATTACCTATTAATATTTAATGAACTTATGAAAAAGAAAACAAGTAATAAAATTTAGCTAAATTTAATTATTTTGACAAGAGCCTGGAAAAAGTGTGATGAAATAATAATAAATAATAAAAGGCTGTACACTAAAATAAAAACTTTTATTAATTCACAAAAGAAAAACTTGGAATTCCTTAGAGCTTCGGTAGTAATTAATACAATTTTAACTCTCAATTATTTGAGCAAGCAAATCATCTCAGGATGTGATATTTTGTTGCTGATATTTCTGAAGAATTATAGAGTAATCATCTCATGATGGTTCTTTATCAGCATTTTCAATTTTTTATTTTTTATTTTTACATACAAAGCAGTTAGCAGTTAGAATTTCTCATAAACAGATGAGAAAGAACCGCGATATTCTCTCGCCGTTTCGATATAAAAAGCCCAACATTCCACTGAAATAGATTCAGAAGTAGGCTTCTCTGAACACTGCTGATTTTATATTCAGATTTAAGCTTAAAAAGGAAAACACGAATAAAGCAAGGGTGTTAGTTTGCAAACGTAAGAATAGGAATCTCACAGTTTCGGTGCAAATTAGTGGAGGAACTACAACATACAAAATTTGTTCTTCAGATCAACCCAAAAAAAACCTACCAAAGGCCCTGGAAAAACTTACAAAGGCGCAATCTATTTTAAGTTGAAACTCCAATGAAGCCACACAAACAAAAGCAGCAGCGTCGGCCCCAACGCGAGCAACGAATCCTTCACTTGGGTTTGCTCTCAGTCGCTCCTCGGTAGTCTTCTCAGCAGCTTGTACAAGCCAAAAACATTCTTCTCTTGCCATTTATGCGGGATAAAGAATGATCGGTACATTGCGGGTGATCGTTCTCTATCAAGGAAAGGTATAGCGGACAGGGTCTGATATATTTATTAATCAGTCAGGGGGGCGATAATGCAAATGGATGGTGTCATATAATATTAGAGAAGCTGCTTATAATAATAACAGCTTTTTTTTTTTTTTTTTTGCTGGAATAGTCCACTTGTTTTTTTAAGTTGCAATTTTGCTCCGCTTTTAACTTTTATATTGAGAGGTCCATGAAAAGATATTTGGACCCAAGCGCTAGAAACAGGAGCAGATCTACTTCACAAGAGTAAGAAACATGCGGACTATTTTAGCCAAAAATGCCCTCAATGGAGAAAAACATAGTAGTACCTCCCATGTCGACAAGTCACTTCCTCGTGCAGGATGCTGACGTTTCAAGTCGAGCTCTATCAAAAGGTTGCAGGCCCCAATATCCTCTAACTATGGAACAGTGAAGATACATCATAACCTCATAAATTAAGTGCTTTGCATAGTGAGAAAAGGATGTGGTCTTTAGAAGGGAGAAGAAATTACGTATTGCCCCTTGGCAGCCTTGTTCTTATTGTTAAAATAAGGTGGAGCAGCTTTGGTGCCTCCCAAAGTTGTGTTGAAAGGAAATGGAAGAAGACCTCGAAATCCATCATCTATCCAGCGGACTTCACGGATGTCAGAAGGAACGAAGAAGGACGAAGGATAGCGATGCCACTCACTTCCGACACAGAGTAAAGATCCTGCAGTTAATAATGAAGTTGTTTGTAATTCCAAGAAATTGATTATTATTACCAATCATAAATACTATTTGATGGGAAAAATCTTGAACTAAGACTATCCAGATTTTATCCCCTTGAGGAATTGAAATATTTTGGTTCCTGATCTTATTCCTGAACAGATTTAGTAAAAAAATTTTGCCAATCTCAACCCTGGCTTGTTTACCCTTCGGAATTTCTGTTCCCATTTCTGTTTTTTCGATGCTAAGCCTAGCACACATTACATCTTTTGGCTGAAAAAAATGCACGAAGGGATGATAATACAAGAATAAAGTTATTTCAGGATCTAATGGTGTAGGTACCAAGTAGCAATTTCTCAACAGTTTACAATAACAGGATCATAAGGAAGCTGATGATTAGAGTTAGAAACAAGAGTAAAAGCAATCTTTTCTCTTTGGTTAGTTATTATTTGATATAAGCTTTCGACGCTTAAGTTTCAGTACCAATCGTTTTAACAAAGGATGACAAATTGTTACCGGTTCCAATTTCTTCATGATGCTCTAAGTGTTTGTAGATCTGAAGAGGAGCAGAGTATCCATTCAAGATGGAGAATGTACGACTGTGTGACGCACATAGTATAAGGCCGAGAAACAAAGGTCGAAATCCTTTTGCGATCTGTTCCAGACGTTAGAAAAGAAAATCAACTTCTAAGGTTTCACAATAATTTTTTAGAAATTAGAAGTGAAGAGCTGAAGCACATGAGGGCTTCACCTTAACAATGAGAGACTCCTCAGTCGCAAACTGGTCGCGGAAAAGATCTGGAAAACTATCGATGACGGCTGTGGCTGCAATGCATATTAGTGGATATATTGGATAGAGAAACCTGAAATAACAATAGAAGAATACAATAACATCTCCCTTCGTTGCAGAGAATATACCTGCCAACTTGTAATGTTAATTAATGCCACCTATCTTATAAATGTTGAAAATGAGAAGGCTAACAATAGTGGCAAGAGAGGCCTTAAAAAATTTAACAAAATATACCGTATAAGGCAGTGATAGAAATATTAGCAGTAGGAAGAACACATATAAAGGAGCTTCTCATCTATTTTGACACATTATTCCTTGCAAAACACAGCATAATATTAATGAAGTACATAAGGTAAATCGAATCAAACAAATGTTATTTCAGTTACTAGTAATTAGTCTGAAAAGTATAAAGCTTTCACTCTAGACATACCCACACTAGTCTATCAAACTCAGATGCTGATTTCAAGTGACAAACTCAGATGCTGATTTCAAGTGTGAATTTTTTTTCTCTTTTCTACATACCTATTTATCAATGTGTATGTGTGTTGAGAGAGAGAATCTTTTGGAGTATCAAAAGAATCTAAACAACCAACAGAAAAAAAGAAGAAGAAAAAGAATGAAGTTAGGACAAATCTAGCAGCACATGCAAAAGGGAAATGCAAAGATACAATAATACTAACAAGAATATTCTAAGAAACTGTAAAGAAAAAAGAGATTAGCATATTTATTAGTTCAATAATCAGGTTGGCAGTATTAACCTTTCTTCTTTGTGGGCCTGCAAAGACATAAACGCCAACCATATATACACAGGGGAGACAACAATTACTAGATCAGGGGCGTATTTCTTCTTTGCAATTGGTAGAATTGCCACAAAAAGTAAGGCAAGAACAAAGCAAAAATTGAAGTTGTTGAACCCGTTCCTGAAATAAAAGGACATTCCTTCAGTTCCATACAAGTGGCTCTCACCGCCTCCCAATACATTGTACTTCAAGAGATTGAACACCGAGGATGTCCATCTTCCATAGCAGTAATAATCAGCAAATACTGATAAAGCCTGGGCAAAAAATAAATCAACCAAACAGCTGAATCAACAAAAAAAAGAATGAAATGATTAGACTGGCGTGACTTACGAGAAGGCTTAACGAAGTTAAGAGTCCTGCTAAAAATACTTGTTTGAATGGCCCCCGGATTAATGAGTAGACTGTGACTGGAAGAACAACCAAAATAGAGAAAGGCCAACCAAGAATCACCCCAGCAGCTGCAACAGAGACCGCAAGAGCATACTTCCTGAGAAGGAATAGTGCTGATGATAGAGTGACAGCATACATGGAGAAGGTACTCGGTAGGAAACCTGAGAATAACAAAACAATAAAGAGCAGATAGGCTGGTGATTTAGAGAAAAAGAATTGAAAAAAAAAAATATCACAATAGAATGCTACAGATTACATAGTAATTATTATAGAAAGATTTAAAAAATAATAGAAATTACTTGTGCTTGCGAAGAAACAACCGCTGGTTAAACATAGCATTGCAAGAGTATACCAAGCGAGTCTCTTCCCATATCGCCTCGAAAGGGCAACCACCAGCATTGTTTCCGTAACAGTTGAGATCAGACCAAGAAAGAGTCTTACCGAATAAAAGACTCGAACCTTAAGTACCATTATGACAAGATATGACAAAAAAAAGAATAAGAATGGAAACGGCAATTAGTAAAACAGGTAGACCCCCCCTTTTTTTTTGAGGTGTAAACTTTAAATTTCAATGAAGAGAGCAAAAGGCAAACCTTATCCTCATTAAAGATTTTTGAAGCAGGCCCAGCTACCAGTGCATGAAGAAAAATGTACAAATACGACCTAAGGCCAAACTCAGAGCTGCAACGGCATTCAAACAAACAAATATTAACTATCATGGTTTGAGAATTTTAAACAAATGCAGTTGAATTCGACTAGTATTTTTTTAACCCTGTCTTGCCCACAAATAAACAAACAATTTGAGCTCCAAGGGGATTCGCCATCCTAAATGATCGCAATTTGGAACTTTTACTGGCTTTATGTTGTCAATGCAGTATAACAAGCACTTGGAACGGCATAATTGCACTCGGCCTAAGTCATATTTAGTGACAATAGAAACATTAGTTCCGCCGCGAACCATCGCAACAATAGTTTGGATCTTTCTACAAAAGACGACTTGGAATATTTCAAAATTTCGAGGAATTGAGCACACAGCTTGGAAATGAATCTTCTCAGCATCAACGTGATCAACATCGATGACCAAACTAAGATTTCTACTCTTCCTTAGCATGACTTGAAGCCGAATCGCAATTACATCAACCCTAAAGCTCTCTAATAAAATCAACTATCCTAAAAAAGGCTGATTCTCCCCCTATCTAACCACACATTTAGCACCAAAGCCCCAATACATCGATTCAACGGAGTTAAAACGCCAACTATAATCTTTCAAATCAAAATCGAGGAAACAGGAAAGGAGATTAGGGTTTGGATGATGGGGATCGCTACCTATACTCCCAGGTTTGGAACCCGGATTTGTAGAGGAGGAAGTGGAGGGGCTCCCAGTAGTTGAAGACCTCGTCGCAGTCGTGGATGATGTTGGAGGTGGCGCTCATGTGCCGCAGCATACCCAGCGCCGCCATGGGCACCACCCACCACATCGCTCCGCCTCCCTCCTCCGCCTCCCCTCTCCGCCCCTCCTTCCCCTCCTTCGTATACCGATCCGCCGCCGACGACGACGACGACGACGAGGACGCCTCCGCCGCCGCCGCGCGGCGGTGGCGCGCCACCGAGAGGGCCATTCCCGATCTCGCTCTCGCTCGAGCTCGGGAATCGTATTCGTTCTCCGCTCCTTTGTCCCTCCTCGGGGGATTCTCCTTCCTTTTATGCCTCGGAATGTGCTCAGCACGTGCTATGTGGTGCGCCTTTCGCAGCTGTGGATCGAAATTTTGGGAGAACCTGTCGCGTGCACCCGGTTCATCCGTACAACCCTTCACCATACGTGGCACTCCTTCAAATTAGTAGGCAACAAAATATAAAATATAAAATATAAAGGTGGAAAAAAAAAATAATTTGGTGATTCACATTTGAGATTTTAAAATTCAAAATTTAATTATTTTATAAATTTTAAATAAATTAATTTTTTAAAAAAATAAATAAAATAATATGTTTCACTCACCAGTCACCACACGTCATAATAATAATAATAATAATAATAATAATAATAATAATAGTAATGCTGATTGTAGTGATTGATATGCACAGGGCATTTTGGTGCGGGTAAAAAATTAAAGAAAAATAAGTGTGAGTCAATTAAATTAAGCAAACTGTACATTGTTTATTTTTTTAGATTCCATATTAACTGAGATAAGTTTACTATCATTGCTCTTTCTTGGGTGGATGTCACATACTCTAAATTCGGATTTATAATGCACTCTAAAACAAAAATGGTAGATTCTGCTGATTCTTGGCCCAATTCGAAAATCCATATTCAAATTTATAATTCAACGTTCGCCCAAAAATATCGTCTTGCATTCAAAGAGCAGGGACCGAAATATAGTCATCAGAATTCATAGATATATATATCATCATAAACCATATATATATTGAATCTCTTCAATCCTCGTAAACTAATAAGCATTAATTACCAAATTTGAGTCAAACTTAACTTCTGAAATTGTACCACCACTTACTTATCACTGTGCATGAAAAGAGCCAAAAGTTTGCATACATACTAAAATACAAAGATATTATCCAGTAAACGAAAGTAAACATATGCGGTTGAAATTTATGAACACAAAATGATCTAGAGTTTGAGCTCCCAAAATGAGAGTGAGATATCAGGGTCGTCTAAAGTTCGAGGTTCCAAAATAATCACTTGCTTGTTCCGGTTCTTATTCCGAAGTAGTACTACATCGAATATTCTAGTACTCGAGAAAAGGGCATATCTAACACCTACCTCTATAGTTGATAAACTCATACATCAACATATACTTATTCCCAACTTCACATAAAAATGTAAAAAATACAAACTTTACAAATGTACATCACATTTGGAATGTATAAATAGTATTTTTAAATTTTTTTCAATATTATTGATCAAAGGGTTGTAAAATTTATAATTTTAATGATAAATGTGAGTCTTTTATTTATTTAACGGTGTAAAAGAAAATTAAATTAATTAAATTTTGATTAAAAAAATTTTTAAACTATTTAAAATAAGATCTATACTCTCAATCTTGATTACAAGGCTCCTATCATTATTTTTTAAAGAATATTTATTTTCAGCCGTTCATTTTTGTGTTAGCTTGATGGACAAGAAAAAAATATCGATCGAAAGAGTATGAAATTTAATTTTCAAATATATAGTTTAAATGATCTAGATTATATTGAACGGTGTTGATCGTCGTTTTGAAAACTACATCATTGACAATAAATGGATGGCAACGGAGCTCGTTTGCTATTGAAAGCATTCCAGCCTAGCTCTCTCTCTCTCTCTCTCTCTCTCTCTCTCTCTCTCTCTCTCTCTATATATATATATATAGAGAGAGAGAGAGAGAGAGAGAGAGAGTTCAGCTACTATGCTATTGATAGCACCAGGCATTTTGTGCTACCAAGTTTTCCGCCATTAGATTTACCCTTTTGATCATTTTTATCTCTTAGATCATACTAATTTTTCAACCGCCCACTAAATCCTAGGGACCTATTATCATCGTAACCGCACATTCCTTCATCCAAAGATCAAAAGCCTAATGATACCTATGACTTGGTGCTATTAATAGCATAGTAGCCTAGTTATATATATAATTGAACTCTTATACTTTTAAAAGTATAAAGTCATTAGTGGTTGTAGGTTTTTAACGGTTGAATAAAAAGAAGTATGTTTATTCATTTTTATGTTACTATACAAAATTTCCATTTAAGTAAAACTCTTATGTTTAGAGATCTTATCATGAAGTAATTAAGATATCTTAATCTACAATACTATTGGTAGCATATATTTTGATCGTTGCTATGAGGTTCTTGTATAGCCACGCACGCACGTGCCTGGCCTCTATGCGTATCCACACAAAATCAGTGCATACCCGATTAATTTTCGTCTTACGAAAGGGATGAGTCGTAGACCATCTAGACAGTACTAACGGTCCCTTCATGATCTACCAATAAATGAAAAGTAGAGATGTTGATCGAAAAATATCACACACGCAGGAGAGAAATTGAAAGAGAAATCTCTATAGATTAAAAAAGCAATCATTTTAATTATAAATTATGTTTGTTTAATTAAGGTGCAAGTCACCATAAGAGCCTCCATCAATGAATCCGTACAGAATCAATGAGCTAGTGTTCTATTGATTGAGTCGGTCGAGTTTGGTTCGAGGCCGAAGTACAGATCCAATGAGCTACAAATCTTTCTAGTTAAATTCAGATCGAGCCCAAACTGTGGGCCTAATGTGCTTCCGATTCAGTCGATCAGTGCACCCAAAGTGCGAGGACCGGAGTTGGCGAAATTGCACTAGTGGTTCGAACGGTTTCGATCAGGGTCGAGCCCGAGTTAGGTAGATCCAATCTGAATTAGCTCCTCAATAAACCTTTAGATTTGATATGCGGCCTAATACTACTTCAACTGCAAATAAATGTTTTTAAGTAGTCATATAATGTTCAGTCCAGATTTTGATAAAAAAAAAATGTCTGAATAAATTGTTAGAAATTTGTGAAAAAATAATTCTAGGTAATGTTTAATACTAGTATACTAGTATAGGATCAGCGCTTCGCTTCGCTGCGGTTAAATAAATTACGATTAATTTATGCTAATATTTGTATCAAAATAAAATTCAAAATATTTATATTCAAACAATATGCAATATTAAAATTAACAATTATAAATATAATTCAATAGCAATATATATAAGCCATAATGATTATTTTTTTTCTTAATATTTTCCTTCATTAGTTGGTGTTGCGCTTCATCATTTTTTTTCTCTTCATCTTTTTTTTTTTTTTCTCTAGATTTGATGGTGCACCTTAACCAATTCTATAAATTAATTAAAACAATTAAACATATTTTAAATAAAATAATTTGAGTTTCAATTGATTTTTGATTAGATATTACATAAGTCAATTTTTTCATATTTTGAATTTCAATAAAGTCATCAATCATTTGTACAGAGCTAATAATAAAAGCATATATAAAAGTTAGAAAAAAATAAATAAACATATTTTTACAACTAACATAAAATACATTTGCATATAATTTTATGATAGTTTGATATATATATATATATAATACATTTGCATATAATTTTATGATAGTTTGATATATATATATATATATATATATATATATATATATATATATATATATATATATATATATATATATACACACACACACTGGAGCTTGTGATAGCCATAAAATCCAAATATCAGGCTAGATTAATACATTCTATTTTCGATTAAAGACGACCTCTTTTCAGTTAGATTTAAATTTTGAACTTCAAAATCGGAGTTTGCTTTATCCCGTGATAATTTTGTTCACTTAACATGGAAACTTAGCAATTTCTAATTTAAAGGAAAACAAACATATGCATATATGAAATAATTTTCAACTCTCAATCATTCATAATTTTTTTTGAACAGATAAATAAATAATAGTTATATAAGTGGCTTCAATTTTTTAACATTATAATTAGTTTTGTGTAAGAAGAGAAGTAAAAAATATATTTTTTTTAAGTACAAATATATACGATAATTTTATTAATGAAAATAATTTATAGAGTACATTTTAGAATATGCATACTAAAAAAGTAATCAACTCACTTTTTCTCTTGAGTACTCCAGAAGCAAGAGGGAGATGGGCTGATAAGCATTGGCCTCATCTTGGGCGGCGGCGGTGGCTTGAGGCATGAGCGACGGCGGCGGTGGCTTGAGGCACGAGCGATGGCGGCGACGACTTGGGTGGCGACGGCGGAGGTTGGTGACTTAGGGGATGACAGGCACATAGAGAAGTCGAGATGCTCTTTCTCCTCCATTATTCTTCTTCATTATTGTAATACTCAAGAAATTCGTGTTTGAAATTCAATAAAATTTTTGAATTATATATATATATATATGGTCCTTCTACTATACTCTTATGAGTAAAATTTTTTTGTACTCATAAATTTTCATCCTTTGGATGTAGAAATGTGCGGTTAGGATTATAGTAGTTCCTAAGATTTTTACTATTTTTCCAACAACCTAGTAAACCCTAGGGGGAAACCCTAGGGGGACCACTATCATCCTAACCGCACATTCCTTTATCTAAGGGTGAAAAAGTTATGAGTACAAAAGGGTTTATACTCATAAGAGTATAGTAGCCCTACGATATATATATATATATATATATATATATATATATATATATATATATATATATATATAGAGAGAGAGAGAGAGAGAGAGAGAGAGAGAGAGAGAGAGAGAGAGAGAGAGAGTCCGGCTAGAATACTATCGATAGCACCAAGCAATTGGTGCTATCAAGTTTTCAGTCCTTGGATGAAAAGATGTGTGGTTGGGATTATAGTGGTCTTCTAAAATTTTTACTATTCAACCAACCACCTAGTAAACCCTAAGATACTACTATTATTCTAACCACACATTCTTTAATCCAAAACTAAAAACTTGATAGCACTAATGGCTTGGTGCTATCGATAGCATGACTCAAGCTGTGAATAGTAACCTTTAAAATTTCAAATTTTCGAGTAAAGTTGGCTAACTTGATCGATCTAAATTCGAATTTGACGATTTAAATACTCGATTCGAATGTTCTCGTCGATCTGAGCACGATGATGCAGTCTGAAATTATATTTGACTAGATTATCGAAAAACGTGCTAAATAGTGGAATGCGCTGTATAAGATGGAATTAGAACATATGGGGACCTAAACTCAACAAACCAAAATCTCTACTCGAAAGGTCTCATCGAGCCGAATGTCGTGGAGAAGTCCGTTTTTCCGTTTGACGATTCTAATGTCTCGAAAAATGTAAAAAACAGTGAAAAAATAGCATAATTGCGCAAAAAACCCCGTATTTTATGCATTGAATTGCATGCAACTTGTTGGGAAGGGATTTCTCTATGTTTTTTTATCTACAGTGAAGGGCCCAAGTCAAAATACTGAGAGTATAAGGACTAGTTAGCATTTTGTAACAACTAATGCAAAAAGGTCCCTTAGGTTCCAAGAGGAAACCCTAGACACGCACCCTGTTGTAGCCATAGCCATCCACGATCCCCTCACATCATCTTCAAGCAAGCCCGAGCCCAACCGTCGCCTGGCTCCGCCGAAGATCGCCGGAATAGCACCAAGGAGCACAATTCTCCTTTGTTCTCAGGTTGTGAAGGAAAGGAGGATCCCAAGCCGCAACCAGTTGCCTTCAAAGCTTGGTAGGGTGTTCCTCATTGCCAGAGAGACCTAACTCCGAAAGCCTGCAACCTGTCTTAGTCGCGCAATGCCGGAGAAGAAACCTCGGTTTTTTTCTTCTTCCTCAACTCGGCCAAGGTGAGTTCTTTTCTCTTGTTGGTTTTCTTGCTACCTGGACATCTAGAGTCCTTTCCTCACCTCTTGGTGAACTTCCCTTGTCACGCCCCGGCGTCGAAACTGCGACCCGGGCTCGCCAACAGATTCGCCGCCCATACGGGAAGCCCCGTATAGACAAAGCGACTAACCTGCAAAAGATCAACTACGCTAAACAGATATCAGAGCTGAAAAATAAACTGCTAGAAATAAAATAAATACAACCCAAGTCCTCACCACAAAACATAAGTCTCTCAACTGTAAAAGAAAAGTACAACTCTAAACCTCACTACAAAGGTCTCTCAAAATGTAACTCTCAAAAATAAAAAGGAGGGCATATCTACTCTCTCTCAGGAAGACGACTGGTAGGGATCTATCTCGCGACTCCCTTATCTCGATATGAAGAAGCAGGATCAGCAACTGGCGCAGCAGGAACTGGAGTAGAGGTCCCTGGGAAAGAATACACCACGGCGGGTGTGAGAACTACATCCCACAGTAGTTCTCAGTGGGTACCGTCAACAAGCCCGACGGTCTGCCCACTAAGTCTACTAGAGACATAAAGTAACAAAAGCTATACAGAAAGGAAAAGAGCTAAAAAATAACTCTGCAGCTACTATGCCTTAATCTAAATGCTCAAAAAGTGGAACAGATGGAAACATGATGCATCTACTTTTTCAAATATAATCACCCAATCTACACTGACTGCCACATAGAGTCCAGTCAAACCTGCGCCCACCTACTACCGCACATCCATAAGAGAACGGGTCTACCGTAGGGTGTCCGTGACTGCCAAAACTGGCCCAGCCAGAGGGACTGCGTCGACAGGTCGCGATAGCAAAGTAACAGGCCCAATTCCGGAGTGGCACTCGAGGGGCGCGACCCCACCGAGGAAAGTATCAGCACATCTCTGTCGAGCTCAATATGGCTCATGCAGGCTATAGTCCAAACCACGATCAACAAGATCGACAGTGCCCAAATCACCTCTCTAACTCACTAACAAGGAACACTCGAACAGTCGGGACCGCTGTCAACCCAACGGCTTCCTAAAACGGACATCACTCTGCCAACGTGCTAAAACCACTGGACTGGAGATACTCCACAGCTAACAACAATGAAGGGTCCGAGAATCCCGAAAGACTAGAACCTATAACCCAAATCAAACAAGAACAGGCTCTAGGCATAGCCCCTCGTTGTTCTCGACCCAGAGAAAAGGCAGTCCTTAGAACCCAGACCACTCGAATCATCTCGAGTGGGTATGTTTATAAGAAAATGTGACATTTATTACTGAAAGCCATTTGATCTGAGAGAAATCTATTTTTAATAATTTTTAGTTCTTTTTAGGAAAATAATTTGAAAACAAATTTTATATCCAAACCTCGAAGAGCTAATGCCTTCGTCCTATCAAACAAGAACAGACTCAGGCAACCCTACGATGCTTGGAAGAAAGTATTAGTTGACTAAAATCATATGTGTGTCCAAAAAGGTTCTGGGTTCAAGGTCCTGCTATCACTGGTATACTGCTGCCACTAACACAGTGGCGACAAAAGAAATAAATAACAAGACATCCCGGGGATCACCGTTCACCCAAACGGCTCCCGCCACAATAAAAGAGGTGCTACAACTGCCAGACACCACTATGCTCCCAAGCACGAGTGTAATATGCATACCACACTAAGAAGAAACTCAACCACTCGGCCCACTACCCGGGCGAGGAAGACACTATGTCCAGAAATAGAAGAACAGTGTGGATGTCTAAAGTATAAATAAACCTAGCCCAGATGAGGATTTTCTACTGGTCTGGTTACACATGCAACATATGACGGGGTGTTAGGTCAAGTTCCAATAATAGTATTGAGTTTAACTAAAACAGGATCAGGAAATAGCAACTAACAAGATATCAAACATGATACAGGAAAGATAACATCTCCCTCTCTAACATGCATCCTAATCCATCACATACATGCATCTTCCTATATTATAGAATTAGTAGGAAATCAATTGGTTTTGGAGGCGAAGGAACTCACCTGAAAGAGCTAAACTGTCCCAAGTCCAACAGCTGAAAATATCCAGGAACAAATATCTCTAATTTCCTCCAATTCCAACGGGCTCAGGAATGCCCGCAAATTCTCCTGGGTACAACAAAAGGTCCACAGTTACACTTTAATTCCAAAAATTATCCAAGTATACAAAATCTGCGGTAACAGTCCCAAAGATGCGATATTTTCACCTACAGAAAGGGCTCCAAAAAAAATCCAACAAAAATATTGCTGTGTTCGTCGCGTCGAAACCTTCGAAACGAGTACCTGCAAGCCCCAATCTGAGCCCCGTAGGCTGAGTTACAAATTCCACAACACAGGGTGCGCAAAACCTCACAACAACACAACTGTAAACCCATGCACAGATAAATGAAGAACATATACCTCCGGGCAAGCCTCAGAAAAATTCCAGAAAAATACGGTGGTAATCCTCGCGACGAGTAAATGCAAAAAGTGTGTAGGCACGCCTCAATCCGACGCTCGAGCGCAAAGATATCCATGCAACAACCTGCTGTCCCCGAAATCCTCACAGCAAACAAAGGGTCCCAGTAAGCATGGAAAAACTCCAAGAAAAACCCGAAACTAGGGGATGATGTACCAAGATCGTATCCCTACCTGTCGTGGATCCAACGGCGAAAGAATCGTTCGAAAAGGTGGTCGGAGTAGGCCGGGAGAGCTCGCGCACCGAAACGGGACGGAAGGAAACACCGACGAAGGAGCGTCGCGACGCGCCAAAGAAAATGGAAACCTCGAAAATCGTGCCACGTAAAATCCCAGAAATCCTCAGGTGGATGCAGCACAGGGAGATCAACAAAAGTTCTTGAGGACTCAGGTGGATTTGGGCTCGGGAAAAAGCCCAAAACCGAAGTGCAAAGGGCCTATTTATAGGCTTCAACTAGAAAAGACCCAAAATTCCACCTAATGGGCTTTCGGGCCCAAAATTCGGGCGCCCGAAATGTTTAGGGCGGCTACAGTGTTGGGCCTAGCCCAACACTGTGCGCGCCCGAAACCCCGAGAAGCTACCACGTGTCCCAACTGCGCTCCCCGCGCCCGGTGCACGCGCGCCCGCCAATCACGGCGCGCCGCGTGGCCCGCGGTCCACGGCGGGAACCGTGGGCCGCGGTTCACGGCGCCAAAGCCGGGTCGCTGCGCCTGCCAACCAGCGGGCGCCACGTGGCCTGGCGGGGTCCACGGTGCGCCGCGCCCGGCGCGCTGTCGCGTGTGCGTTGACCCGCCAACCAGCGCGCGACACGTGGCAATTCCAATATTGGCTGGTCCCGGTGCACGCCAAAAGTCGTGGACCGCGCTGCCCGCCGCCGCGCACACGCCTGCCCGCGCCCCTGCCGCCGCTGCCCCCCGGCCGCCGGAACAGTACCAAATGCCTCGAAATCCGTGTTTTGTCATCCGGGCTCCGAAAAATACAAGTAAATAGTCCATTTTCATCATTTTCGCGCGCTGAATCCAAATCCGATGTCCGTTTTGCCAAATTCCAAACCTCAAATTTTCCGAAGACATTCGGAAAGGTGATCTTTTGTCCAAACTTCGCACTGAGTCCAATTTTGATCTCCGTTTTGCGCGAAATCACTTCTAAACACTCGACGGGTCCTCCAATTACCCACGTGATCCCTTTTTAAGCCCGAAGTCCATCACTTGTGTCCAAATTGCGCACAAACACCACCGACACACCACGCAGGCCTCCGAAAGCTGCCACACAACTAGAAAACTCAACGCAGGGATCCGGGTCCTCACATCCCTGCCGAACCCCGGTGTCGGGGAAGCATCGGGTTGCCGGTGGGATCATTGCACCAGTCGGAACCCTAGTTCCGCCTCTTGCAAACTCATCAACCAACGGCTTAGGATCGGATCTAAAATGATAGAATCCTTCCTCTGGTCCTATAGATGCACTCCACAAAGTTTGGTGGAGTTTGGTTGAGCGTAGAGATGGCAGCGACAAACCCTAGGTTCGGGTTGCATGGTCTTGTCCAGACTTGGTCGTACGCTGTCGCCGCCGCTCACTATTGCCGGCCAAGGGTATGGTTGACTTCCTCTCGTCAGGATAGTCTTGTAGGTGCCCTTTCTTGGCCCTGGAACACTCTGGTTTAGTCCTGCCCGAGCCTGCTGCTCTCAAGTTGCCGCATAGCCTTCTCCGACCATCCGCCATCGTGGGACGCCGGCGCCAAACCCCGAGGTACGCATGGCACTCCCTTAGACACCCTCTTGCTGTTGCTTTCCTTAGTTACTACCCAGAGCTTGAGTTTTTGTGAGTTTTACAAACAGAGCTCTAGGCGAAGTGTTTATGACCGAGTTTGACTCTGTCACTATTCCGGTAGTGCTCCGACTACCCAATAGTGAGCCCACCCCCTCGATCTCCTGAGCATGGTGCCCACCTTACTTTGGCATTTGGTTGAGTGGTTAGATCACAACAACAACTTAGGCCTTAACGCATGAATACAAATTGACCCATTGCTGTTATTGGCCTCCTTGCTGCCTCCAAACAGTGAGCAAGATGTTCAGCACATCGAGGCCCACCTGGTGGTGCCCTCGGTTCAGTTTAAATATCCTCAGGTGTGAGGTAGTTACGTAAATATTGATAAAATACATATATTTATGCAATTTAAGTGAACCCTAGGGGTCTAAATGCAAATGTGACCCATGGGCTGCTTTGGGCGGCGTGCACATGATCTCTGAACTTTTTGTTCGAGATCCGTTGGCTTTTGTTAAGCGGAATTTGGATAACGACTTGTAAATCGGCAAAATTGTCGATTTATAGATTGTTTGGCACTAATCACACAAATCGAGAAATTTTGTTGACCAGTTGTGAGTCCCAGATGTTCCTGGCTATTTCCGACATTGTCCTGACAGGTCCAGTGATTTTGGTTTAGCGTTGGAGATTTTTGGAGCCGAAATCGAATTATTTGGAAGTAAGTTTCGGTTATTATTCCACCGTTTGTGCACGGGATTACACAGAGTCAGATATTAGTGCCCGAACGTCTTAAGTTAAGCGTTCCGGAGTAGCACGTGAAGTTTCACGAGATTCGGTTGTTGTTATGCACAGTTCGGACCAATAGTGGTCTTCCGGCAGATTCCCTGACTTTTACGGAAGTCAGCTGTATAGTCATTCAGCACGTATTGAGTTATTGGGTGGGGTGTGAGTGAGTCTTTTTTGACACATGTCTTTGTTGTAGGCCCCCATCAGTCAGGAGCCAGCCCGTGAGCCATCCAGCGGATACCGCTATCGTCTACCTTGAGGTGTGTGCTTCGATCCAGGCTTTGTCATATCGTCACCTATGGGGTACTGTAGTTGGTCGGACCCCTGTGATTGATGTTAGCGTTGGTCCTACAGTTGAGTCTTTCTATATGCTTTCATTTCCAACATTTAGTATATATAGTTGTATATATCTAGACATATGCCATTTTTGTTTGGTCACTAGCTCAGTTGTAGGCTTGTAGCATATACTTTCTATTCATCAGTGCATGTTTAGAATAGGAGTTCTAGTTTCAATTACATGGCATGGATATTATCTCAGTATCAGTATTTCGATGGGAATTTTTTCGACTTTTCGCAGATTGTCCGGTCTTTAGATCGTGAGTTGAGTGTCAGCATTATAATCGCCATAGGGCCAGCTTTCAGTCACGCACACCTGCGGATTAGATACCCGCAGCGGTGTTCTATATCGGTAGAAAGGTCACATCGACCCGTGAGCCCAGCGAGTTCACACAGTGTGTGCAGGGATATAAATAGCGTATTGGTGCATCAGTGTGGCATTAGCCTGAGATCCTTGTGACCAACAGTGACAGGTGATTGGGTATATATATTATTTACTCCTTTGATGCATTATCTTATTACACAGTTCAGTACTTATATCTTATTGTTCTGCATGCTCAGTTTCAAAATCTATTATTCAACCTTATGATCTTACAGTTTTTACTATCCGATCATTATAGTATACTAGTAGATACGATTTGCTATTTTTCGGTCTGTCGTATCCAGTCGTATCATATCTTTTAGTGATCATTTTTTTTTCAGATCAAATAGGTGCTGAAATCTTGGGACCATCATAAGTGTTGTACGTTAGAGTCGTCCCCTATCGTCAGTCTCGCCTGGCTTTACTTTGGATGCTTTACCGTCTTAGTACCTTGTGCTTATGATTTTGAATATATTTTGAATTATTTATGTCATGTGGATTATGATTTGTGGATGTGATAGATGTTGAGAATTTATGATATTATTCAGTTGTTTGTAATGGTTGCTTCGAAGCTACGGTCCTCCGAATCTCTCCTTATTCGTTCCTTATTTATAAACTTCAAGTGCTCCATCCTTCAAATCTCATTTTGAATTTTTCAAAATTCAGTTGGAAAAGATGATTTTGCTATATATATATATAGAGAGAGAGAGAGAGAGAGAGAGAGAGAGAGAGAGAGAGAGAGAGAGAGGGCCCATCTGCGAGCATTTTCGAAAACGTTAACAAACATGAATACCGTGGACACTTTGGTATGCTATTTAATTTATATGTCACATTTGTGGTTTAATAATTAATAATGAAAACCACTCTCACGGTTTCCTAATTATTATGTCGGCTTTTCGTCCTTGGTTATTATGTATCATTAATAATGTACACTTTTAGTAGCCTTACTTTTTTTTACTAATTTTTTTAAATAATACTATCTGCATATTAAAAAATAAATATATAGTATATATTTTATTTATTTTATGATAAAAATTTATTTATTATTTATTTTGAAATAATCAATAAAATTTATTTTATTTTAAAATAAATGAAATATATATTTTATTTAGAAGTGTAAGAGCAAGGAAGTAGCATTTTTCAATCTTTTCTGGTAAAAATGTATGAAGAGTCCGCAACTATATGCATATCGAAAAAACTCCTAAACTTAATTTTTTTGAATTGATTCCTAAAATTTGAATAATTGTACCTAACAAAATTAGGAATTTTATAATATTGATTGATTATTTCATCAAATTTCGATCAAATTTAATAAAATTTTGGAGCAATTTCAAATGTGTCCCTCAAGACATTGAAATATCATAAATACTCTCTCTACCAACATCACACAAATCAATAAATTTTTTTACTAAAGTTAAAATATAAAATGACTAATTTATTAATTTTTAAGCTAACTATACTTAATATTTTGACTACCGTGAAAGACTAATAAATTTAATTTATCTCCACACTGGCTAACCAAAATCATAAAATCCTAAAAATAACTCTAAATTCTAAAATTCTAAAATTTTAAAATTCTAAAAATCTAAAACCTTAGGTTCTGAGACGACGTATTATCCTAAACTCTAAATCATTTGTAACGATTCGGCCGACTAGTAATAATAATTTGTTGGGTTCAAACCACAGTCCAAAATGCTTAAGCCCAGTTATTATTATTAATATTCATGTCTTATATAAATCCAATCACGATTTCATCCATATTCGATATGAGACTATTGGGGACATCACACCGTTTGAGAAACGAAATGGCCAAATTTTAAATAGAGTTAACTAATAAGAGTAATTTGAATAGTTTTATTAAATTAATAGTCATATTTTAATACACCATATAAATTTTGACCATTTACTTTTCTAAATAAGTGGCTGAGATGTAATATGACTCTAATGATGACCTACTAGGGCATATGAACCATTCACCAGATACCTATCTACAGGATATTTTGTTATTTGCAGAGTGTTTTGGTCCATATGGTACTAAGAACTTTTCAATTACCTACAACAATAATTGAAATTCAAATTACATCCATAATATAAATTTACTTTGGAAAGAGCATAAGAAACTTAGTTATGAATCAAATTTAATTTTTTAAAATATAAAACATAAATTTAAAATAAAGCTTGCAGTTCAAATTCAAACTTTCAATTTAAATCATAATTTTAAATTTGGCTTGAAGTGTAAAAATACAATTTAAATTAAAATTTTACACTACAATACCAAATTCAAAAATTAAATTTACATTTAATATTTTTTGAGTTGGATACTTAACAGATTCAGTATTATCTAATTTGGTAAGTAACAAATTAAATAAAAAATTTAAAATTTATATGGCAACAAATTTAGTATATGCTATTAATTCTTTTCAAATATTGTCATGTTAACTAATCTAAATGGTAACTTGTTCACCAAGTTATTTCAATGTTTATGATGAATTGAAGCATTTTCTCTTAAATTAAAAGAGTATTTTTTATATTGATAATTTTTTAAAATTATCTATGTACTTGGGCGTAGATAGAAGTGTACGCATAAAATTAACCCTAAAATTTTAAAAAAATTAAGTTGAGAGGTCTATTTCAGAACGACCTGAATATTTCGTACAATTTTATTTTATTTTTTAAAAAAATATTATTTGTACATTTCAAAATGAGTGTATATTTTATAGCTCATCTATTTTGAAGTGGAATGAATTTTATTGGTCATTTTAAAAAATACATTTTATTTTTGGATGGATGAGATATATATCATACATCCCTTTCGAAATATATGGATAGCATTACTCTATTTTATTTAGAGCAATGTACATCTAAAAATAAATGTACTTCATGTACGATGTACATTCTATTCATTTCAGGATGAAAATTTATTTATCGGTAATTTCGAAGTGACCGATAAAATTCACCTCATTCTGAATCGTACACCCCATTTAGAATATACAAATAATAATTTTTATTTATTTATTTATTTATTAAATATTTTGTTTGGTATAATGAGATAAAGATATGTATGCAGGAATATTTGAAGGTCACTTTGATTAATTATTCCTTGTCCTAGAAGCTTCAGCCATTAACATCTATGAATATCTGCTTTAATGGGAATGGGAGACCATCAAAATATTCATTATAATATATTTTTTAATTAATGATTAATATTTTATAATTTTGAATTTTCTGTGATAAAACCTTTTTTTTGTTATTAATAAAGTCATGGGTCTGATTTGCGATTTTCTTTGTGGTTTTCTTAAGGGAAGTGATAAAAAAATAATATATATATATATATATATATATATATATATATATATATATATATATATATATATATATATATATATATATATATATATATATATATATTTTGTATTCCTTATAAAGTAAAAAATAAAAAAATTATAATTTTATTATTTTAATTATTTTATTATTTGATTATTAATGAAGAAGTAAAAATATATACAAACTGACTTGTACTCGTAATTTAAATTTTTATTTAAAATTTAATTTTAAATTTTAAATTTAAATCTAAATTAAATTTATAATTAAAAATTAAAACATACAATTAAACTTGTAATTTGACTTTATAGTTTTAAGTTATAACTCATAGTTGAAATCAAATTCTACAATTAAATTTCAATTTAAAATTTGAGTTGACCTGAATTGCGTTTATTGACATTCCTGTACTACTGCGGAGACTTTTGGTATTTTTATTTTTTATTCTTTGTATAACAATTTGTATTGTAATTAAAGTTCTAAAGCTAACTCTCACCAATACAAACACAAAATATAGGACAATATTCAAATACGACGGCTCAATAATTTTTAAAAAATTAGTATGAACACGCCACAAATGCCACTAAAAAAATATAATATTATTAATATAATTATATATATTTATTATATATAAAATATGAATTTTATTAAAATTATTATATTTCTCTTACTAGTAAAAATAAATAAAATGCTTATTAATAGTTTCTATATTTAAAAAAAAAAATCGTCACCATACTTATTTTATTTATATTATCCAAAAAAATATATATATATATATATAATATATATATATATATTCATAAAAAAAATAAAATATTGATTATCTTTTATTATATAAGTATAAAAAGACAACATAAACTAAAAATATATATGTATAATTTAATGAGATGCATTATAGATCTTTGTCAAACGTACATTCGTGATGTGTGAATAAGTACGTGTCTGATCATAGAATCACTCAAGAATTATAAAAATATTTGTGAAACATAATTTCAAACCTTTTAAAAATCTAACAAGGTGAATGATCAAAATAAATAAGCTAGACATTCAATAGATGTTAATTTTTTCAAACTTCAAACAACAATTTCTACTAAGAGCCAAAGTTGGCAAAGATTTGAAATTTCATTCCTTTTTTTTTATTCCAAGGAAATAAATTGCGGGATCAGAATTATTTTGAAAATTTTTTTTTCCCTCACATTTGTGTTTAAGGTAACAAAATATATATAAGAGCAAATCTTAAGATTTTATATTTTTAATGTAATGAGTTCTAGGGTAACTTAGAACTTCAGTCATTTGTTTTGGTAAAAGTTGAAAAATAAA
>CM054950.1:11888480-12084131 GCA_029168755.2 Tillandsia fasciculata
TACTATATTTAAACAAACACCAAGCATTTGGTGCTTGTAAGTTTTCTACTGTTAGATCTACCTATTTGATTATTTTTATTTATTAGATCATTCTATTCTACCAGCCACTCACTTAACCCAAGAGCCTCACTGTCATCCTAATCACACATCTTTTCATGGAAGTGCTAAAAACTTACAAGCACCAATGACTTATTATTTTTAAAAGTATAGAAGCTCAATTATATATATATACACACACACACACACACACACACTTAGTTATTATACTATTAATAGCACCAAGTCATTAGCACTATAGAGTTTTTGATCCTTAAACTAAGAGATGCGTGATTGGATGATAGTGGGCCATAGAGTTTAATGGGTGGTTAAAAAAATAGTATGATATAATGGGCGAAAGTGATCAAAATGGTTGATCTAATGGTGGAAAACTTGATAGCACCAAATGCTTGATACTATCGATAGCATAGTAGCTGGACTATATATATATTATATATATAATATATATATATATATACACACAGCTATGCTACATGTACACCCCATTTGGGGTGTACATCCTATACCTAGCCCATCACACAGCTATGCTACATGTACACCCCATTTGGGGTGTACATCCTATACCTAGCCCATCCTAAAGTGGGCATTCATTCACTCGTCAGGATGTACATCTCAAATAAGGTGTACACTTAGTTTTTTTCATATATATATATATATATATATATATATATATATATATATATATATATATAATCTAACTATTTCTTCAACCAACTATTGAATTCTAGGGACCAGTATCCTTCCAACTACACATATCTTAATTTAAGAGTCAAAACTTAATAATACCAATGGCTTGGTGCTTTTAATAGTATAGTAGCCAACGTCTATATATATGAATTATCATTTTGTTGTTATTTCTAAAAATTTCATTCTCTAAAAATAGCTAAAATTATTCAATTTAATAAAAACTATATGTTAAACCTAACAAACATTTAATTGACTAAAATTGTTGCAATGAAATAATAATGATAACAATAAATAAATGACAATAAAAAAAAAATATCATATGCAATAATTAACCCTCCTAACAAATGGGAGCTGCAGATATTTATAAATTAGTTAATGGCATATTTATTATTACTATTATTATTAACAACATTGATTTTTATGACGTCTCAATATTTTGCGAGTTCATCCCTTCTAAAATTATTCTAGTTCTAACATGTTTAATCCTCTTAAATTCAACCATCATCCAAAAAATTATAGTTGGATTAAAATGTTAGTCCTATTATATCTCATATATCTATTTTTAATTATAGTATGAGAATTTAGACAATTCATAAATATCAGGCGATGTAAAATTTATTTCGCTAGTCTTAACCGATGTTGTAGGGAGTCGTACTTCACCCACAATCTTGTGGGGAGCCACACTCAACCCACAACAATCATTAGTTGGGAGAGTCACGCTTTGCCCGCTGTATAATTCTGGCTCAGTCAAAATTTATTTTATATTTTCGGCTTGTGATTGGCTCTGATGCCAACTATGATGTCTAAAATGCTATAACGAGATTAAAGAATCTAACCCTATTGCATCTTGACTATTTTAAATTCTAAAATGTCATATTTTTTTTTTATACAATATTTACTAAAATGCACCAATAAAGACTTGGATTTTGCTTTAGCAAGAATAAGATTTGAGTCTCAAATAACAGTTTTTAACTATTATACAATTATACTATTCAAATAGTAGTGTTGAAAATTTTGTATCATGCTTTATTATACAACATGCTTTTTCAAATTAATGCCCCTTCATGTACTGTGCATTTAAAAAACTATCTAAAATTAAAATTTAAGATTCATAATTTATAATTTAAAATTTTAAAATTAAAATTTAAAATTTAAAATTTTTAAAATTAAAAATTAAAATTTAGTATATAAATTAAAATTTAAAAATTAAATAAAAAAATTAAATTTAAAATTTAAGTTCAAAATCAGAATATGATTTTAAGGGATAGTTTTAACTATTTCCGATTTTTGATCTTTAAAATCAAAAAAATTAATTTTAAAAATTAAAAATCAGATATATTAAAAGCAAAAAAAAAAAAAAAATCATTTTTGGTTCTAAAATTATTTTTTAAAATCTAAGCTAAACACATCTTAATTTTAAAAATGAGCATCCATAATATCTCCTACCAAATATTTTATTGAGCTAAAAATTAATTTTGGTGTTGAAATTATTTTTTAAAAGTAACGCGCTTATGTGTGTGTGTATATATATATATATATATATATATTATTTTTTATATGAAAGCATTTATGTCTTTTTCTTATTCGTTTTCGTTTTCTCATCTCTTGCAATCTTCCTTTTTTTTTTTTTTCCCTTGCAAGGGTGGTGTACACCATTCCTTCTTCCTCTCTGGAACTCCGGCAAAAAAAACTGAAACCCAGAAAGAGAGAGAGAGAGAGAGAGACGAAGAACTCTTGAATCTTCGTCTTTTTCTTTGGAGGACACTTCGATCCCTATATAAAGAAAACACTTCAAAATAAATCCCCGTGACCTCGCTCTTGTCCCTCTTCATCTTCCTCCTCCCCCTCCTCCTCCTTCGAGATATCTACGAAGAGCTAGGGTTAGGGTTAGGGTTTCTCTCCGATCCCTTTGGCATTCTCTGAGATCGCCATCGCCGTAGCCATCGCCTCCTCTTTCCCCTTGTTGCGTTCCCGACCTCGTATCCGGCCAATTCGAGCTGTCGATCACGGTCTCTCGGGGCGTTCTTCGCCGTACGCGCCTCCGATGATGGAGCCCTCCGGCGGGAGCCCCGAGCCCTTTCGTATGGCCTCCGCCGCCGCCGCCGCCGCCGCCGGAGGCGGCATCGCCGGCGTCGGTTTCGGCGGAGGCTCCTCGAGGAGGTACGGAGTGCAATTCTCTGCGTCCAACTTCATCCAGGCGCCGCTCTCCGCCCTGCTGGAGTATTCGGGGATCTTGCGGGCGAGATCGAGCCATCCGGAGGGCGAGAGCTTGGTCGGTGGCGCCGGAGTCATCGCCGACGCCGGCAGTGGCGGCGGCGGCACAAGGGACCATGTTTCCGCCCGAATCGAGGAATCGGTGGCCGCTGCTCACAGCTCGGGTGGCGGTGGGGAGGTGTCGATTCGGATAATTGGGGTTGGGGATCAGCCGTCGCAGGCATTGGCAGTCGGGCCGGCGAGAGAGGGGATCTCCAGTAGTTCTAGTCCTCTCTGTACTGAGCAGAGCCCTTCAGTGCCTGAAAGGCACGGCAGAGATGGAGGGAGTGAAGGCGGTGCGGTCGGAGAGGTCACATCATCATCTTCTTCTTCTTCTTTGCCACCCTCAATCTCGGCCGTTGGGTCACAGACCACAGATAGCGATGCAAATGCGACTGCGGGGAATACTAGAGACCCCTCGTATCAGAGATATGATATCCAGCAGGTTGCGAAGTGGGTCGAGCAGATATTGCCCTTCTCATTGCTTTTATTGGTAGTGTTCATCAGGCAACATTTGCAAGGTAATTTGTCTAGTTTTCTTCGGTGTAGTCTAGCCAATAATAATTGGCACTGGACAATATATTAGCATCAATATGTTTCTGAAATTCATAATTATGGTGTTATTAAAGCAGTAATATTGATACATAATGGAAACATTCTAATGGGGCACATTTTGGTAACTAATTGTAACACCCCAATAATCCCGTATCGAATGGAATAGTGGTTCTAATTGTGAATATATGAGACCATGCATACTAGTAGGGGTGTCAACGAGCCGAACACGAGCGAGCTGGCGTCGGCTCGTGTTCGGCACGTTTAATAAACGAGCGGAACACGAGCTGGCTCGTTTAAATATCAAGCTGAAAATTTCGGCTCGTGTTCGACTCGTTTATTTACGAGCCGAACACGAGCTGGCTCGCGAACAACAAGTTTAATTTTTATTCCTACTATTAGGTGTAAAGTTGAAAGAAAATTAAAAAATTAAAATTTTAATCTAATAATTAAAATTCACAAAAAATTGATAGTCTAAAATCTAAATAGTAAAGTTTATATATATATATATATATATATATATATATATATATATATATATATATATATATATATATATTCGAGCTGTTATCGAGCTGAACACGAGCGAGCTGACCCCAGCTCGTGTTCGGCTCGTTTATTAAACGAGCTGAAAAATTTGGCTCGTGTTCGGCTCGTTTACTAAACGAACGATTCGATCTCGAGCTCATTTCGAGCCGAACACGAGCTGACTCGCGAACAGCAAGCTGAATTGCCACCCCTACATACTAGTAATAATAATTAGACTTAAGCACTTTGGGCCGATGGTTTGGACCTAATGAGTTATTATTGCTGGCAGGACGGATTGTTATAATTGGTATTAGAGATGAATACCATTGAACCTGCAGGAGTCACTTCTAGAATCTCACATTGTCTGTTAATTCTGGTCTATGTCTTTGATTTGTGATCGGATTTGGACTCCCAGTAATAATAACAACTGGACTTAAGCATTTTGGACCGATGGTTTGGATCCACCAAGTTATGATTGCTAGCGGATCGGGTTGTTATACTAATACAGGCTCCTTTCGCAGTTATAACCTCATTGTTGATAATTCTTGACTTGCAATCTTGAGCTCTGCCGAAAATTGTGATTTCTTCTTTTTTTTTTTCTTTTGTGTTTGATAACCGTTGAAGAAAATCATGAAGATTATGATAGTTCCTGCCAAACAGATTGTATGTAAGAGAACTTTGTAATTCTGTTGCTTGTAGGCAAGGTTGGTGTCACAAGAATACTTGAAAATGTTGAATTATAAAATGAGATTGATCATTAAAACACATTTGATTGCCATTTTTAGTATTCGTTATGAATTTCTTGTGATTAGTCTGCCAGAATTCAGGACTATTAGTGCTTAGCATGTGAGAGTAGAATGTTGCAGATTTTTACCAATCTTGGTCGTCTTACTGCGATGTTATAGAAATTAGCTGTATTTGCCCCAACCTGTGGAGAAGATCATGTACATTCTTTGATTTCCAACAAGTACAAGCCATTTAGTTTGTTGAACTAAGAAAAGATGTGTTTATGAGACTACTCAGCAACTCGTAGGTGATGTTTCCTGTTTTTGAAATGTCACATCAACATCAAGAAATTGTGCACTAGAATTTTTAATTTTCTTGAACGAGAAAGATAATGGAGTCACTAAGTTCATAATGTTTTCTTTGGTATGTCTCTTCTGAGCTTGAGATAACTTGTGGTGTTAGAGTTTAGGTGAGCACTAAACAATGGGCTAAAGAACTACAAAACACATATAATTGGGTGTCCTTTAGTACATTTATCTCTAACAATCTAAAATTTGTCTTATGGATCTTATTAAAGGAATATAATAGCACTTTTATCAGCTTAACATGTTTTTCTGATTGAAACAACTAACTTTTCTCAATACCATGAGCATAGTTTATATATCATTGTGATGCAGGATTATGCCATTGAAATCATGAACTTTTTCTCCCCTATTAGAAGTATTGGGAGACTTTTTTGCATTTCTCATGTTTAGCTGCTTCTGGTCAATCACTCTGTCTAAATGGTAGTTGTACAACATATTACTTCTGTAAAATTTCTAATATTGTGAGAAGTATTAAGCAGGGGTAGCCGCTCTTCCTTTCTTCTTTGAGCTTTAATGTTGGTTTTAATGCAATATTAATGAGCATTCTTGAGTCATTTTTACTGGAATAGCTTGTTTTCATACTCAGTCTTGTATTTCTTGATATATTCAAGCAATGACACTTGGAAGAAATTTATACAGGGTTCTTTGTTACAATTTGGATTGCTGTGGTGATGTTCAAGTCCAATGATATATTGCGGAAGCAGACTGCTTTAAAGGTTTACAATGTTCCTGTATAATAATTCCGAGTCATCTTAGCATTAATTCTTTAATTAGCTTCTCTTCATTATTTTGGTTCGGGATTTTAATAAGAAACTTATATGACATACTAGAAACTTACATTTTTGTGATATTTATGCACCTGTAATATGCACTTCAGCATTTGGCTGTTTCTTGCTGCATCATACGGAACTGCGAAGTCTTTAAGATTTTTGATTGGAGATGAAATTCCATGAGAGGATAATTAACTAGTTGAAGAGTAGTCAGTTTTTGTTTTTTTTGTTTTTTTTTTGTTTATTAATTAGAAATGATGAACCTTTTGGTTCCTTTATTGGATCTTCTTCTTTATTTGATTTGCTATGTAAAATTGTTGTTTTTTATAATGACTGATTTTGGCATAGTTCATTTCAGGAAGATAATTTCAAAGACCTTGGAAGTTCATGGTCTTATCTTTATGGTAGAACAGAAAATCAATTCAGTCATTGATTCACTCTAAGCTCTAGGTTCTTGTTCAAAAGACACCTTGGATGTACTTGATTTCAGCAGCCCCTTAACATTCATCATCTTCCAATGGTTATTTTTGTTGCTTTCATATCCTCTTGGTTAGGTCTATGCATCAACACTCTTTTGTTTATTTACAAAGAAAATTTGTCAGGTGATGACTTTTCTATTTCAATGCCCTGTATATTGGATTTGATCTGCTTTAGCCTGTATTGGCAATTGAATACTGTTCAATTATACTGTAGTGAGCTGTTCCTATACGTGGGAAATAATTAGTGTTGTTACTGCTATAGGAATAAGGACATATGAAATTAATTTTTTCACAACAATTTAGAATTGTTTAATTGGTTAAAAATCCTGCGCGTGCATAATCCTCTCGCTTATTTTATTTTCAGAACTTGCTTTTACTGATGTGTCCATGTCATCCTTGTCGCAACTTTCCAAGTGATCATTTGAATAGTTAAAAGTTTTGAAACTACTTCGTTTTTAGGCATAATGTATAGATTGTACTAATCGGTAACTGAAATTCCTTTAGTTAAACTTCCCTTCTTATGTTTTGCTTTTAAACTTGAATTATATGTGACGGAGTGCCCCAGCAGTGACGGATTGTTTGCAAGCTATAAATTGACAGAGAAGATGAGTTTGCAATCGAACCAACAGCAGTAAGAGAGAGAAGTCCCTCTGCTGGTGCCTGTATTGGATGAGTTCTAGTCTAGATAAAAATATGTGTGCATATATAATAAAGCAGAAGAGTAAGGAAGTTGCCTAAAAGTAAGAAATTGCTATCCTTGATATTTGGACGCTGACATTACCATGGCATGTTTATTTCTGCAGGGAGAGAGGAAAATTTCTGTGCTTATCGGGATCACACTTGTTTTTATGGTTCATGTTTTTGGAGTCTATTGGTGGTACCGAAATGATGACCTTCTCAAACCTCTTGTTATGCTTCCTCCAAAAGAAATACCTCCATTTTGGCACGCCATATTTATCATTATGGTCAATGGTATTCACTTTACTCTAATAAACGAATATTAAAATTCATGCTTGTTTTTAATTAAATAAATTGTTTGGATAATATATAAAATTTACTTTGCAAATGTTGAGATTTTCTTTATTTTTTTTTACTTTCAGGAATGCTAGTTCTTTTGTGCACTTAAAAACCACCTAGTTTCACTCCTAGTTTGAAATGTTATCGGCTTTATTCGATATTCTGTGGAAAATCCCTGAACTTCTTAATTATTAGGTGTCATGGTGAATTCATATTTAGTGATTCAATGATTGCTTTTTTTTTTTTGTACTTCTGCAATTTTCTTTTTATGTAGATGTACTTTGTGTTCTACAATTAATGGTTCTTTAGAATGTGATGATATTGCGTTCTTCATTTCATTTTATGATATGATATTGTTTTTGAAATTCTGTGCCCTTTTCTCTTTTTCTTCAGTAAAGACCACTTTCTTACTTTGTATTAATTCAAACAATTGTACCTTCACAATGATGCATTTAATACAGTTCCTCTCCTGATTGCTTCTTTCATCGAGTTGAGAAGAATAGTTAAATGGAGAAAGGGTGAACTCATATGGCTCTTTGGAGAAGCATCTGCCCATATCTTATCTTTCTTTGATGGCTACTTTCTTGCTTAATATGTGGATTCTTACAGCTTTCTCGGTTTTTCTTATACACTTATGCTGTGCTTCTACTGGCTGTACAAGAATCACTTGAGGAATTAATTCATTTGAATCATTTTTTGAGGCATGCATAAACATTAAAAAGAACAATTAACTGATAGGTACCCTTTTGACATGGAAACTTTCCACCAAAGTTGGAATTCAAAGGAGAAGTAGAGAACTTGATCAAAGGCTCTAGAATAAGTCAAAAAACCCATACTGAGAGTCAATACTACTAGTCAAATAAGCCCTCCGACACTCAATTGTTTCCATCTATTAGTATGCAATCTCTTCATCCATATATTGAAGCTTGTTACACTCGCAGAATGTAACTATATTAGAACATCCCATAAAGCTCTTTGTAGGCTAAATAATATTATACGAATATATCTAGACCTTGCTCTCTCTTGATCTCTACCATTGTATGTTATTTATCTTCTTTTATTGACAGATAGCAAATATATGCTGCATAGCTATTCAAAAAGAAAATACAGTTGTTTCCCTGTGTTACCTTAAAATGTAACTTGTCAATTACCTACTCGTCGTCGCACAAAATTTACTAGGCTTTCCTTTTGAGAAATACTTTTCCTTTTGTAGTTAGCGTAAATTATCACGAATTTTCAACCTTTGTCCAGATACAATGGTGCGCCAAGCAGCTATGATTGTTAAGTGTATGCTCCTGATGTACTATAAAAACTGCAGGGGCCGTAACTACCGCAAGCAGGTAATCCGCTTTGCTTACATTTCTGCAATTTTTTGCCTAATCTGTGATTGTAGTATTGCTTTTTGGCCTCTTTCTTCGTATGGAAATTCCTGTATTTCATTTAACCAGCTTTATTACATATAGTTGCCCAAGAGGTCTAATGCAGTACTTTTGGCAATTCCATATTGTAGGATCAATACTCTAGTAGTTTTTTGTGTATAAATAGTGTGTGTGATCCTATTTGCTAAATAACATAAGAAGCATTCATGTCTGGTTTAAGATGGAACTACCATATCTTCCCCCTTTTTGTGTAGGGTCAAATGTTAACCCTTGTGGAATATCTTCTGCTGTTGTACCGTGCCTTATTGCCAACTCCTGTTTGGTATCGGTTCTTCCTGAACAAGGAATATGGCAGTCTCTTTTCTTCTCTTACGACTGGCTTGTATCTTACTTTCAAGCTGACGTCAGTTGTTGAGAAGGTATGATCTCTTTTCTTTCTTTGTTTTCTTTATCATAAATTTGAGGTTAATTACAAATTTTGGTCTTTGAAGTTTGATCTGAATTCCAGTTTTGTCCTTTTCAATTATAACAGCTTTTGGTCTCTGTAGTTTGACACCCATTTTGATTTTAAGTAGATGACTCTCTGTTATAAGGAATATCTGTGGCAACAAATATAATGTATTAGGGCTATACGGACTCAAACTGAAAACCTTTTCATCTCAGTAAAACAAATATGCACAACAAACTTTAGAGATTAAATTAAATTGTAAAAAATGAATCTATAAGAATGAGATTGAAGTGGAGGTCTGACTTCGGACTTAATTTGTAGCGAACCCTAAATTTGATGAGGTGGAGAGTGAATGTTGCTTAGATTCTTTGAAACTGGTGATTTTTCAGGTTCAATCATTTTTGACAGCATTGAGGGCGTTGTCGCGTAAAGATATGCATTATGGGTCTTATGCAACAACAGAACAGGTAGAGGGTTGTCTTTTAGCTTTTCTTTGATTTCTAATGCAAAGTCCTTATTACTTTATTAGACTCGGCTGTTTTAGATGAATCTTTTGCATTTTCCCTACTGCTTACAAATATTTGATAACTTTGTTTGATGTTCATATATTCGATGCATTGAACCTTTTTTAACATTTGAAGCAAGTTAATGGTTAGCTTCTTGTGAATCCTTTTGGCTATATGTAATCTCAAAATGGGTAGTCGATTTGCCCCATAAGAGAATTTTTTGGATCAAAGCCGACAAAGGGGGTGTTGGGTGAATCATTTCTCTCGCTACCCATTTTGAGATTACATACTACATCTCTCATCAGTAACATTATCCATCAATTCTCTCGCACCTTCAGAAATTGAAATGGCAGTCACTTAAATTTGTAAATTTTGTTTTCTTTGGATTAATTCAGAAGCATGATGTTCTTATGCCTTTCAAGGATAGTTTTTTTTTTATTAGTTGTTTTAAATATTTTGCTGTCCGCTCAAGCAGAATTGAAATTATGTAGGTTATTGCTGCTGGTGATTTGTGTGCTATCTGCCAGGAGAAGATGCATGCTCCTATTCTTCTCCGCTGTAAACATATATTCTGTGAAGATTGTGTCTCTGAGTGGTAATGCACCAACTATCTTTTTCTTTCCTTATTTTGTCTTCTATGGCATTTCTAAATTGGCAGAAGCTAAGGGCGCATTTGGCATCTCAAATTCTCTCTCTCTCTCTCTCTCTCTCTCTCTCTCTGAATTCAGCTTGGATCTTCTTTTTTTTTCCATGTTACTCGTTGACATGTTTGGCATCACTATGAGGATGCTTGAATTGACAAAATTGAAATCCGGCCATTGACTATGAAGATACGTGCGGAGATCAACACCTGGCTGTGGGCTATATTTGGGATTTTTTTTTTCCCACAAAAGAAGACCTTCAGACGTTTCTGAGGTTTTTTGAGGAAATGAGCCCTTTCCACGATACATGACTGAAAACAACCTTTAGTTCGGTTTGACAGCAGGATTAATGTTTTTAACTCTTACCTAAACTCTATTGATGGCCGAGTTGTCATTGCATCAATCCTAACTTTTCCCGATTTCCAAAGCAGATGTGTGTTTTTGTTTTCTGCTTCCATCTATCACCTCTTTGCTCTGGAGCTTTACCCTACGTTTACATTGTTAATTGCGAATATATTATTCTCTCCATTTTTGCTCTTTGGCCTTATGTTTTTGGAGTCTACATAGCTCACGAGCCAAGTAATGCTTGTAATTTCAGGTTTGAGAGGGAAAGGACGTGCCCGTTGTGCAGGGCATTGGTGAAACCGGCGGATCTCCGGTCATTTGGGGATGGCTCAACTAGCCTCTTTTTCCAGCTATTTTAAAAAGAGAAGCCCACACAGAATCCACATAACTCTGCCTAAAAGGTTTAGGTTGTCGCGGGTGCCGCACCGCACCTTTGTTCTTCGTTCATTGTAATGCAACCATTGTTCAGATTTTCACCGGATCTTTCCCGGCATATCCACTGAGACCATCTATCCCGACAAATATCATGTATCATATGGAACTTTTTTGCGTAGCTCTTGTATTTTTTTTCTATATAGACAGAGCCTAATTTCGGAGTTCCATACATATAGCAAAAAGGATATTAACTGATCATATAAATATAAATAATGTATGTATGTATGTTGATATGGTGTTTTGTTTGACTATACTACTATTATGTCCAACAGTGGTGGTTAGTGAAGATATTTTGAATAAACTTATATGTTTGTTTTTGTGGCATTTGGTTATTAGTTGCCTTGAATGTGTCTAAATCTAATGCCATGCAGAAGACAAGCACCCTGGGGGTTTTGAGGGGTGTGGGGGGTTCACTTTAAAATTTCTACTTCTTTTTTTTTAATGCGCTGTAAGAAAATAGTCACTAACAACTCCATAAAAATAAATCTTATTTATTCTTCTAATATGATTTTTAATTGGACTTTAGACTTTAGACTGAGATAAAAAGTTAATTGAAAATTAATTTGAGATCAATCGATAGAATGGCATATATATAAATAAATTAAAGATTAGAATAATAGATTTTAGGCTTTTTTTTTTTTTTTTTTTTTTTAATATATACTATTTTATATTTTGGCAAAAAGTATATATATATATTTTTTAGTTTTACAAATTTAGGCCAAAATATTTTAAAACTAATCAAAATATTCTTGTCTTAAAAATTAGATCTCTTCTTCCTCCATCCCCTCCTTATAGGTCATATCTCCCCTCCTTATAGGTCATATCTCTACCGTCTTTCCACACAAACTTTTTTTTTTATATTTTTATCGTGAATATCTTACAAACAAAAGGAACACCGTGAATTTGACCCGCTCGTCGTCGTAACCGTTCATCAGAAATGTAGACGAAGGTGGCAGGGGAGGAGAGTACCAATCGTTGGTCGAGAATTCTTCCGAGTCATGTTTGCGATGAACGTGGTCAATGACGACGAGGTGGTGGCGGTTGTGAAAGCGAAAATTTAACCGATGATATGTTGTACTCTTTATTAAAAAATTATACTATTAGGATATATATTACACTATCTAGTAAAAAATTATATTATTTTATAATTTAATAAACTATCAAATAGTATAACTTTCTTACTAAATAAAGCAATATATGCTGAAATAATATTAGAATATATGCTCAAACATACTTTGGGAGCATATTTGGGCTACCGATCATTGCTTTCTTCCTTTGCCACCTGAGTCTTCATCTTCAGCGATATTTCGAGCAGCACCACCTTCATCTGTACATCGACGATCTTGCTGGAGAATACTGAGAACGGTCAAGGCCACGAGCGAATCAAAACTTTATCATCGTCCTTTTATTTGTGTTTGAGATAGAGGAGTGCAGATGATCTGGAGACGGTGGAGGAGTGGAAAAAAATGAGAGGTGGCGAGAAGAGAGAGAATATAAGTATTTTGGTTATTTAAAAAATTTCGGATTGAGCCTATAAAAAAACAAAAATCTCCTACTTACAAAATCTCAAAATTGGTGATTTTTCTTTTTTTTTTTATTATTATTGAAAGAGGCCTAGATTTTATTACTTTAATATTTTAAGAATAATATAAAATTTATAAATACTTTTAAAAATACATAAATAATTATTCGTGATAGTGTTACAAAAAAAAAAAAAACTTGTGCTGACTAGCTGCGAGCATTATATATATTTACATGATCCAAAACTCATGTAATATTTGATTTTGAGTAGTGAATGATAAATTTATTTTAATATTTTTTTGAATGCAATTATTATCTTTTTTTTTTTCAATATATTTTTTTGATTTATTTTAAAACTTTATATATTTAATCGATAAAAAGTGTGACCTAATATTTATAATAAGATATTATATACTAATTTTAATTTTTTTTTAGAATAATATAAATTATCTTGTAACTAAAATATGTTATCCTGTCAAATTATAAATGATAAAATTTTGAAAGAAATAAAAAAATTAAATTTTTTTACTTATAATTGTGAGAATTGTACAAAGTATATTAACAAAACTTGCAAAGATAAATGATACATTTAAATTTTAAAATTAAAATATTAGTGATGGATTCAAATTAAATAAATCAGAAGTTGGATAATAAAATTAAAATGTTAAAAAATTGAATAGCTGGTTCAAAATACTTTATAATACAGATGAATTATATATATATATTTGTCTATTTTAAAGTATTGTGTAATAAATTATAACTAAGAGGAGGAAAAAAGAAGGCTAAAATACAAAAATTCTCTCAGTAAATATTTACTTTTTTACTTTTTTCTGCTTGACTTTAGACACTTAAATTTTGCCTTTTAAAATTTCAAAAATATTTTCAAAGGATTACACAATAATAGAAAAGAAGAAATGACCAAATTATTTTTACTTATTTTATAAAAAAAAAAATTATAATATATTTCTATTATTATTAAAGTTATTTTCAGTATAAATTATAAAAAATAAACGAAGCAACTAAGAAATTCTAATGAAGGGGAAGGGGGCCCTAAATTCATCACCTTAAAATTTTAAGGAGATAAAATGTAGATTTTTAAAAGTAAAAAATGAAGAGCACAGAAATGTGTATTTATATAAATTTTTCTTTCAATATTTTATAAATTTTTAAAGGTAAAAAATGAAGAGCACAAAAATATGTATTTATATAAAAAAAAATCTATATTTTATCAAAAAAAAAAAAAAACACTGAATTCTTGTATTTTTCAATTTTCTTCTTGGAGAGAAAGATAATATATTATTCACTCTATTTTTTTTTAAAAAAATTAATAATAAACTTAGTTGAAAATATAAAGTACCTTAGTTTTGAACTGGAAATCTGAAATACCAACGGCCAAATCCTTTTTGAGATAAAGGTATCATGGGGGAGTCATTTAGTGAGAATTTTTTTTTTTTTTTTTTTTTTATAAATAATTTTATTTAATATTATAATATTAAAAATAACTTTTAAAAAAATAAAATTATAAAAATAATCTTAAATGACAAATAATTCACTGTATTTTATATGTGATGGATCAGATAAATAATATCATAAGTATGAATGATTCGTTATTTTACCGGTCACTTCGAAGTGACCGGTAAGTTAGTCCCCATCCTTGAATGGGTGGGTGTAGGATGTACACCCCACTTGGGGATGTACAAGTAGCATTGCTCTTTTAGAAAAGACCTATTTTCAGAAATAAATTTTGTAAAAATTTATTTTTAGAATAAAAAAGGTTTTTAGTTTACTAACCAAAATCTCCGAGTGAGAAAGGTGAAGTAAAACTCGGAGTGGAGGGAGGTTACCACCGCTTCACAAGGAAACGGGAAATTCTCAAGCGCTTTTATTACCCCTTCCTCTGTTGAGCTCCATTTCCATGGCGAAACCCTCGAAGCGAATCCTCTTCACCTTCCCAAAGCTCTACTCCTCCCCCAACCCCCTCCCAAATCCCCTTCCCCGGAACCCCTTCTCTTCTTCTTCTTCTTCTTCTTCTTCTTCTTCTTCTTCTTTCCATTCCAAGCTCATCAATTCGACTCATGAAGCTACCAATTCCAATCGAGTTCCCCCCAAACCCGCATCTCAAATCGGTACATATCATCGCCTGTTTGCTGAAAGGTACGTGGGGAGTCGCTCTTTCGCGAATTTCTCCTGTGGGTTTTCTAATTCGAGGCATCTGAGCACGAATTGCCCCATCAAGGTGCGATCTTTAGGGTTGGGGATCAAAGGGCTTGATCGAATCTCAGAAAACGGACTCAAAACCCGGTTTTTCTCTATTAAAAGCTTGAATCAGGGCAAATTTGGGGGCGAGATTGCGAAATCGGTTCTCGAGAAGCCTCTTTCCAGTGCGAAATCTGCGTTTGCACGGTACCGAGAGGCGGTGGGGTTACAAATGGAGGCGTTTTGGAGGAGGAATTATATGATTGTCGTGGGCGCTGGGGCCGTTGTTGTTTGCATTGCATTGTGGAGGATTATGTTTGGGATCGCGAGCACTTTCGTGGGGCTTTCGGAGGGGATGGCGAAGTACGGGTTCCTCGCTCTCGCTACAGCTATTGTAGCTTTTGCTGTGAGTGCTCCAGCTTACCTTTGAGTAATTACTTGAGGTTGAGAATTGATTAGCTGCTATAGATGCTATAAACATTTGGTTGAACATTCATTATATAGATAGATGAGTGAGTGATTCATGTATGCGTGTGATATTTAAATCTGTGTTAAGTATGCTATAATTATAAAATTGGCTTCGTATGATGCTAAACTAATAAATTGTTCTTCATTAAAAGTTTGGATGATGTAAGTTTAATGTTATATATACATGCTTCTACGATGCTCTGCAGCCTGATGTATACAGGAGGTGAACCATGTGTACTGAACAGCTGAGTATACCGTAATTTTTGAGTACTGACGCCTATAACCTTCCGTCGCTACTTGGACTGTCACAATGATTGTAAAGGAGGACTAACCTCGATTTCTCAAACTTCCATGGTTCCAATTTAGAAAATATTACCAAATTCAAGCTGATTCCTTCCCTATTTAGTTGCTATATTTGCTGAGCAATTCTCCAAATTGTTTTCATTGTTGTATACTATCCTCTATGAACAAAGCTGCCATCATATCTTTCTGACAGTTTTTAGCATAACATTTTTTTTTCTTTCTTTTCGTCGACTTATTCTCTCTCTTCATGTCACCTTCTACTTGAATTAGATCAATTCCTATCACTCCATTATGTGGTCTCCATTGGACATGTAAACCATCTTAAATTATTTTTCTCGTGTCTTACCCTCAACTGTTGCTACCAACAAGTATTCAGAAATATTGTGTTTCCTAGTTTATATCTTATGGAAGCATCAATCATCTCTTTCTCATCTAAAGAGACAACTAAAGTCAAACATGTGAACTAACACGACACTCTTCCTTTTTTGACTACAAACTAAGTATTGTAAGTACATTTTGAGATATACGCGAGGACGACCATGAAGAAAAACAATCTTTAGTTTATACACATCTTCTTATGAGTTCGACTTTTCATGTTCATCGTTTTCATTTCCTAATGTAACAAATTGACCATTTGCTTTCTGGCGTTTAGTTAGTTTCCAGAAATGATATGCTCGATGCTTTCGGTATAGACTCTCCTTCAACAAGATATCCTTTTCTTGTTTTATATTATTCTATTTTTGTCTTATTTTTCTAATTTTTCCCTGAATTTGATAGACTTTGGCCTTACAAACCTGTTTCACCAGTATTTCTTATCTAACTTACCCACTCACTGTCTGTGCTGGGTAATATCTTTTGTGCTTGCTAAACTTGGGAGCAATATATTGCGCTGGATGGACATTTTTTAGTTGTAAAAGATTGATTTATTTCTATCCTCCAGTTTCCAGTAAGTTGGCTTCTTTGCTTAAAGATGACCTTAATTCTTTCATCAGGGTTCCTTCCATTAGCCAACTCTTATTGCAGTAACTTCTTTGATGGCAGTTTTTGTGTTTAATTCTGATCTATGAATTTTTGTAAAAATCATCTTAAATTTCTCTAATCTTCTGGCAACAGAGAAATGATTTCCGAGTTTTGTATCCTATCATATTATTTTAACACAAGGAATGGGTTCATGTACAAAAAAAAATAAATTCACATATTTCAGTTGAATGACGGAAATGAAAAACGATTTGATGGACTTCTCTTTGATTCATTTTAAGTATTTATTTTGCACCTTCGTTATTTGCAGAACTAGATTGAGACAATTACACAACGGTTTGTACCAACTGGCGATTCATTGCTGCAATCATAATTGCAAATTTACAACTTAAAAAATTATTAGTGTCGGGTGAGAAATTAGCAATATTATTATTTGAAAATTCTGCAATCGATTGAGGGTTTAATTGCCATGGACTGTTGCTATGTTACGACACAAACTTTAGCAATATCAGTGTTTTTTTTCTTTGCTTGAGATGATTCATGTGAATGGATTTCTTTACTATCATCAAAACAAAAGTTTATGAACACAGATGGAGTATCAGATTGGCAAGATATTTTGATTATTTTTTCAATTGTCTATTTAGTTACCCATAAAATCATTCCTTTTTCATGATGCTATTTCTCCGTGCTTTTCATTTGTGAATAATTTCTCCTATGTATATTTAGTTTTGCAAGTTAACCACATTATTTATTTTTTCATGCTCTCTATATAATAGTGACTACTAACTAGTAATTAGTAGTTAATCTTGCTATTTCTTTTCAAATTAGCATGCGAACAGTGCTAGATTCGTAAATTATGTCAAGCTTTCTGTAAATAGCAGGCCAGCATTATTAGTTTTCTTTTTTTGCGTCCATATACTATTTATTTCCCAGTTGAATCGTTGGTTGCCTGAGTCTTAATTTTTCTGTACTTGGGGCCTGTTTGGCCCAGCTGAAATTTTTATAGAAGTGCTATTGAATTAGAGCTGTTCAGAAAAGCCCGAATACTATTTGCATTAAAATCTCCTTAACCGCTTCGGCGGCTTCAGCACATGCAGAATCTTGAAATTGCACCTTTTATTTTTGAGACTTAAAAGCTTATTTCAGCTCCTCACCACAATAGAACCTCCATTAGCCAATGCCCTGATTTGTTGAAGCTTGTGCTTTCTGGAGTAGATAAGTTGCTTAAGATGCTAGGCAAAGGAGGCTCTTTTTCTCGTGTTTATGGTCATCCTAAAGTTTCTTCTGTGACTCCTAATACTCTACATCGAGAAAATATCATATTCTTATTACTGAATGGGGTTCTCTTTTGCCTCCTTTTCTAGGGCCTATATCTTCGTGCAAGATTCACAATAAACCCTGACAAAATATACAGAATGGCGATGAGAAAGCTTAATACGTCTGCTGCAATTCTAGAGGTCATGGGCGCACCTTTAACTGGGACAGAGGTGAGAGCATATGTTCTGTCAGGAGGCGGGCCGAGATTAAAGAATTTTAAGCTTAGGCTCGATGGGAAAAGGTGTTTCCTTATTTTTCCAGTCAGAGGATCGGAGAGGAGGGGTCTTGTTAGTGTTGAAGTTAAGAAGAAAAAAGGCGAGGTAATTTTGATGTAACTGTGACATATATATCAACCTAATTTGTTCTTTGCTTCCATGCTTCTTATTTTTGTTCTGATGCCAATTTTGTTGTTTTTTTTTCTCTCATCCATGTTGCTGTTTATGTCCTTTTATAGAGGAGGTCCAAAGATGAGGATATTATGATCCTACTTACATTATTGAGATCCTACGCACGTATAATAAGATTCATGATGGAGAAAGCTTGTCCTATAGTCTATGTATTACTTGTTCAGACGAAATTTTTTGCTGTCCTAGTGTTATCTTGTAAGTTCGCCATTTTTAAGGGGCGACTATATTAAGGTAAAAACTTTTTACTTTTTTGATTTCACAGCCCCTCAACTTTTGTTTGTTTTAATTTGGCTTATTTGTCAACTGAATAGAAGCAAAAGTGGATGGGGGGTGTCAATCAAAAATGAAAAAATCATGGCCTGTTTTGGAATGGCCTATATTTGAGGGTGTTGATCATAGAGTTGCTTGAGAAAAAAGTTCTTAGAGATTCTTAGTTCTGTTTTTTTTTCTTTTTTCTTGGCTAACTGAAAATACCGAGATAAATAGTCTCATTTAGTGTCACAAGTAGGGCTGGATTGCTTTTAGAAGCTCTGACTTTCGTGCTTCCATTTTCCCAGGATGAGTTTTGCTAGGAAATCCATGTGTTTGCCTCATTCAAGATTCGCCTGATGCCCATCGAGATTCCTGTGCATCTTAATAGGGCTGTACACAAAATGGGAGCATCACTCACTGGTGCTCCGAAAAACATTCTAGTTTGATTTCGAATAGTAGCATCGTATACAGTAGGAATGATAGCAAATTATAGAAGTTACTCAACTTGGTCCTTGGATTTTGGCTTCTTATTCCTGTAAGCTTGTTTTCGGTATCTTTTGCAGTATGACTTGAGGCTCCTTGCGGTCGACATCCCGATGGCATCTGGGCCGGATCAACGGCTATTCTTAGCCGGCGATGCAGAGGAATACAAAGTTGGCGGGGGTTTAATATCGGAGCTTCGAGATCCCATAGTCAAAGCCATGGCGGCGGAAAAGGAGTTTGATGATCTCGACCAAAAGGAGGAGGAAGAGGATGAGAAAAAAGAGCGCGAGGAGGCAGAGAGAAGGCAAAGAGAGGAGGAAGAACAATTACTCGAGGAAGAAAAGAAACGGCGCGAAGAGGAAGAAACAATACTCGAAGAAGAAAAGAAGCGGCGCGATGCCGAGAACCTCGAAAGAGTTGGTTCATAGTTTTGTTCGCGGAACTCAAAAACTTTTTCTATTTTTTTTTTTTGTGTTTATTTACTTGTTTAAATTTCGAAAGGAGCGGCATGCTTCTTTCCGAGAAAGGTGGATGGATGATTGTCGGATAAAAAGGATTAGTTTAGAGATCATTGTTTTCTTTTGTTCCTTCTTCTTTTTTTGATCTAAAATCTGCCCTTCCAAGAACAGATTTTCTCTTCGCCAGGAGTTTGATAAGATTCAATAAATTAGACAACACCCAATATATATATATATATATATATACACTCTTTGGGCTAATCCTCGTTGTTAGTAACGAGAGTTCACGTCTCTAGTTATTTCATGGACCTGTAACATTCATCTTTGTGTATGCTCTATATTTTCTGCTTTAAATGGCGAGATTGTTAACATGCAACTTGGATCCGGAGGATGTAAGGGGCCGAAGGATGGATACTTGTGCATAAGACATCTTATTATGTTCCCATTTATGTTATGTTATGTTCCTTTTCAATTATCATTCCGTCTATATATCGAGAATGACAAATTTGTTTCCCATTTTGATATCGGGTTTTGGTTATAGGCTTAACATGCTAGTCTAAAATGTGCATGTTTTGTTTGGTTTGAAGTATTTGAAATTTGAAATAGAAAATAAGTCATTTTATTCTTTGTTAGTGCTTGAAGAAATTCTAATCCCTCAAAAATGACTTTAATTCCCGAGTAATTTAGAATTTTTTTTTTTTTTTTTTTTTTACACTAATGAATACTTGAAAATAAATATAAATTATATAAATTTATTAGATTAAATTATAATATCATATTTGAATTTAAAATTTAAATTTTAATTTATAGTTTTCAATTTAAAATTTGATTTTGACCTTAAATTTAAATTATAAATTCAAATTTTAAGATCAAATTAGATTCAAATTTTGATTAAAAAATTGAATAACAAATTTAAATTATAATAAAAAAGTAATTCTTTTGAATTTTAATTTGAATGTAATTATAATTTCGCTTCCAATTTCTCTTATCAACCATATAAATTATTATTTTTATCATTTTGTTTTCGATTCCAGCTCATTTTTATTTTTAATCCGATTTGTATCTCTCTTCCGTGGGCACGTTTGGCCTAATTTTCGGACTGTCTGGCAAAACTTGACCTTATCATAATAAATTCGTTATGAAATATTTTCTACGATACCACTGAAAAAAAAAAAAAAAAAAAAAGAAAAAGAAGAAAAAAGAGAGTACATTCTTACATACTTTCCCCCCAATTCTAGTTGGCCTATCAGGGTTAGAAGAGCTCTAAATTGCCGGGCATAAGTTTTTTCTTTTTAGGTGTTCCATAGAATAGTTTCAGGGCTGTCAACAATCCAAACAGGAGCCAGTTAGGATTGACCGAGCCGAACATGAGCTGTCCGTAAACAATAAATTTGATTTTCATTCCTACTATTAGATATAAAGTTGAAAAAAATTAAAAAATTAAAATTTTAATTTACTAATTAAAATTTATAAAAAATTAATAGATTAAAATCTAAATAGTAAAGTATATATATATATATATATATATATATATATATATATATATATATATATATATATATATATATATATTCGAGCTGTTATCGAGCCGGACATGAGCGAGCTGACCCCAGCTTGTGTTCGGCTGATTTATTAAACGAGCTGAAAAATTTGACTCCTGTTCGGCTCGTTTACTAAACGAGCGATTCGATCTCGAACTCATTTCAGAGCCGAACATGAGCTAACTCGCGAACAACAAATTTGATTGGCACCTCTAATACTTCCAGCCTACTTTTACACTAAGGTACCTACAAAATAATAGTAATAATAAAATTATGTAGTATGGCCCACTAGTAGAAATGTCAATAGGGGTCGGATTCGGGACTGATTTTCAAAAATCTGAATCCGACCCGACTACTAAACCTGAAATTCGAATTCGAATCCGAATCTGACGGATTTTAAAAATTCATATCCAAATCCGAACCCAACCAAAAATTTAAAATCCGAATCCGAAAATTCAAGCCCAAAGCAATTATTTTTTTTTCTCTTTACAATATTTCAAAATATATTATATTAAATATAAAATTTTAAAATATAAATTTAAATATAATATTAAATATATATATATATATATATATATATTATATAACGTAAAACTAATTCGGATTCGGGCCGAATTCGAATTCGGATTCGGATCGGATACAGTCAAAATCCATATTCAAATTCAAATTCGTCGGATTTGAATTTTTTATATCTATATCCGAATCAATACCCCGGTTTAATATCGGATAAATTCGTTCCGTTCAAATAAAATTTTGAAAATTTGTATCCATCGGAATCCCTACCCACAAGCCCAATATGCGGTGCCAACCATTAATAAAGCTTTTCCGTTCCGCTGGCTTGGACCAGGGATTACTTTTTTTTTTTTTTTTTTTTTTTTTTTTTTTTTTTTACATATGTCTAAATACCCAATTAGTCCCTAATTACTCTCAAATTAATTAATTAATAAGTTAAATCATTAAATAATTCTATTTATCACTAATTGCTTCCCAACTGAGTTCGGTTAAACATTTGGGGCCGAGTCTAGACTGAGTCTCTGCTCAGTTTTATATTTTGTAATTATTCAATAATTAGTAAAATATTAGCAACTAATTTAATTAATTTGGTATATAAGTTATTGATAATTTATAATTCATGTATACTTTGAGATAATTTAGATCTAATAGATAATTTTTAATTGATTGATATTATTTTTGAGTGTTATTTTAAAAAATCATTATTATTTGTACACCCTAAAAGAAATTACATTTTACACTTCCTACGTCTTCTTTTCAAGTTTTTTTTTGTTTTTTTTTTTTTTTTTTTTTTTTTTTTTTGAGTACTAGTTTAAAATGTTAAATCCTTATGTAAATTAATGCAAAATAATCCAGAAAATATATGTAAATTATTTGATAATCGTTAATCTATTTGAAAATATTATGAACGTTTACAGAAAACCATGCATGATGAAATACATTCCTAGATTTAACGTCTCTCAAACATCGACACTAAAATCGCTTGGATTGAGTGCTTCCAAATCTATATTCGTCATCTAATTAATTTGCTTTCAATTTGCTTTGAATGGGACAAAGCAAACGATGACAGAAATCCGACTCGAGACCACAATTTTATTATATTCTTTTTTACTATCACTAATTAGAATCCCATAAACCCTAATTAGATTTGTACTAGTTTCTACATATAAAGAGCCCATATCCAATAAATATTTTTAGAGCCCATATTAGATCACTTAATGACCCTATTAAATTAGTTTGCCTATAATATAATTATAAATTTATATGTTAGCCCACATGTAGGAAAAATAAATCCAACAATCTCCCACTTGGGCTACATATTATATCTTGAAACAATTATATTATGATATGCGCGCATGAGAATAACTATCTTTTCCTAAATATTTTCTTAATTACAATCTGGTCCATCTACTATATTAGTATGAGATCAAAACGGTCTTTGTTATACAAATTTATAACTCGACCCATCAATAGTTACCATACCAACATATTCAATAATATAGATCGAGTATGGATGTGTAGCATGAAAATTACATGCAATGTGATCTTAACATGCCTATTTCGAACTGGTTCTAACTTATTCTTTAATAAGATCATATTAAGTCATAACAGATAAAACACATTCAGAATATGAAATAAACTATATACTTTATTCTGTAAAAAATAAATACAAAGTGTGCCTGAAAATAAAGAACATCAAAATACAAACTCTCACTAAAACTGCACATCATCAAACAATTTAACACCCATATAAGCAGTATGCTCATGAAACACTTTGGGCGGTAAACTTTTGGTGAGCGGATCCGCAACCATAGAATTTGTGCCAATATGTTCTATGCACACATAACCATTCTGAACTCTCTTTTTAACAACAAGAAACTTAATATCTATGTGCTTTGACTTTGATAAGCTCCTGTTGTTATTGGAATATAGTTTTATTGTCACAAAATATCTTTAATGGCATCTGAATGCCATTCAAAATTCGTAGCCCAATGACAAAATTTCGCAGCCATATCCCATGATTGGATGCCTCATAACAGGCTATGAACTCAGCTTCCAAAGTGGAAAAAGTTATAAGTGCCTGCTTAGCACTTTTCCACGAAATAGCTCCTCCAGCTAAAAGGTAAATATAGCTCGATGTGGATCTCCTACTGTCTTGGCATCCCGCAAAATCGGAATCAGAATGCCCGATGATCTCCAAATATTCCGATCTCCTATATGTGAGCATGTAGTCTTTTGTTCTCTGTAAATAACATATAACCCGTTTGGCTGCTCTCCAATGATCCATTTCAGGGTTACTCAAATATCTGCCTAATATCCCAACAATGTACGCTATATCTGGACGCGTACACACTTGAGCATACATTAGACTCCCTACTGCCGACACATAAGGAATTTTTTGCATCTCATTCACCTCAAACTTATTCTTGGGGCATTGATTGAGACTGAACTTATCTCCTTTATCTCTTGGTTGCATTCTTTCATTCCAAACCTGCTAAGAACCTTATCGATATAGCTATTTTGTGATAACCCAAGGATATCCCGAGAGCGATCTCGGTGTATCTGTATACCTAATACAAAAGAGGTGTCCCTAAGATCTTTCATTTTAAAATTCTTTGTCAGAAATCTCTTGGTTTTGTGCAATAAGCCTATATCGTTGCTAGCAAGTAATATGTCATCGACATATAGTACCAAGAAAATGAATTTACTCCCACTGAACTTATGGTATACACAATCATCAACTGCATTCATCTCAAATCCAAACGAGATAATTACTTGATGAAATTTATGATACTATTGACGGGAAGCTTGCTTGAGCCCATAGATCGATTTCTTCAATTTGCAAATCATTTTCTTTGGATCGCCTGACACAAAATTTCCTGGTTGCACCATATAAATTGTCTCATCAATGTCACCATTGAGAAACACAGTCTTTACATCCATCTGATGAAGCTCAAGATCAAAATGAGTCACAAGTGTCATTATAATCTTGAAAGAGTTTTTCGATGAAACCGGAGAGAAAATCTCTTTGTAATCAATACCTTCATTTTGAGTAAAACCCTTCGCAACAAGACGAGCCTTATATCTCTCGACATTACCTTTTGTATCCCTTGTAGTTTTAAATATCCATTTACAACTAACAGGTTTCGCACCTTCATGCAATTCGACGAGATCCCAAATATTATTGTCTTTCATGGACTTTATCTCATCATTCATGGCATCAATCCACTTTTGAGAATTAGAATCTGTATGACTTGACGAAAGTTGATTGGATCATCTTCTTTCAGTTCTATGTCTTCCTCATGTTCTTGAAGAAAGATGATATAATCATCTGAAATGGCATTTCTCCTTTCTCTAGTGGATCTTCTTAATGACATTTGCTCTTGAGATTGTTGAGTTTGCTCTTCATGAGCAAAATCTTGATTTTGGATGGGAAATTCGTTTATATTGTCTTGATTGTCTGGATTTGCTTCGTGAATAATGTTAGTAATAGAAATATGATCACTGTCAATAGCTACTGAAGGAAGAGAAATGAATTCCTCTTCAAAAATAATGTTTCTTATCTTATCTTTCCCTTCAAACTCAACTTTCTTAAAAAATCTGGCATTTCTCGTCTTAAAAGATGACCGACTCGTGGGATCATAAAACTTGTAACCCCTTGATCGTTCAGAGTATCCAACAAAGTAGCAACTAATAGTTCTTGAGTCTAGTTTCTTTTCATTTGGCCTGTATGGCCTTGCCTCAGCTGGACAACCCCAAATGTGTAAATGCCTAATACTAGGCTTCTTTCCTGACCAGAGTTCATAAGGGGTTTTAGCTACTGCTTTGCTTGGAACCCAATTGAGAATGTAAGCTGCAATATTTGGCGCTTTTCCCTAAAGAGATTCTGATAAGGTAGAATGACTAATCATACTCCTTACCATATCCTTAAACGTTCTGTTACGTCTCTCAGCAACACCATTCATGCTAGGTTTTCCTGGCATCGTGTATTGCGGGACAATTCTGCATTCCTCTAGAAATTTAGCGAAAGGCCCTGGATGTTGTTCACCTGATCCGTCATATCTGCCATAGTACTCACCACCACGATCAGATTTAATAGCTTTAATTCTTTTGCCAATTTAGTTCTCAACTTCAGCTTTGAAGATCTTAAAAACGTCCAATAATTGAGACTTCTCATGAATCAAATATAAATAGCCATAACGGGAATAGTCGTCTATGAACGTAATAAAATACTGTTGACCATTCCAAGAAGCCGTAGAGAATGGTCCGCAAATATCAATATGAATTAGTTCTAAGATGTCAGAACTTCTATTGGCATATAATTTTCTAATATTTGTTTGCTTCCCCTTAATGCACTCAACACAGACTTGAAAGTCTATTAAATCAAGGGAATCAAGAATTCCATCTGACAAGTTTCTCAATTCTCTGTTTAGAAATGCTACCCAAGCGCTTGTGTCATAACATAGCAGAATTCTCATTAGTTAATTTTCATTTTGTACCACGAGAACTAGTATATAAGGATTCATTATATGAAGCGATTGTATTCAACAAATATAGGTTGTCATTCACAGATAAAGAACCAGTACCAACAAGATTTGAATTTTGAAAAAAGACTAAATTTATTATTTCCAAATGAACAAGAGTAACCAGATTTGTCCAAAATAAAAATAGAAACCAAATTTCGTCTAAACGACGGTACAATAAATGTCTTTTCTAAATCCAAATAAAAACCGGTCTTTAATAACAACCTAAAAGTCCCTATGGCTTCAACCGCAATTGATTTGCCGTCGCCCACAAAGATGAATCTTTCAGCATCATTTGGTTGTCGGCTCGTCAAACAGCCCTACATAGACACACTTATGTGAGTAGTAGTACCAGAATCTATCCACCAAGTGTGTCTAGGTATAGAAGTTAATTTAACTTCAGAACAAACCAAAGTGAGAAGCTTAACTTTCTTAACACGCCAAACGGCGTATTTATGACATTCTTTGTTCATATGTCCACCCTTATTGCAAAAGTAACAGGTGAATTCGAATCCTGTTTCTTTTGCCCTTTCTTTTGTGGTGTCCCAACCACAGCTTTCTTTCCTCTTTTTCTCTTTTTATCTTTAGAGGAGGTTGCCAAGTTAGCACTTTCAGGTTGATATTCCTTCAGCCTTTCTTCTTCTTACACACAGTGAGAAATGAGCTTGTTAAGAGACCATTTCTTCCTTTGAGTGTTGTAACTCACCTTAAATTGGCTATATTGTGCAGGAAGAGAAATGAGAACCAGATGCGCGAGCAAGTCCTCAGACAGCTCTAACTTTAGTGCCTTTAATTTTAAAGCAACGTGAGATATCTCCATGATGTACTCCCTTATGTTACCCTTTACTTTATACCTCATTGAAACAAGTTTAAATAGTAATGTACTTGTTTCAGCCTTTATGCTCTTGGCAAAGCGCTTTTCCAGTTCCTCAAGAAACTTCGTGGCATCATTCTCATCAGATATAATGCCCTTGAAAGTTTTGAAATTGCACGTTTCATAATCATGAGACTCATGCGATTAGAACGTTTCCACTTCTTAAAGTCCCTTTTATTCTCAGCAAAACTTTTATCTGTAAAAAAGGGGGTTGTTCTGTCCGTAGCGTAAAGTCCAGATCCATGCAACCGAGAATAATCATAACGTTCTCTTTCCAATCCTTGAAATTTGTGCCATCCAGCACTGGGATTGAATTAATATTTGCATATATTGAAGAAGCAGAAATATTAACCGGACAGAGAATAAAATAACAAACATTAAGCTCACAATTTCATCCATAATAAAAATATAATAAATAAATTTAAATAATGGTGAGTCCCAAAACAAGATATCTAGAACAATATTGACATTCAGTCTTTAAACAGAAATATCAACTATAAGTGGTACTCTCAACGTAGTAATTAGATACTAACAATTAATCTTGTCAAATAATAAGTTTTTATTTTGATAGACTTATTATTTACACGTCACACTTGATAATTGTCACATATTTATTACCACAATTGTATGTGAAGTTTGACTAAATAGTTATCTTTCTTTAGGCCGGTCACCATTCGCATAAACAAGAAATAAATACATCCAAATATTTTAAATAAACTAATCTACACAAGAGATGTTACTTTGGTAACACGTTGTTTCAATTAATCTATTTTAAAAAATTAGACATTTCAAAAATAAGAAAATACCAAAATTTAAATTTAATTTTTTAAAATTATGTTTTGTATAAATAAATCCAAAAAAAACTTTACTTTATGATCCGAAATCGTTAAATAATCAAAATTTAGGATCCAAAATATCACAAATCTAACTATAATGCGGAAAAAGTAACAAGAATTCATGACAATTTTCTTAAGCAAAAAAACTTAATTTCTACCCTAAATAATCTTTATGGTAGAAAAAATGATTCAAACTAAAAAAAACAACATCTAAGGATTTAAACATGTGAGGCTCCGATACCACTTGTTAGATTCTTATGCAAATTAATACGAAATAACACAAAAAATACATGTAAATTATTAGATAATTGTTAATCTATTTGAAAATATTATAAACGTTTACCGAAATCCATGCCTGATGAAACACATTCCCGGATTTTATTGTCTCTCAAACAACGACAATAAAATCGCTTGGATTGAGTGCTTCCAAGTCTAGATTCGTCGTCTAATTAATTTGCTCTGAATGGCGCAGGGCAAATGACGGCAGGAATCCTACTCGGGACCACAACCCTATTATATTCTTTTTACTACGTCTAATTAGAGTCCTATGAACCCTAATTAGATTTGTACTAGGTTTCTACACATTAAGAGCTCATACCTAATAAATGTTTGCAGAGCCCATATTAAATCACTTAATGACCCTACTAAATTAGATAGCCCATAATATAATTATAAATTTATATGTTAGCCCACATAGGAAAATTAAATCTAACAATCTCCTACTTGCGCTACATATTACATCTTGAAATAATTATATTATAATATGTGCGCACCAGAATAACTATCTTTTCCTAAAACATCTCATTAATTACAATCTGATCCATCTACTGTATTAGTATGAGATCAAAACGGTTTTTGTTATACAAATTCATAAATCGACCAATCAATGATTACCATACCAACATATTCAATGACATAGATCGAATATAGATGTGTAGCATGAAAATTACATGCAATGTAATCTTAACATGCCTATTTCCAACTGGTCCTAAGTTATTCTTTAATGAGATCATATTAAGTCATAACAGACAAAGCACATTCAGAATATGAAATAAACTATATAATTTATTCTGCAAAAAATGAACACAAAATGTATCTGAAATTAAAGAATATCAAAATACAAACTCCTACTAAAACTGTACATCATCAAATAATTTAACCCCCATATGAGCAATATACTGATGAAACACTTTGAGCGGTAAACTTTAGAATGTAACGATAATACTTTTTATTTTAAAAAATTATTTTTTTAATAAATTAATGTTGAGGGTAGTTTGGTAATTTTAATATTTTATAGTCGGAGCGATACTCCAGCTCCATTTATTTCCAAACATGTGCAGTGCGACTATAACTTCCAATTGCAAAGGCCAAAAAAAAAAAAACATATATACTATCAAACAGCTTAATTTTGAAATATATATATATATATATATATATATATATATATATATATATATATATATATATATATATATATATATATATATATATATATATCATACACTCTATTTGAAAAAGGTTAATTTTTTTTACTTATCACATAAATCATACACCACTTTAATGGGATGTATGAATAACATTGTTCATTTTAAAAGAGCAATAATATCCGTACATTCAATTTTGGATGTATGATAGACATCTCATTCATTTCAAAATGAAAACTTCCACCCTGAAATGAATGGGGCTACATCATACACCCCATTTGGGATATATGATGTACATCTCATCTACATAATCTGCTCCATGATCTCAGAATCCATAGGCACACACGCTCGGTCCCTGTACCGCAGTACTCCCGAAAAATCCACTGAGAAATTTTCTATCTGCTCAGTCTGAATCTGTCCTCTAACCCTCGTCAAGTGGGGGTCCTCACTCTATCTCTCTCTAATCCTGTCCAATAGAGTGGGCTGCACGACCAAAGACATAAGTCTAGCAGAGACCCCAGGGGATATAACCTCAATCTGCAATCGCCTTATCTGCTCAATCAGAGGTGCCTGCTGTGATCAACAAACTCAGACTCTGCACTGTCCTCATGCTCAAAGCATCTGCCACGACATTGACCTTGCCGGGATGATACAGGATGCTCACATCATAATCCCTCAGTAACTCTAACCACCGGCATTACCTCAGATTCAGCTCCTTCTGAGTGAACAGATACTTCAAGCTTTAGTGATCGGTGTAGATCTCGCAGTGCTCCCCATAAAGGTAATGTCGCCACAGCTTCAGAGCAAAAACAACGGCTGCAAGCTCCAAATCATGCGTAGGGTAATTCTTCTCGTAATCCTTTAGCTGCCGCGAAGCATAAGCAATTACCCTACCATGCTGCATCAATACACAACCCAAACCGCTGTGAGAGGCGTCGCTGTAGATCACAAACCCATCACCCATCACTGGCAATGCTAAGATCGACACTGATATCAGTCCTATCTTCAACTCCTCAAAGCTCTGCTGGCACTGCTTGGTCCAAGTGAATTTGGTCCCCTTCCTAGTCAGTCGGGTCAGGGGAGTAGAGAGCTTCACAAAGCCCTCCACAAATCGACGGTAATAACCTGCTATCCCAAGAAGCTACTCACCTCAACAATAAACGTCGGTCTCGGCCAATCTCGAATAGCATCTATTTTGGCCGGGTCTACTACCGCTCCTACGGCTAGAATAAAGTGGCACAAGACTCGCACGTCAACAACTTAGCATACAACTTCTTTCCTCACAGACACTGTAGCACTATCCACAAGTGCTCCTCATGCTCCGAGTCACTCTGGGAGTAAATCAAAACATCTATGAAGAAGGCCGCTACCAATCTGTCCAAGTACCGCTAGAACATACGATTCATCAAATTATAAAGGCGGTAGGGCATTAGTCAATCCAATTGGCCTCATTGTGAGCTCATAATGCCCATACCGAGTCCTGAACGCCGTCTTGGCAAAGTCCTCGGCCCTCACCCTCAGCTGGTGGTAACCGGACTGCAGATCCACATAAAGCCTCTGTGATCCATCATTTCCTCCACAGTAATGATGGCACTCCCTTAGGCGAGGCACAGGGTCAAACAAATCCCTCGATCCACCAGATCATGCAACTGCGCTATCAGCTCTCTCAGCTTTATTAGTGCCATCCAATGAAGTGCCGTCGAGGTTGGCGCGGTTCCCGGAACCACGTCAATCACAAACTCAATCTCCCTAACCGGCGGTATCATCATCAGCTCAGGTGGACTCACCCCCGGAAACTCACGGGCGATAGAGACACCCTTGAGTACCGGTGCCGCCGTAGGCACCTCTCACACTGTCGCTGTAACCTATGTGCTCTAACAGTCTCTAAACAAACCTCCTCTTATCTACCTCGCGGAAGGTCATAATCCTCTCTCTCCACAGTCAAACATCAAGTGGTACCGTGCCAACCCATCTAAAGCACAGGGTCAAAACACAGAACTGACACAAATACGAATAAGCCTGCCGGCATAACTCGCGGCCTCAACTGCAAATATCTAGACTATCCAAATAGGGAGTACGGCCCCTGCCTCTGCTCACACTAGGGCGACGAATGCGACCCTCCGCAGATAACACATCCATGCTACCACCGTTGTTGATACCAATGCTGATGCTTCCATCGGGGGTCCACCCGACCTCTGGCACCTCAGAAATCCCCGGCCCGGGGACAGGAATCGGAAAGGCCTCTGCCTGCTGATCTGTCCTCCATCATCTGGTGTCGAGCGCTTCTCTCCAGAACTCTCCCTAGGCGGCAAGTCCCTGCCCCCAGGAACTGTAGTGCCACACTCCAAATGCAACGCCTACTCCATCGAGGCATCCAAAATTGCAGTCGGAGGGACCGACAAACTGTAAGGTATCCTGGCGCAACCCTCTCTTAAACACACATATCCTATGTGTCTCGTCTCACTTAACGTGGTGCGCACAGTTCAATAACTGCGTAAACTCTTTGGCACAAAGAGGCTCTCAAATGGTCTCTCAATCACTGCCGCCCACGACTCTGCCTCTAGAGGCTCTAAAGTCAATCCTACGAATAGGGGCGGGTCCAAGTGCCGAAACTGGCTCAGTCGATCCATGATGTCCCACAGCTCATCTGCTGTCAGCTGTCCACCCTGCCTCGGTATCTCGGTACAAATCGTGGGCACGGAAGGGGCTGCTCGCTCCATCGGCGCCACTAGAATCGCTGCACTGAGGATACTGCAACGAGGTGGTCTCAGGAGAGAGCATTGTCGGCTGCCCGCTGCTCCGACAGCTGTGTCACCCAAACCAGCTGCTCACTCCTCCGCTGATAAGCCTCTAACAATCCTGCCATCTGGGCCCGGAGCTCTCTGACCTCAATCTGGGTATCCGGCCCGAAACTAAAATCTCTGACTCACTGCCACGACTGGATGCACACGGGTCAGAATCCAGCGTCGGGGAGACACCTCTCACGACGACGAAAATCGTAAATCAGCACACAACAAATGCTCGACCCAATCTAGCGAAAGTCTAGAACATGTCACTCATTCCACAACATTATGTTGTCTGCAGCCAACATAATCACTTAGGAGAATAAACATGCCGATCACTCATCCCGTCCATTGGGAGAGGTATAAAACTCAATCAGGACTCTCGCTATCAATCACGGCTCTCACGTGAGTCATCCTAGGGTCTAACCACAAGCCTAGGGTTTCTAAGTCCACGATGACCTACAACCTAGGGTCTGATACCACTCTAATTTGTCACGCCCCAGGATCGAAACTGCGACCCGGACCCGCCAACAGATCTGCCGCCCATACGGGAAACCCCGTATAGACGAAGCAACTAACCTGCAAAAGATACTACAACTACAATATAAATATCAGAGCTGGAAAGTAAACTGCTGTAAAACTAAAAATCCAATCACTGTACAACTGAAAATGAGAAAAAAATACATTATCCATCTCCTAAAATAATCATCAATATATCATCCTCTGATACAATATCTAAGAACCCAAACAGGGAGATAAACTAAAATAATAATACAGTAGTGTACAAGCTCACAGTACAAGTCTGATCCTCACCATACAACAGTCTTTCAAAATAAAGAAAACTCTCAAAAGAGTAAAATATACTAATCTAACAGACTGAACTATAAATCTCCAATAAATTAAGGGGATACAGCTACTCTCCAAAGACATGTAGGGATCTAGCTCGCGACTCCCTCGCCTCGATCAGAAGAAGCAGCAGCAGCAGGGGTAGGAACTGGCGAAGATGCCACAGCAAAACTGTCACCGACAGAGGGTGTGAGAACTACACCGTCATGTAGTTCTCAGTGGGTACCGCCACCAAGCCCGACGGTCTGCCCACTAAGTCTACTAGAGGTATAAAATAACAAATGCAGTACTGGAAAGAAAAGGCTGGAAATAACTCTACAGTTACTATGCCTCTATCTAAATGCACAAGGGGTGATACAGATGAAACATGATGCACCTACTATCTCTCGATAAAACAATCACCCAATCTACACTAACTGCCACATAGGGTCCAGTCAAACCTGCGCCCACCTACTACCATTACATCCACGGAGGACTAGACTTACGTAGGGCGTACGTGACTGCCAAAAAAAGGCCCAGCCAGAGGGACTGTGTCGACAAGTCGCGATAGCAAGTAATAAGCCCAGCTCCGCAGCGGCACTCAAGGGGCGCGACCCTACCGAGGAAAGTATCCGCGCATCTCCGTCGAGCTCAATATGGCTCATGTAGGCTATAATCCAAATCCACGATCAACAAGATCGACAGTACTCAAATCACATCTCTGACCCACTAGCTGGAAAATCCTCGACACTCGGGTCCCACCGTCGACTCAGAAGGCTCCCAAGACTAGTACTGATCTAAACACAGCTACCAGACTCTACTCGGCCCCCAGGCACGAGTGTAACATGCATCCCACAACAACCTGACCACTTGGCCCACTATCCGGGCGAGGAACACTCTAAGTCTAGGTGAAAAGAATAAATGTGTGGGAGTGTCTAAAGTATAAATAAACTAGCATAAGTTGGAGTTTTCTATTAGTCTGGTTGAACATGCATCATATGACAGGGTGCTAGGTCAAGTTTCAATAATAGCATTTAATTTAACTGAATGTAAATGGGAAACATGATCCAACATGATCTCAAATCATCAAGTATGAAATATCATCTATCACTAACATGCTCCCTAACACATCTCACAAACATGCATGCTCACTATCACATAGAATTAGATAACCGTCCACCGGTTCTTGAGACAAAAGCAACCCACCTGGATGTGTTAAGAAATTTATTTTGGCGTATTTCGTGATATGTTTTAAGTCTTGAAGATTGAAGATGAAGAATTGTGGATCATATACATCAATCTCAAGAAGAATGAATTCAAAAGGATCAGGTACGTTTAACTAAATAATTTTGATGATCCGAATATATTCTTGTAGTTTAGAAACACTTGGAAGATTTTTCATTGCATAAAAATAAAAAAACTGGACAAGTTGGATGTTCAGGATCCGGATCAGACCATTCCAGTCCGAACCCCGAACATAGTTTAGTTCATGCGCAATTCCAGTCCGGAACAACCTCTGCTTAGTCCGGACCCAGAACTATGTGTTTGCTGAAATCGCATGAACAGTCTGGATCAGGAAATTTTAGTTCGGACCCCAAACTTATTTTTCTGGAAAAGCTCTGCCTAAAGACGACAGTCCGGATCAGATTTAATCCAGTCCGGACCGCCGAGCGAGAAAATTTCAGATAAGGTAGTTTTTGATTCTTATCTCTTTCCAAAGGTTTTTAACCTATAAATAAACCCTAATTTCACAATCTAGGGTAACCGAATGAAACCGAAGAAAATATAAAAAATCCACATATATAGAGAAAAAAGGAAAACATAATCTAATCTATGTTTCTTCGTCTATATTGCTCAATTTGATTCTAGAGTTTCCAAACTCATATTTCTTGTAGAATCAAATTGAAGAATACTTAGATGATAATTTCTTATATATCCATCTTTGATCTAAGTATTCGGCGGATTATCATCACCAAGAAAACAACGATTTTCTAAAAATCGGCGTGTGGATTCGCGTGACCTTGTGGATTCAAGGTACTACCGCTTTCGTGGATTCGGAGCGAGGTACGTTCGTGTGATCAATACGTACTACATTGGTGAAGACCGTGGATTTGGTTGGACGTCGTGGATTCGGCGTTGGACGCAAATCATGAATTCGAGGAGCATTGTGGAGCGAGCAGAGAAGATCTACTTGGAGCGTATGGAAAAGGTTGAGTCGTAGTGTTACGGTAAATCACTTTGTACGTGTTTAATCTTAGTAGATTTTGCCGTGTTATCGGTTCCGTAGTTTTTTACTCCTGTGACGGAGTTTTTCACGTAAAATCTTGCGTACTTATTTATTTTTCGCATTGGGTTATTTTTTATGCAATGATTTGGGTGTGTTTATTATTTACACCTATTCACCCCCCCTCTAGCTGGTTTTTTCCCTATTCAGATCCATATTAACATAACCCACAGGATGCGCACGTCGATCCAAGGTCCCCTATTCAGATCCATATTACGTAATGATCTGCACGTCGATTCAAGGTGCTACCGCTTTCGTGGATTCGGAGCGAGGTACGTTCGTGTGATCAATACGTACTACATTGGTGAAGACCGTGGATTCGGTTGGACGTTGTGGATTCGGCATTGGACGCAAATCATGGATTCGAGGAGGGTTGTGGAGCGAGCAGAGAAGATCTACTTGGAGCGTATGGAAAAGGTTGAGTCGTAGTGTTACGGTAAATCACCTTGTACGTGTTTAATCTTAGTGGATTTTGCCGTGTTATCGGTCCCGTTGTTTTTTACTCATGTGACGGAGTTTTTCACGTAAAATCTTGCGTACTTGTTTATTTTCCGCATTGGGTTATTTTTTATGCAATAATTTGGGTGTGTTTATTGTTTACACCTATTCACCCCCCATCTAGCTGGTTTTTCTCCTATTCAGATCCATATTAACATAACCCACAGGATGCGCATGTCGATCCAAGGTCCAAATAATCTGACACTGAACGTTGATAATCCTCAAGTTCGCACGATTCCAACGAGCCCAAAAACACCTGAAAGCTTCTCCTGGGCACAAAGATACAGTCCAAACATCGCGATAAACAAAAATCCCCACGATCACAAATCTACGAAAAAGTCAGTCCGAAAGAAGCCAAAATATCACCTGCGTGATGATCTCCAAAAATTCCAATAAAAATATGGCTGCGATCCTCACGAAGCGTAGATGTCAATCGAGTCCTCACAGGCTGAAATCCGATAACGGAGCATGGAGATAAAAATCGAACAAGCTCCGCTGTCCAGGAAAACTAACAGCAAGACAGGGGTTCAAAGATGCTCTGAATACTCCAATAAAAGCCCAAAACTGAGAGGAGCAGAAACCACAAAAAATAAAGATTTACCTCTTGTGGAACAGATGCCGCAAAAATCGGCCAAAAACTCCCTCTCGTCAGCCCTGGGGAGCTCGCGGAAGAAGCGTCGACGAAAAAGCTCGGTATCGAAGGCGCGTCAAAGCTTGCGATGTCGAGAAGAACGCCGCTGAAATGCCTTCCAAAAATCCACGGGATGCCAAAAGTCGAAGAAGACTCGAAGGTAGAACTCCCTGTCGAAGATGGTGTGACACCCCCGGAATTTGGATTAGTTCTCTATATAAATGATATAATATGACTAAATCTCTAACCCGGCTATAGCATTTTGGATGGTAGCAAGATCCAAGAGGAACATGAGAGTTAAGCGTGCTAGAGCTAGAGTAGTTCTAGGATGGGTGACCCCCTGGGTAGTGGGGCATCATAATTGGTATCAGAGCCATTCACCAGCCGGAAATGTGAGATGAGTCTCGGCTGAGCCAGGATTATATAGCGGGTAGAGCGAGGCTCCCCGGCTAATGACCGTTGTGAGTGGAGTGCAGCTCCTCACAAGGTCGGCTAAGGCTAGCGAGACGAGTCTCACATCGCCTGGTGCTTGTGAGTGTGCTTGAGCCTGACGTGGACGTCAGGGCTTAAAGGGGGGAAGAATGTGACACCCCCGGAATTTGGATTAGTTCTCTATATAAATGATATAATAGGACTAAATCTCTAACCCGGCTATAGCATTTTGGATGGTAGCAAGATCCAAGAGGAACATGAGAGTTAAGCGTGCTAGAGCTAGAGTAGTTCTAGGATGGGTGACCCCCTGGGTAGTGGGGCATCATAGATGGGCTAAAAAAACTCATAAGGAAAGCCTAAAACCGAAGCCCAAATGGGCTATTTATAGCCCAAACCAACACTATAGGGGGATTCGGATTCAGGTGCAGGATTCAGGCGCCCGAATCCGGCCCGGCCCATTACTGTGCGCACCCGGATTCCCCCGGGTGCGCCACGTGTCCAGCGCCGCGCCTTGCGCATGCGCGCCTGCCAATCACGGTGCGCCCCGTGGCGTCGCGGTCCACGGCGGGGTGCACGCGCCGCGGTCCGCGCCGAGCCAGCCGGGTCGCTGCGTCCGCCAATGGGCGGGCGACACATGGCCTGGCGCGGTCCACCGTGCGCCGCGCCCGGCGCGAATCGCGCGCTACCCCGCGTGCGTTGACCGGCCAATCCCTTCCTGCCACGTGTCCAAGCCAAAAACCCGCTGGTCCTAGTGCACGCCAAGTGGGCCGTGGACCGGCCCACACGAAAAATCGGCTCGTTAGGCCCATTTTGCCCGAAAATAGCCGATTTTCAACGTTTTCGCGCGCTGAGTCCCTTTTTGGCATCCGTTTGACGCACAACGGGCTCGATACACCAATAATAGGTGTTTTCTCACCGCCGACCTCCCAGTCAAGTCGCACGGAAAAACCGGGACACCACACCTCATTTTTCTTGTCCTATGGCCTCTCGCGCTACTCCGCTATCGTCTGATCCTGCCATTGATTTTCGGCTCCGTCGCCCTTCGACAGAAAATCTCTTACGCTTTCTCCATGGGCCCTCGTTCGTGGCGAGTTCTTCTGAGAAAACTTTTCCATTCGTTACTGCTGGTATTTCGCTACTAGCGAACAAGGTTTACGTTGGTGCCTGGGCTTCCGATAAATCTTTTGGAAGGAGCCTCCGTACGTTGACTTCTGCCTCCGGTCCTTATGTTTACTGGCTCGAGTGGGTCCAGGTCGTCCATGGGGATCTCTGGAAGGAGATCGATGTTTTCGGAGCCATTCAGCTCTCCCGAAATGCTTATCAGGCCGACCCGATGCTTCTAGCGTTGGCTCTGTTTTTCTGGTCTTCAAGCTCCAACGTCTTTTTCTTCCGCTTGCGGCTTTTTACCTCGACGCTAATGGATGTGGCCGCCCTTACCGACCTCCGCCCCCATGGTACCACTCTGTCTTAGTCCTTCTCGGCTGTTAGCGTGGACGAGTTCGCCCCCACCTTGGATTCGAAAACAGATCTCTCATATAGGAGATTTGCGAAGATCTTTACCGGTCGTGGGGATGAGCCTGTGTCAAAGGAAGAGCACATCACCTTTCTTTGGTATTGGTTATGCTACAGCTTATTCTGGACCCGATCCTAGAAAATGAATCGGTACTTCCTGCCGACAGCCGTGGCGCTGGTCAATGGCCAAAATTTCGCCCTTGGCCCCTTCTTCCTTACTTTCTTGTATCGAGAGCTGCTCGAGTCGATAAAACTTGCATCCCATGATGGTGATCACCTAACGATCAGCTCAAGATGTGACATTCTGTGGTTCTTGCAGCTGTACCTCCAATGGTACTTTCCTTCGCTTCTCCGCCATGCTGGGCTTCCTCCCGTCTGCCCCAAGATTTGTGCATCTTTTGGCCGATCTTTTGGTTGCCCCGCACCCTTCTCCTCAGGTAACTCATCAGATTTTCCTCACTACTTTCGGGTATTTTACTCTGAGGAAGATCGGTGATGGGCGCCTCTCGCCGCTCGCGGCAACGACCCTTCTTAGTTCCGGGAACGATTCGAGTACATCTGCCACCAAGAAGAACTGGCAGAACTCGCCGAGCATACCGCCGTATGGTATTCCTTTCTCGCTCCCCGGGACCTACACCTCGGCCTTAAGAGCCGATCCAAACTACTGCCGAGCACTGAGGTCTATTCATCTTATTTCGCAGGCCGCCAATTCGGGCTGATCCAAGCGCTCCTGGCTCTGGCTTCTTTTTTCATCGGTAACTCTTCTCGTGGTCGTCCTCAAACCAAAGAGGTAACTGAAGTTGATCGGATTACTACGGTCAGGAATCGTCTCAAGCGGCAGTTCATCATTATATCCTTTGAGACGGTTTTGAAGGCATCTTCAATAACCTTTTCTAGTGCTCATGGAAGGACATCTGCGATACCTTGTTCAGTATCGACTTTGAGGAGATGATTGGCCGGTTCGAATTCGACACTGACCCTTCATCCCAACCTGAAGGTAAACTTGTTATTCCTTTCGTGAATTTCCTTAGTATCTTCTTACTAAAAGGAATTTTCTTTAGCCAAACCTTTCACTTCGGCTTCTAGACCAGTCGTGGCGGAGAGTACAAGCCCTCTTCAAGTCCCTCTGGTATGCTTCTCTCCTTTGCTCTAGGTTTTCATAGCCTGAAACTCGACTAAACCCATTAATGATTCTTAGCCGCCTCGTCTGACTAAACGACAAGCTCGGAGCTCTCTTCCGATTAGGCGCTCCACCAGGCATACTCGGGCTGCCTCGCCTTCGACCGGAGGCGAGCCAATAGCTGGGAGCTCTAATCGAAGAGCGTCGGCTGTTGGGCAGCCGATGGACAGATCGGCTACCTTGGAGCCGATGACAACTCACTTGCCTCCTTTTTCTGAAAATGTGGCTTCCCCTTCCGAGGAACCTCTTCAGGTATTCTCATTCTGCTCTTTTATCTTCTAACCGTTCTCCACGCATTCGGTTAGCCTATGTTTCTTTTCTTCTTGCAGTTGCACCGATGTTCGGCCAAGCGTCCAACCGAACCAGCCGCTACTACGCCACGGCAGGCCAAAATCAGCCGTGGAGGCCTTTTTACGCCCGTTTCGACCAAAACATCCCCTCGGCCAGGGTTCCCTGCTGCCTCCCGACAAGCTACCTCCATCGTGCCACTTCCGGTAGTGGGGGTTGGTTCCCCACCGGACATTCCTTCGGCCTTACCTATTGGAACGACCCCGAAAGTCCAAGAGCCGGTGGCGGCTGAAGGGGTGTGCGAAAGAGTAGAGGTGGAGGACAAAGAAGAAGAGGAGGGCTACAAGAAAGGAGAAGAAGAAGAAGGATAAGGATACAACTCTAGAGAAAAAGTGGGAATCGTCGTGAGTGCCTCGGCATTTGACTCTGCCGCCGAACCTTCGTCGGTTGGCCACGAGACGTCTTCGTGGGCTACCTCGAACCTTTCTTCATGCTTGACTTTTCAATTCCCGGAAGACGCATCATCCCCTTTATCAGAGCTCCTCGCTCTCAGCCCTTCTTCGGATGACGGAGAGGCTGTGCCTTCTAAGGCGAAGGACCCTATTCAGCCTGTCCGAGAGGCTTTTGATCTTTGTTCACGGGGCCTTCAAATACTTCTTCGGTCTCCTGAGAGGCTTCATTGGCTCAGGGAAGTGCTCCATTTTCTTACATCCATTTCTTATTGCTCTTCTCTCCCCCTACGAGCAAGGCGTTACGTTTTCTCCTTAACTTCCCGGCTGGATCCACTTGTCTCCCATCAAGGAGCAGTCATTCGAGAACTTGAGGTAGTCAGGGCCCACTTCAGCACGATTGTGCACCATCGGACGATGGCCTCAACCCACGTGGCCCCCTTAAGCGAATGCATGGAGCAATTGTCTGAGCTCCGCTGACAGTCGGCCGCGATCAAGAAGGAGATCGCCTAGACGAAGCTACGCCTTGCTAGCTTGAAACAAAATTGGGCTGCCGATCAGGCGGCGATTGGTGGGGCCGAGGCTCGCTTGTAGTTCGAAACCAACTATGGTGCCTTTTTCCATCGTGAGCTCCGAGAACACCTAAGTCTGCATCCAGAGATGAAGCGATGGAGAAAAAGGCCCATTAGTCGGAAGAGCTTATCGACGCCGAGTGGTAATAGCTTCAAGACCCGATGTTCAGCTAATTCGGCATGCCCTCACTTTTTCGCACACTCTGTATGACTGTAGTACTAACCTTTTAAACTTTCATTTTATTTTGTTATTTCGTAGTCGGCTTCGATTTTTAGCCGTTAATGCTATTACCACCACTCTTTCAAAGCCTTTTTCTTTATTTTCGGTCCCAACTGTGATGATGGAGATGACCTTTTTAAGTCGGTCTTTCTTATTCCGGACGCGGCTTCAATGAGCCAGTTCCTTCGGCCGTCTGGATATTGGTCGAACCTAAAATTGGTGGCCGAATTTCTTTCGGTCAATGTATTCGCCCGTGTCCTCGATAACTTCCCTCGAGAACTTATCAAACATTAGCCTTTTCCAATCAGCCAAGTATGGGGATATCACATCCACATTCGCGGGACAGGATGATCCGTGAACAAGCCATATAGCCGGCCTGGCCGTTGTGCTAGACTCATCCTTTCTCTGAGAAGGTAGCTTAACATGTACTGTCGGGGTTGCATGGGCCGCCAGCTGTACCAGCTTCACGATTAAAGGAGATGAGTCGGCCTCACCCGCCCTGTGTTGGGCTAGTCTTACGCTCAGAGCCTGCCCTCTAGCTCTCCTGTCCGCAGTGTCGGGTTGGCGAACCGCCGGAGGAGGTGAAGTGGGTAGTACCCCAATGTCTTTTTGCTGGTGGCGGATATTTGGGTTTATCGACCTGCCCCCTGCTGAAGGAGGAGTCGATAGTGGCTGCCTTGCCTGCAGTGGAGATGCCACTATGAGCGTCGCGTCCTGCTGTACAGCTGCTAGAGCCGGCAGAATAGTCTGCATCGGCCTAGGCGGTGGTGGAGCTATTGGAGGTCTTAGTGGGCTCTCATGGTATGACTCGTTTTGTGCTAAAAACTGCCCGAACCGAGTGAGGCTCTCATATGAGGCTGGGGCGCTAACATCCCAGGCATGGATTCTCCTCTCCAAAGACCTCATCATTTGGGCTAATTGCCCATACAATTCCGACAGGGATAGCTCTAGAAGGGTCGATTCCCTGTATGGCTCCAGAAATTGTGACATGTTGATGGTAGGACTAGGTAAAAATTACTTGAGAGTCCCACCGGGTGTGCCAAGAAAGTTGTTTGGGCCAAAATGTGGCTTGCGCGGATCGACCCCTGGATGACCCTCCAGAGGTGTTGAAGTGCGTCGCGTGCCAACAATCAAGCGATCGGGTCGAGGAGGGATCCGCCTGGCCGGGTTCTCCTCTGGTAACTTCTTACGACCGCGACGACCAGTGACAGTCGAAGTGGGTTTACGGAGGTAGAGAGGGATCGCCGATTTCGACTTAGGATAGCTGAATCGGGTAGAGAGGCGAATATACGGCTAAAAAGCCGATTGTAGCGTTAAGGCAAATAAAGACACGCCCGATGAGCCTGTTTACACTCTAAATGCACAAATAAGCAAATAAAGACACGCCCGATGAGCCGATTTACACTCTAAATGCACAAATAAAGACACGACCGAATGGGCAGATTTACACTTTATATTAATAAAAGAAGAGGATATAAGTGGGGGAAAAAGGATAAAAAGATTATAATTAAGCCTACTTCTAGAAAAACAGTAAAAGAAAAGAAAAAAGAGTTAAGTTAACCTACTCCTAGATAAATGAAGAAGCTGGGGTGGTACTGGGATTACGAGGTTGCTGACCCTTTTTCCTTCGATAGTTTGGATATATATACTACTCCCGAATCATGTTATAGGCGCCAATTTGAATTATCGACGTGATTTGAGGAGAATCGTCGTGAAATCGTCAACTGCTTCCTTCTGAGTCGACAGGATAAAAGTCGTTTTTCGTCTAAATTCAACCCCAATTTTTGTGTCGAAGCGTGATTCTCGGCGATTTCCAATGTTGGGCATCGCCTGCCGCTTTAAGTTAGTTGCAAGATTTGCGCTCAAATCTCGCATTCCTTTCTTTTGAAGTCCTTTTCTTCATCGGTTTAAATCCCCTCACGCTGACTCCTGCACCCGCCTCTTCCGTCGATTGATTGGAGAGGTCTAGTGGACGCCGTCAGCCGAAGTCAGTCTTGGGTGATCTGTGACTTCTCTCGTCAGCAGATTCTTTTGTCGGCTGTTTTCCCTGCCGGCTGATACCCTCAGCCGATTGTGAATGTCACGTGCTGTGCTTCGACTGAAACCGATTCAGATCAGGACGCGGGCTCCTCTTCGGTTAACCTTTTCTTTCATTAGCTGATGATTTCAACCGACGGTGTGCGTCACATATCGCTTTCTCGTGCGGCGAAAAATTTGGTCCAAATAATATGGAATAGTAAGTATATCCCTACAAAGTTTAATTTTTTATATTTATTATTTTAAAAATCTTAAGTTGTTTATATGTCTCTACCGTCAACGTCCGTTAGAAAAATATAGTTAGGTTAAATACTTAATCTTGGTTAGTGAGTGAGATAAATTTATCTTTTTATTTTTTTAGATATTATACTAAATCATAAATATATGTTTTAACCGTTGAAATTTGTGGAGAAACAAATTTATAAGAATAAAATTGGCATTTTGCTTATATTCTTTTAAAAAGTAAAAAAAAAAAAAAAAAAGTAAATGAACGGTAATACATTTGATGAATATACATAAATAATTTAAATTTTTTAAAAAATAAATATAAAAAATTAATTTTTATAAATGCTATTCAATAAAAAATAATACTATCCATATATTTCGAAAAATGTGTATAATATATATTTTATCCATCCAAAAATAGGGTGTAGTGCACTAATCGTTTCAAAATAAGCTATAGTTAGGATTTCCATAAATTTTTACCTTTAAAAAATAAAAAATAAAATGAAAATGCTACCCAAAAATGAGGTGTACATTTTCGAAAAGGGAAATGGAAAAAGCAGCTGTAAGGAACTTTCCGGTATCTCAGGGGCAATTTGGTAATTTCATCGTGAGGCCCAGACCCGAACCCTAGCAACGAAAGAAGAAGATATTCGCCAAATTCTCTCTTTTTTACTGTAAATTTGTATATGCTTCTTCATGTAAATCGATTTGTGGGAGATTCTCTTTTGCGCCTCTTCTCTCTTCGCAATCCACTCTAACCACATCTACAAGGTGATTTTTTCTTTTTCTCCGTAAATTTCTCTATGATTTTTGGTGCATTTTGTCGAATATTATCACCATTTCGTTAGGTTTATGTTGCATTTACTGATCATTTTGTAATATTTTATGGTTTTTATCTTAATTTGGGTGCGATTTATATGGATTTGTGTATTTTGTTGCGATCATATGATCGGATTAAGCATTTAGTTTTGCGTCGATAAATTATTTTTTTTGGTTTCTTTTCGAGATAAAGGGATTTTTCATATCTTGAGTTTGATCAAGCTATTGCAGCTCCAATCGCAAATCGAACCGAGTTTAAAATGTCGCTAGCCGTAGTTGTTCTTTGCTCGATCGAAGAAAATAGAAGCGAAAGAAGGTTAAAGTGGGCAATTTTTTATATATATTTTTGTTATACAACTAAACAGTGTAATCTCTCGGAGTGTAAAGCTTAATTTCAGATTTAGTTGTTGTAGTCAATTGTCCGAGCACGTTGCGTCGGTTTAGTGCAGGTTCTTGTCACTTTATGTTCGGCCATTGAATTATTTTTAGTTAATCTGATGTGAGATTTGAGTTGTGAGATTTGGGTTACGCCTCTATCGACGACGTCTTGGTGGTAAAAATTTAGTGATTTTCACGTAAATATGTTGCTTATGGTGTCTACATACTCTTTGAAATATCGCATTTGCTTATATGCCTCCGTAAAGTGTTAGGTTTGATCGACACCCTTCAAAGAATTGGGTGCTTGCTCCTATATCTTCTGTACACCAGCTCTGAACGGTCATGTTGATTGAGGCTAACTATGGGATGATTGTTTCTGAAGATCTGAATTGACCTTGGTGACCCTCATAAAGATGCCGCTACTTAATATTGAAAGTTTTCTCTGCAAACGCTGTTAGGGTTATAGTGAGCATTTTTCTTGCCGGTGTCAGGATTTTGATTTTATACATTGAAATATAGAACACTTAGAGAATGTGGGCGTAAACTTTAAAGGGTATATGAATATGTACAAATAGTTATATATTAAGGTGTACATATGTGATGAATGCCGTCTTCTATCTTATAAAGCATCCCCATCGACAAAGCCTATAAATTGCATAGAAATGTTAGTTTCCGATTGTTTTGTCCACTATTTAAAGAAGTTTTGTGTGAGACGATGATAAGCCTTGTAGCATTAAAAGAATGTGAGTTTCGTAAGATCAAAAGAGTTATAATACTAGATGCTGAATACGGTCGCCATTAATATCTGCTTATCCTAGTTAACAATCTTCTAAACTTGTAATCAGGCCAATTTCCAGATGTATTGTGATATATATTTACCATTCAGTAACAAGCTTTTAAGTACTACTTTTTTTTTATCTTGATCAACTGGGGCATATTTTCTGACAAACCCTATTTTGCAGCTGCATAGGTCTCCTCGAGGCATGTGAGTCTCTAGGCTGCTTTCGTCGCAGTAGTTTGCTAATGAATTCCTTCTGCTTGTGCTACTACTGCCCTGGAACTATCCTGTAATATTTACCTTGTACAGAACTCATGGGAGGCTGCATAGGAAAGGTTAGTCATTCATGGCAAGGAAAATGAAAATCTCGAGTGTTTTAATGCTATTAGCTCTTTAGATGTTTTGATGTTACAGTTCTCATTCTTTCTTCCCTTGCTTTTTCGACATCCTTTTCATGTCTGACGGCAAGCCATTACCTCTGTTTTAATTATTTTTTTTTCTTTTTCTGGTAAGTACTGATAGTAAGTACTGACAGTTACCTTTTTCTCTACCTCTCATAAAATTTTTGAGCAGGTGGGAAATAGAGAAGTTTTGAGTATTATAGTTCATTCGTAGGAGCTCTATTTCCTGATTATATGTTGTCTTTTACTTTATTGTCCTTATAATTTGGTCATTTCTATATCTTTGTTGTCCTTATAAATCTTTTTTCATCCTCTGCAGAGTAGAGGAGGTGACAATTCCGATGACAAGATTGATTTCAAAGGTGGAAATGTGCACGTAATAACTAGCAAAGAGAACTGGGACGAGAAGATTTCGGAAGCTAACAGGGATGGAAAGATAGTAAGCACTTGAATAGAACCTTCACTGCTAGCAAACATTAATAAATTAGAATATTTTGATATTTATGAAGTAGTAGTTGAGCAACATTGATGTATATTATAGCTGTCAAGAACATATGCATCAATAGAAGAATGGAATATTCTCTGATAGATTACATGCGTATGCGCTATGTTTCAATGGTTGGGGCCAGCATTTAAAACTGACCTATCAAAGAATTAAGAATAGAATGCTATCAACGTTAGTTACTAGTTTGGTATACATCTTTGCCTTTTTTTTTTCCAAGTTTTGAATTTAACGGTAAACTATTTGTGGGCTTCTGATAGGTTGTTGCAAATTTCAGCGCATCTTGGTGTGGTCCATGCAGGGTGATCGCACCTGCCTATGCTGAGTTATCTGAGAAGTATCCTTCACTCATGTTCTTGATAATAGATGTTGATGAGTTAATGGTAAGATCTTCTTGTCTCTGTTTGACCTTTTTAACTCTTTTTGTTGATAGCCGACTAACCAAGAAATATACTTCCCTTTAATGAGTGATCGGGGCATGTTTGGCCTGGCGGGAGCTTTTTCGTAAGTGTTGTTGTGTGAAACTGGCTGAAAAAGCACTTGGCTATTTTTGTTAATAAACCCAATATACCCTGCCAGAAGTTTAGCTTGCCAACAACATAACTAGATACACAAGTATTGATTTTAGGAGTTGGAAAGTTATTTTAGAAGTCAGGTCAAACAAGCACTTTAGGAGCACTCAAGCACTGAATGATACTTTTTCAAGTTTATTTTAAACCACTTCCTCATAGTATGACTAGCACGATTTTATTTTGTCAGTGAAATTTAGTGCACAAGCCTTTCTCTTCTTCTAATAAGGTTAATTTTAACTCCGACTTTTTAATGTTTCTTAATTGACATCATCCGGTTTCTGTATGCTTTCATTTTCTTCTTCGTGATATGGTGTTTGTTATTTGCTTGAATGCTTGAAATTTTTGTGAAGAAAAAGGGAAAAGGAAGTAAAGTGACTAGTGAAATTAAAAATAGAAATAGAAACCGGTCTATCCTCTCAAGAGGAGGACTTTTTGCTTTCCTAAAGTTGGTACTTGGAAATTAAAAAAATTTCAGTTTTTCTCGGCCTACTTTCGGTGCTTCTTCAAACGGCTCTTCTCCAGCAGTAGCTCAGTAAAAGCTCAAGCTTGGCCTAACAGACCCTCAGTCGCATAGCACTCCTTTCTTATGTGAGATAAGAAATCACTGGCAGCATGTTAACAGATGTTTCCTTTTCCCCTTTCCTTGGTGTTTCAGGACTTCAGCTCATCATGGGATATCCACGCGACGCCAACCTTCTTTTTCCTCAAGGATAGCAAGCAACTGGATAAGCTCGTCGGGGCCAACAGGCCTGAGCTCGAGAAGAAGATAATCTCTTTCGCCGACGTCATGGCCCAGCCCGCGAACTGAATCTGCAATTTCGTCGCCATAATCGACGAACATGGTTTCTCTATCCGTCAGATAGGAGTGCCGACGAACTTTGCACGCCTGAACTTTCCGCTTCGTCATTTCTTACCCTGTTTGTGTAAATATCCATCGCCGTTACTGTTAATGATGTCATAATGAGGGATACTACACTACCCTAAGATCTATGAACTGCTACTTGTGAGAGCTTAAGGAGGCAAGGAGGGTAAAAAGGACTAGACAATGTTGCTCCTTGGCTGAGAAAGTTTTAAGTTTGTTTATTATACGAGTGCTTTTTAATTTATGCGTTTGTTTTTTTATTCATACACTCCTCCCCAAAAGGAGTGTATGATGCACACCCCACCCATCCAATCAAGAGTAGGGTGTAGTTTACTGGTCATTTCGAAATGTTAAGTGAAATTCATTTCATCCCAAAATGATAGGGTGTAAGATGTATATATATATTTTTTGGGGTGTATAAAAAATATATTTTTTTAAAAAAATATTATTTCGACACTCCAAATGGGTAAGTCTCCTGGATGGATGGACTCGCATTGCGATTTCGGCAATTAGAGCTCCCTGAATTTTATCAAAGGAAAATTACGATTAGACAGATGATTTTATAAAGCTTAAAAACGCAGCATCACTTATATTTACTCTTTTTATTTCTAAAAATTAGTTTTTATTTCTAAAAAAAGAGTAGTTGGTACTTGATGCCTAAGTTTAGCTGTTTCACATTTGGAACTATTTTTATTTCAAAAAAAAAAAAAAAAAAATGTAAGAACTAAAGAACGTGTTGAATTCTTCTTTAATTTTTATTACTTTTTTCTCAAGTGCTAGAACAGAAAGGACGAATTTTTCTAATAATATGTTATATGCTTTGAAGTATCAAAAGAACTTTATCAGCTATAGTGAAAGTTTCAACTTTGTTTGTTTAATTACTTTTGGGATTAAATTGTTAATATTGAAACTAGTGCTGATGCACATAAATTAGGATCAAATTTTAAGGACTAATAAATTACTTTTAAAAGAGAGAGAGAGAGAGAGAGAGAGAGAGAGAGAGAGAGAGAGAGAGAGGAAATTGTGAAACGTACGTTGTAGAAACAAACGGTGCAGGTGAATGAAAATTTGGATACGTCGACAAATGGCATCGACCGACCCCGGTCCCCAGAATCCCCAACAAATCAACAATCCCCCAAACCCCGCATGCGACCGTCCGCACAAAACGACGACGCACGACCCTCCAATCGGTGCAGACCCACGGCCTTGGCCCCACCCGCAAATAGTAACTCCACGACTCTATAATCAACATGTCAAAATTCACTAATCGACCGCACCTATTCATAATTCATAATTTATAATATAAATATATTATCAGAGTAGTCTCGCATATAGATATTTTATCCTGTCCTCTCAAATAATTAATTTCCATAAAAAGTTATGTGCCCACATGGCATGCTAACATCTCACTATTATAGTATATCAATTCCACATAAATAGGCCAATGATTAATCAAGCATGATCTATATCTTATCTAGTATAAAATAAACATAACCATCTACAATATGCTAAGTCTCAAATCCACCAAAACATGTACAATAATCAAATAAACATCAATCCACATGATTTAGGCCATTTTCCATGCTTACATCTCACTCATATTGGTTGTACATTAAATCTTGCATGCTATCAATCATAGAGGATAACATTCTTTTAGGTAAGCTTTCATTCATCATAAACATGGATATCCAAATCTTGCAAGTTTTCATAAGTCATAACATGAATATTTATCTTGTTATTCCCAAACAATTATCATTACTAAGATTACCTCTTAATCACATATATAAGTACACTAAACATGCATACATTCTAACAGATAAAATTAAAGAACTGTCTACCGGTTCTGGAGGCGAAGCAACCCACCTGAATCGCTTTTCGCAGGCAAAGCTGAAGTCGGTGAAGTGCGTAGTCACTCACTATCAACATCCGCCTAAACCGCACCCTCGGCACATGATCACTCGCGCCTCAACCACAGCCAACACCACCACCAAGTCCATTGCCAAACAGCCCACAATCAACACCATAGTCAACACCCCAAAACAGTACTTGCTATTTTGCAAACCAGCACAAAAAAGAGAGTTTTTCACCTGCGCGCAGTCCTCCGAAAAATCTAGAAAAATCACGGCTGCTATCCTTGCGACGAGTAGATGTAAATCGAGTATTTATACTTCTCGTTTCGACACCTGTAGATTCAGATATAAATAAAATACCATGATAATATTCAAAATTTCAACATGATATTCATAAATTTTTAGGATCCTCTTAGGTGTCAACATAAAAATGCTCCTCCGTATACTGTTAACACAACCATACAAAAAAATTTCCAAAAATCATGATATTTCCGTAGAGCCCATTTTTCTCCCATTCAAACACGTGATATTGTGGGGCCCACTTTGTTAGTTTAACGCGGCCCACTACCCGATAATGGGGTAGCACATTCTCTCGCCCGTACGACACGTGTTGAAATCTTATTGGCCATTTTTAACTTTTTTTTAATTTTTTTATTTTTTAATTTTACCGCCCCATTACATTAGCAATTACCAATTTCAGAAAAAAAAAAAAAACTTAATAATATGTCGAGGAAATAATAATAATATTCAGAAAATTATAAATAAATTTATACTAATTAATATTTTAATATAAAATCACTACTTAATTTCTAATTAACCTCTTTACCGTCTCACAAATAATATTATATTGTAAATTCGTAATAACATATATATTAATAACATTTAATCCTCAGTATGTACATTGCAAATATATTTTTTAAAAAAATACTATTTTGATATAAAATTGTCTTATTATTTTTTATTAGACATTTTATTATCTTACCAGACAAAATGATAAGTATTAGTGTTGGGCCGCTACTATATTTAGAAGGAAATTTTTTTATTAACAGATTTTAAAAATAATATAATTATATAAAAATAGTTTTTGAAAAAAATATTTATAAAATAAGACTTATGTGGTGCATAATTACTATTTTTAAGTGCAGTAAAATAATTTGTCGTTTTTAAAAAATAATTTGCCGTTCGTTGAAAACAGTAAAACAATTCATCCACAGTTTTAGAAAAAGCTGAATTATTTATTATTTTTTAAAATTAGTCAATTATTTCGCTTAGACCTAATTTTATAAGAGTAATACTCCTATACCTTTTTTTATTTTAAATATCGTTAATTCATTTTTATTCAACTGCTCATATTTTATTATTTTTTAATTATGACATACAAAAATAGATAAATTTGAGAGAAGTACTAGTTACCATGTACCCAGAAAAAAAGAGCATTTTGATTTTTGATTTAGGAATAGTTCAATAATTTTATCTCTACTTTGTAAGTTTTTATTTTTGAAAAGATTATAAATTTTAAATATTTTAATTTAGCGAGAGTTTTTTAAATTAAGTAATTTTAAAATATTCTAAATTATAATTTTAAAACTTCTTAAATTAATGTCTAAATTTAAATATTTTTTTATTAAAATTTGAATTAATTTAGTTCGTACAATTTTATACTAAGAATAAATTTGAATTATACCCTATATTTTTATTAAATCAAATATTTAATCACATTCAATTTTTTAAAATAGTGATACAAAATTAATTTGTAAATTAGTGAAATTTTAAAAAAAATTTAAACACATTAAATATGTTGAATTTGAATATTTATCCATTTTCAATTTTTTTTAAATAGTGATAAAAAATTAATGTCTAAATTAGAAGAATTCTAAAATTTTTTAACCATATTGAATATGTTGAATTTGAATATTTACCCAAATTCATTTTTTTTCAAAATATTAATATAAATTAATTTCTAAATTGTAATTTTAAAATTCCTTAAATTAATATCTAAATTGTAATTCTAAAACTATTTAAATTAATACTTAAATTGTAATTCTAAAACTTTTAAAATTAATATCTAAATTTGTGAAAGGTATATCAATCAAAAATTTCATTATATATTGAATTTAAATATTTATCCACTTTTAAAATTTTTAAAATAGTGATATAAAATTAATGTCTAAATTAGAAGAATTCTAAAATTCTTTAAATATATTAAATATGTTGAATTTGAATATTTACTTATATTCAATTTTTTAAGAAATATTAATTTAAATTAATGCCTAAATCGTAAATCTAAAACTTCTTAAATTAATGCTTAAATCGTGATTCTAAAACTTTTAAACTAATGTCTAAATTATAATTTTAATTTTTTTAAAATTAATGCTTAAATTATTCTAAAATTAATGTCTAAATTTGTTAAAGGTCTATCAATTAATTTTTTAAAAAAATTTGTGATATTTAATTACGAAAATACCCTATTTATGAAGCTATCTTTTAGCTATTAAATGATTAATAATTATAATTTTTTTTATTATTTATAAAATTAAGTACAAAGTATTTCTCATTTTATAAATAAAAAACTTAAATATCTATTTTTTAATTAAAAAATTGTATAGAATTAATCATCTAAAACTATTTTTAGAAATATATACTTTCAACTTTTGAGCCCTAATAATTGGTGGAAAATACTAAATGTACGCTCATTTTTGGGTGTACATCGTACACCCCACCCATCCTAGGATGGATGAATTTCACCTATCACTTCGAAGTGATGGGTGAGAAGCTTCCATCCTTGGATGGATGGGGTGTAGAATCTACACCCAAAAATAGATGTAAAAATAGCATTATTCATAATTGGCGGTAGTAATAGTATGGATTCAGAGTCAAAAAATTGGGCGTTGGCTCTTCTAAATTACCATTCTCAGCACTACTAGTTGTTATTATATAAATAATAATAATGATAATAAGAATAAGTTAAAAAAAAATAATAATAATAAAAATTCCATGACTATCACCTGTAGACTTGGTCAAGTTATTAACCAGACCACAAAACTAAGTTCTTAAATATTGGATAGTTGAAAAGGATGGTTTTGTACAGATGGTTTAAATAATAATAATAATAATAATAATAATAATAATAATAATAATAATAATAAGATCTGAAATTTAAAAGTATTTAGATTTTATTTGGAATTATGAAAAAATTGTATTATGTACGATAAAAAAATATAATAAAAAATTATTCTGTTTATTTTTATTGGTAATATTTCGTTTCATATGTGATAATTAGTCATATCGGAAACATAAAAATACATTTCTATCCGCTTTTGATTTTACTTTATTTTATTTAATAGCGTTATATGAAACTGGTAATTTTTTAAATAAGATATCGCTACTGTCCCTTTATTATTATTATTATCAAAAACTATTTTTGTCTCTAAAATTTTTGGATCTCTTTTTATGTCACTCCAACCAATTTTCTCCTCTTAGAGCAGCTGCTCAATTTTTTCAACATATAGCAAGAATTTGAAGGTCCAAATCTGTAGCACAGTAACACCCTATTTGGTTTGGGTACAAAAAGAGAATAAGCCTCCTTTGTACCCAAATACTATTGAGTTAGGGAAAAATAGGCTGGTACACCTATTCCTCCTTATCAGATTGTTCCGGTCAAAACCGGGACAACCCGGTAATAGAGGATTTGTGTCCCCCCCCCCCCAACCCAACAAGGCCCGAACCCCCCACCCAACAAGGCCCTGACAAGGCCAGGCCGCCCTCTATGACCCTTCCAAGGCAGAGTGTTTTTTTTTTTTTTTTTTTTTTTTTTTTTTTTTTTTTTTTTTTTTTTTTTTTTTTTTTTTTTTTTTTTGCATGCTTCTTTTTACTTTTTTATTTTTTATTTTTTTAATTAAAGTTTTTAAATTTTAAAAGATATTTAAATTTTAAATTTTTTATTTTATAAATTTTAATTCTTTTAATTTTATTTTTTAATAAATTTAAAAATTTTATTTTATTTTTTTTTGTAAAAAAATATATTAATTTTAAAATTTTAAAATTTTAAAATTTATACAATTTTTTTATAATTTTTTTTAAATTTATATAAATTTAAAAATTAAAATTTTTACTCCTATTTAAAATTTAAAAATTAATTTTTTTTTTGCTCCCACTTAAAATTTTTATAAAAATTAAAATTAATAAATATTAAAATTTGAATAAATTTTGAAACTTTATTTTTTTAAAAAAATAAAAAAAATGAAGGATATTTTAGTCTTTTAACTCAAAAGTCAATTCTCTATTTCTCTTATTCTTCAATTACTTCCTAACACTATTTTTCTTATACCCGTTACTAACCTAAAATCCAACCAAATACAAATTTACAATAGTTTCAGCTTGTTCAAAAATTATACTTATCTCTGGTACTACTAGTTCTTCCTTATACCTCAACCAAGCGAAGCCTAAATAAATCATGGATTCAATTAAATAAAAATCTACTATGAAATGAAAATAGATCAAAATTTTTGAATCATAATTAAAGTATAAAATCTAATATTTGTGGGCGTGTTTGGTTCAAAATAAAAATTAAAATCGAGTTTCCAATCAAAAACGAAATGATAAAACCTTTCAATATATTTGGTTTTCAATAATAATTGAAATATGATTGATTCCTACTTTTAATATTTTAAAAAAAAAAATAATTAAAAAAAATTAAAATATAAAAATAAAAATAATTTAAAATTGAGTTTGCACCTCAAAACATAAAATTAAACTTATAATTTAAATTCAAACTAAAAGTTAAATATTAAAATTTACATCAAAATATGAAAATGGCAAACCAAATATGCCTACATATGTTGTATTTTAAGTGGTGTAGCTCTCTGAACATATAACTAATAATTTTCAGAAAATAATTTCACTATCACCATTGAATGTTATAGTGTCTGGTATCTTACATAAAAAATCACCATTGACCAGAGTAAAGGCCTATTAGTAGTAACCAAGTGCCAAAATAACAACCACCCTTCTCATCTCATATAGAGAGACTCTTAGAAGTCATTCAACCCCAGAATTGGCTCATCACATGTTGTGTTGTGTAGGTGCCAAAGAAGGGCACTTTCAGAGCCTGGAAAAGGCCAACACAATATTTTGGAACAATACATACTTTTCCAGTATCTTCCAAGGGAGAAAAAATTACACTGCTAGACCCTCAAACTTTTAGTCTTGAGTTTTATTTGGTCCTGGAACTCGGAAGTCGGAGGAGGTCCGGCGTCCAAGCTTTCCAAAGTGCTTCATCTTAGTCCTTGCCCGAGGCGGCACACATACGCATAGGTAGATCAGCCCCATCTCGTGCTTTCGAATCAGCCATCCAATTTTTAATTGCAAAAATTGCTGCAACTAAATGGACGGCAGATATTGAAATATGAGATGATATGCGATGTATTCACCGCTTTACAAAGGCAACTAACAGGCACTAAAATGACACACTTGCACAAGTTCAGGCCATCATAACATCCAACTCGGGTAAAAAAAGTCCAAGGACTAGCGGCACAATTTACCCTTCTTCCCAGGAACAGGGAGAAAGAAGATATTCCAACTCAAATATATTGAGTAGATTTGGATGAATCACTAGACATAGAATACATGAAATTATATAACTCAGATAATAAGATGCGCATCAAGTGCCAGAGTTTCACAAGTAGCAGATAAAATGCTCAATTTTTAAGCACTCATGACCATGGAAACACCTTCAAAGAGCACTCATACAAAAGTAATACAAGATACAGGAACCAAGAACCCTGAAAGTCATTTTTAGTAGAAACCCATAGTTGAATACAGTTACAGCACAAAGCAAAATACAGAAACTGAAATTGAATTCACAGTTCAATATATAATAAGACTACAAATACAAACAAGCCCATTGCAACATATCGAATAGATATTTATATATATTTGAGATTCGAGGAGAAAAAGAGATATCTATGTTATTCGCCGTTGCGAAGCTAAAGTTGCTTCGAAACCTCACCGACCCTTAGGGTTCATGATCTGCGAAAAGACCGCACTGGGCGTGAGCCCGTCCGAGTCCTCGCTGGCAACACTCCGCCCTCCAATACTCATCGACGTGGTGGTCGCGGACGTGGTGGTCGTGGTGGTCGATTCCATCGACGGGTCATCGGAACCCTTCTTCACTGCCGCCATCATGAGCGGTGTGCCCTCATCGGACATCCCACCAATCAAGCTCCCGCTTTCCTCAGCACTCTCTTGTAGCTGAAGGGCGAATTCGAGATTCCACAGCACATCACCCATCGACGGCCTTTCGATACCGACATCAGCCACGCACTTCTCCGCCGTCTCTGCAAACTTCTTGAAGCACTGAGGCGCGATCTTGCCCTTAAGATATGGGTCGACGATCTGATCAAGAATGCCTTTCTTTTGACAATGTAATGCCCATTCAGCTAAGCTGACTTGCTCTTTTGGAAGAGTAGGGTTTAGGGCAGGACGTGCGCACAAAACTTCAAAGAGCACAACACCAAAAGAGTACACATCAGATTTTTCAGTCAGTTGCTGCCGCCGGAAGTACTCTGGATCAAGATATCCGAAACTGCCTTTAACCACTGTGCTCACGTGGGTGTGGTCGAGAGTGGGGCCTGTCTTGGAGAGCCCGAAATCAGATACCTTGGCCACCCATTTCTCATCCAATAGAATATTGGTCGTCTTCACATCACGGTGGATAATTGTATGCTTCGCGCCCGTGTGGAGGTAATGCAAACCGCGGGCAGCCCCTATGCAGATTTCAAGCCGCTGCTTCCAGGAGAGCGGCGGCTTTTGGGTCTTGTAGAGATGCTCACGCAGCGTGCCATAGGCCATGTAGTCGTATACAAGAATCATTTCATTCTTCTCTTCACAATACCCGATCAGGGAGACCAAGTGGCGGTGGCGTAATTTTGAGAGCATTTCTATTTCAGTTTGGAACTCATGGATACCTTGCTCAGATAAGGGGTTCCCGCGCTTGATCGCAACCTTGGTGGACCCATTATCGACCTCCCCACGATAAACCTTTCCAAACCCGCCAACACCCAGAAGAAGAGCCTCATCAAAACCATTGGTGGCAGCTTGGATTTCAGCAAATGAGAAATGGCGGCAGAGATTGGATGGCAGAGACGAGGCATAGCTCCCTGTAGTGTTCGTCTTGGCAGACCCCGCAGAGTGAGAGTTACCATATAATGAGAGTGGTAACCAACCAGACGGCCCGTCGCTAATAACCATGTCCTTTCCTTTCTTCTTCTGCCGCCTGCATAAAACGAACAAACAGAAAAAACCAAGAGAAAGAGCAGCAACGCCACCGATAATTCCTCCAACAATCACTGGAACTTTTGCTTTCCCGCCGCCAGATTGGTTCATATTCGGCTCCACGTCCGGCTGCGGGCGGGGAGGCGGATTAAGCCCAGCAAGACTGTTACCACTGTTCTGCAATTTAAAGACCTCAAGCCCATTTAATTCAGCATCGTAGTACTCCGGTTTGGTTATAAGATCGGGATGAAGGGCGACCCACAAATCAAACAATCCAGACCCAGTTGTGACTACCACATAGTCCTCGTAAACTGGTATCCCAATTCCGCCGCTCCAGGCAATGACATCGGCTCCATCTTGGGCAGTCTCGTTATTGAGATAGATATCAAACACCCTCTGGTTCACTTTAGTGATAGGGTACTGAATCTCGCAGAAATGAAGCCTAACAAGGTAATAGAACCCGGCGTCGACCGTAAGTATCCACGACAGATTGTAGTTTAGATTGATGTGGGCATCGGGCCCCATCGACCTGGCGGTAGCATATACATCTGTCGGCGCGATGTACTGAGGCAAACTGGCCGGGTATGTTATTGTTACATTCGGGTCATTTGCGTAGGTCACCCCCCACGCAGCCCCGTAAATGTACGGCGAATCGTCGTCCCACGACCGGTACAATCCAGAATCCTGAACAGGGGAGATGACCTGGCCCCCTACATTCAGTCGGTACATTGTTTGGAAGGCCGTGTCCTCGCTGATCGGGAACTCTGTCGGGTTCCCGCCATTCGCAAAGTACGGGGTGGACCCTGAGAATATGTCGGGGGGTGTTGAGACAATCTCGATCCCATTTATAAATGCGTAGGAATTTGTATGGTTGGCAGATGGGGTAAAGGTCAAATTAAGGCCATCGGAAGTGACATTGACGGAGAATTCCCGACTGAGGTAGGCATAGTTTAGGGCGTTGGCGGTTTGGTACGCAGAAAAGTTGGAAAGGAGGGTGATCGGGCCTGCAGTGACGGAGAAGAGACCGTCCGAGGCAGAGCGGTTGGAGTAGTTGGAAGGGTAGAAGTAGAGGCGAACGAATTTGCGGCCAGGGCCGAGGGGGAAGGAGTAGGTGTAGGGTGAAGAGAAAAGGCGGGCCGTCATGTAAGGGACGCTGGGCACAGAGGAGTCTTGGGAGGATGCGCTGGAGGCGACGCCGTTCAAGGAAGGGGCATACTTCGATCCGGAATCGCCGTTCCAAGGTCGGTTATCGGTGTCATTTGACTGTCCGGACGCACCGCAATTCAAAAGGATGTAATCCCTAGGGTGGTAGGTGGAATTGGAGGTGGAATTGGCTGCGGCGGCGAAGTTCGGACCGGAGAGTGAGCAGATCAAGAATGAACAAGAAGCCCATATTAGGGTAAAAGGAAGGTATTGATGGTTCATCATAGGATAGATCAAGATATCAAGATCCGAATCTCTATTTTTAGGAAGAGATTGCGCGCAAGTTTAGGGTGGTTTGAGGGTTTCTACTCGAAGATCAGTACATTACACACCAAAATGGGATCTTTTCAATGTTAAGGGTTCCGATCCAGAAGAATCGCACCAGTAACTAGGGTTTCTAGTCACCAATCACTGGACTAACAATAGGATTTGGCGACTCACAATCTAAAACGGGATCATTTCGACACAAGGAGAAACCGCAGATCCAGCAAAAATCGAGCTTAATGGCAGGATTCAGCTGCTTAGATCACCGTTTCAAGCACTCCGATCCAGCGAAAATCAAATCTGGAGAGAACAAAAAAAAAAAAAAAAAAAAAAAGAAGAAAAAGACGGCAACAAGCTAAAATCAGTGCAAAAAATGGCGAAATCTGGAAGATAAACAGAGATTTAGCTCAAAAATTCGGGAAAAAAGCGGTCGATCGACAAAATTACATAAAAACTTACACGAAATCGATCCAAAAAACCCTCAAAAATCGGGGAGAGCGAGAGAGCGTTACCTGAGAAAGGAGGGAGCTGTGAGAGTACCAGGAGAGAGAGAGAGAGAGAGAGAGAGATAGGGTACGCGGAAGTAAAAGGGTTGTCGTGCTTTCGACTACTAATAATGTTTAAAAAAAAAAATTAGTAATGTGTATGTGTTTTGGACTTGAGTACGCTATCAACAACATTTTCCAAGAGGTAAATATCTAAGTTCCTTTACATTTACATCCCTGTATAATGATCTATTTGCATTACGCACCTCTGTATAATCCATGTCTGCGTTTACGCGTGTGTGTATATCACACTAATTAATAAGCATCCTGTAATAAATGATCCATCTCTGTCGAATCTAAATTTCATTTTGAGCTATGTTATTTATATATTTATTTTTAAATATATATTTTATATTTTATTCATCTAAGAAGGAAGTGTAGTTCACTGATTATTTTAAAATTTTCAATAAAATTCATTTCATCCTAAAATAAATAAAGTGTAAGATGTACATCCATTCAGGAGTGTACATCTAGCGTTTTTATTTTTATTTTTATGTGTCACTAAATTATACTTTAGTCCTCAAACTATTTTACCATGATATTTTAATTCTCTAATTCGAATATTTTTAAATTATTATAGAATATATGGATTATAGACGCATACAAAAGACGATTGAAAACTAAGAACTCATTCATTACACTTTATGACTTAACTACGACACTCACGAATTTCGATTTAATTCAATTCATCTAAATATTAAATTTATTATTAATTTTTGTCCTACTGATTAATTTACTAATCGTCTATCAAAAAAAAAAAAATTAAACATAATTTAATTAATAAATAATTAATATATTAATCATTATCGTGTTAGTTATCATAACACTGTTATATCACCATTATTATAAGTCACAACTACATTCCGCGTTGCCAACTCAAATACATTATAACATAAAATAAATATTTTGGGGCCCACAATAACAAAAACAAAAATATATATAAATAATTAATGTTATAGGGGTGTAAATTTGTCTAGACACTAATAAGTAAATAAGTGGAACTATGTGTGTTAAATGGTGTTTTTGCACCGTTAAAGAAGCAGAAGAGGGATTACGTGATGACCAGCCGTTGCTAGCTTGGCTTGGGGTCGTTCGATCGGGATCGTGGGGCCCACAGTGGGTAGGGAATCTTGGAAAGGGGTGCGATCACAGCCGTTGGATCGGGGCCTGTTTGCACGTCGGCCGTTGATGAGACGCGGAACGCGGGAGTTTGGGGGTTGCGGGGGGAGGGGAGCGATCCACAGCGCGAGATTAGCTGGATCGCTCTGGGCCAATCAGCACGTGCCACGTCGTATATTTGACATTTATTAAATAGAATATTTGTTTTTTGGATTGGCACCAAATTTTAATTTGTTTTAGTAACTTAAGCCAAGACCACCAAATTTTAATTCGAAGGGCATATTTGCGCGGGAGTTATGCAAATATGCCCTTCGAATTTGTTGTTATTTATTTTTTAGCAAAAAACTTATAAAATGATTTTTTTACTTTTCAGCTTCAAAACCACCAATCCCACCACCACCACCACCACCACATCTTCACCACCACCACCACCACATCTTCACCACCACCACCACCACATCTTCCTCTGGTCCTCTGGTCGCCGCCCTCGTCGTCTTCGACCCGGCAGTGGCGGTGACGAGACGGTAGAGTTTGTAATAAAAATCAATACGTGAGAAATAAAATAAAATAAAATAAAATAATTTTTTTATATTTAAATTAATTAAGAGTAGATATTTAATTCAGAATTAAATATAATTTTCTAACTAGGTCGACAGTAGAAATACTTTTATAAATGCTAGATTATTTCAGAAAGATAAATACGAAAATAAAAATTTTACAATAATAAATGGACTCTTTACAAAAAAAAAAAAAAAAAAAAAAAAAAAAAAAAAAAAAAACTATATGTAATTATTTTTTATAAAAAAAGAGTAAGTTGCTATTCTTTTATGCAGCAATCATTATATATAATATATATATATATATATATATATATATATATATATTTGGTTCGACCGGAAATAAAATTTTCATAATATTTTATAAAATAATTTTCCAACCGGAAATAAAATTTTCATATGTTTTGTTTTTTAAAAAGGTAGGTTTTTTAGAAAAATGTTCAAATTTTATAAAATAAATTAAAAAAAAATTATCTGAAAAATAAAGTGTGAAAAAGAGTTTTTTAATATTCTTTTTTTTTTAAAAAAAACCAAACACTTTCTTATTAAATGTTCTTTTTGAGGCCATGTAATAATTAAGTAATAAAAATTTTGAGATAATTTAACTACAAAATTGATTGCTGGTCATTGTCAGATTATTTTTAGAAATTTGATTTAGATACCCCCCATCATTACTTCGTAAAAAAAAAAAAAAAAAAAAAAAAAAAAAAAAAAAAAAAAAAAAACTGAATAAAAAAATTAAATTCAGCAACTTATTTAAAAAAATTTAAAATTTAATAATTTAATTGAAAAAATGAAGCTTCAGAGGTCTAAAAAATATGGCATCTAAAATTTACGGTATTTTTTAAAAATGTTGTGGGCCACACGTCGCATATTTGACAATTATTTTTAGGATAGATTTTTTTTTTTTTTTTTTTTTTTTGGATTTGCGTCAAATTTTTATTTTGTTCCAACTTACCCATTTAATTTTAATTTTTATATTTAATTTTGAAAAAATTTAAATAGAATGATAAGGAAGTAGCTAATTTAGTTATTCCACTGTATTTTTTTAAAAAAGTGTAAATATTAAGCCAGTATTCATACAATTTTATGTAAATATGAGTTATGCAAATATGCCTTTCAAATTTATTATTATTATTTATTTTTTAGAATTAATTTTATATAGATCTTTATAACATATCAAATAAAATATATATTTTTATAAAGTTCAACTTTTCATATTTATCAGTTCTAAAATATTCGTTAAAAAAAATATATTTAATTATAAATTAAATTCTTAATCTTAACCGTTAGTTAGATAAAATTATATTTTTAGCCTCTTAAGTATATTTTTTAATAATTAAAAAATTTTAAAATTATATATTTATAAGAACAAAATTAATATTTTATTTATATTTTATTAAAAATAAATCGTAAGCTAACGAAAAAAAATGAGAGAAATATATTATAAACAACTAAAAAATTTTAAATAAATAAATATAAAAAAATAAAATTTACAGAAATATATCAGTTATTCGATAGGTTTATATTGAGCTGTATGAAATTAAAGCTATTTTTTTTTAAAAAAAAAGACGGATAAAATGATCATTTACTCCTACAAAATTATTTGTCAAAAAAAAAGAAAATCATCTTCTTTCTCAATTAAATCTCGATAAAAAGCAGGTCGAATTTGATCCTCACCATATATTTCGAAGGATCCATTCATTCTCCGACAAAAAAGTTTACATTTAATTCGCCGGATTAACTTCATCTTTAAAACCAATGGTGGAATCAATCCCGCCCGCCACCATCACCGCATCCTCCTCTGGTCGTCGTCATCTTCCTAAGCCGTCGTCATCTTCCTCGGCCGTCATGAGACGGTGGAGTTTGTAATAAAATTCAATATGTGAGGAATAAAGTAAATTTTTTTATATTTAAATTAATTAAGATTAGATATTTAATTCATGATTAAACATAATTTTCTAACGAGGTTAGGAATATTTTTATAAATACGAGATTATTTTAGAAGAATAAATTTTTTTACAAGAATAAGTATTAAGACTTAAGAATCGACTTTTTACTTTAAAACTATATGTAATTATTTTTTATTTCTTATACAAGAATGGGTAGGTTGCCATTTGTCAGGTAGAAAGCGAGAATTTAATTTTCGAAAAGATCAAAAGTTATGCAATTACAAAAACTTAAAATTAAAATTGAATGTGTTAAGTATATTTATGTCATTCAAAGTATATATATATATATATATATATATATATATATATATTTTGAACAACTAAAATGTTTAAACATTTATATTTTAGTCTATAATATTTTTTTTTTCACTGCTAAATTTTAGGACTATTAAATACTTAAATAATACATACTTAAATTTATAATTTATTATATATTTAATATACACGCATTATGAATGTTATAGAGTATATATGATATATGGTGTATCAGGTGCATATAATTAGAAAAAAAAAATAAAAATCTTTAGTGATACACAATAAAAAACTTTTTATATAAATCATTTTCGTAATATTTATTTAACTATAACTACTTATTTTTTTAGTCCATAATAATATAAAAGTTTAAAATGAATATTTAAAAAGTTAAGTGGAGAATGGCCCCCCTCAGTCTACATATGGCTTCGAGGTTGCCATTCTTTTATGCATGCATACTTGGTCCGATCGCATTAGGAGCTGAATATTTTTAAATTTATTACTTACTGACGATCTGATTTTTAATTTACTAAAAAGATGTTTAATTATTATCTCAAAAAAATAATTATAAAATAATTTTCTGACCAGAAATAAACTTTACATCCATTTTGTTTTTAAAAAGAGTAGTTTTTTTTTCTAAAAAAAAAATAATTTATAAAAAAGAAATCTTTTAAAAAAATTCTGGTAATTAAAAGTGTGAAAAAGAGTAATTTTCTATAAAAGTTTTAAAATAAATAATTTTCCACACTTCTCTACCAAATCAAACACTTTCTTATTAAATGTCTTTGCTGAGATCACCTAATAATTAAGTAGTAGACAATTTAAGATAACTTAATTATAAATTGACTCTTAGTCATTGTCATATTATTTTTTGATATTTGTTTTAGATACCCCATCATCACTTTATGAAAAAAAAAAAAAAATTAAAAATTCACCGATTTATTTTTTAAAAAAAATTAAAATTTAATAATTTAATTGAAAGAAATGAAAAAAAAAAAATATCGCAGAAGTTCATCCATGAATGATGTAATTTGTTGTTATTTATAAATTATTTATAAGGTTATTAATTATAATTTAATTTTTATTTTTAAATTTTGATTTATTATATTTGGAGGCTCAAACTTTTAAAATATTCCATGGCTTTCAATTTTCATTGCTTAGAAAGATTGAGGTCTTATGTTACATACCAAATTATTGTTTCTAAGTGGAATAGTTAATTTCTTTTTTTTTTTGTTTACATCTCAAAATATTTTTTATTTGTATAATCAAATTGCATATATATATATATATATATATATATATATATATATATATATATATATATATATATATATATATATATATTGGTACACCAACATTTAATTGAACCTAGTAATTTAAATTTTAAAATGAATAGTGAGCTCAAGAAGTTGAGGATCTTACAACTTTATAATGTACTAGTGTAGTGACCCGCACGATGCAGCGGACAGATATTAGTATAACTAAATTTATACCCAATCTATCACAATAATATACACAAATTGTTCTAAGATCTCGATATATATCAATTCAATATCAAATCACGGAATGAAATCATGCTACGACAAATTTGGGGCACTCACCAGGATTTCACCATTTTAGAAGAGGTTGGAGATGAGCACCAAAAATTCGGAGAGCCTCTTGGGGGTGAAAAATTTTGAGGCGAAATATCAAAACACCGCCGTGCGCACGATTCCCGCCACGGTTTGCCCGAAGCCGCCCTCCGCGGTCTCTCCACTCCTAGTACTGATGGTCGTGGCCTCTACCGCCGTGGTGGTCGCCGCCGCCACCGCCTATACCTCAAGAATTCGAATTTATCGACTTCTCTAAGAAATTAAACCTCAAAAACGTGGTAGAGAGGATATGTGGATGGGAGAGAGATAAAAGCAGAGTTTGAGAAAGAGAGAGTGGGGGAGAAGATGAGGGGATGTCGGGTGAGAAATAAAAGAGAGTGAGGAGATGATGAGGAGATGTCGGGTGAGAAAAGAATGAGACGGTAGATAAGAAAAAAAAAATAAAAAAAATAAAAAAAAAATCTCAAAAATAGAAAATATACATGGGATAATTAATTGAAGCTAATTAATTGGGATAATATTTTTTTTCATTGACTAATTATTAATTAAGTATTTAATTGGAAAGAGGAATGAAGGAAAGAGTGAAGGAAAAGAAAGATTAAACCATGAAGGAAATGTTGACATGTGGCAAAAATTAGGAGGAATCATATATATATATATATATATATAGGTACTAGTAGGTGACTCGCGCGATGCGGCGGACAGATATTATTATAACTAAATTTATACCCAATCTATCACAATAATATAAACAAATTGTTCTAAGATTTCAATATATATCAATCCAATATCAAATCACGAAATGAAATCATGCTACGACGAATTTAGGGCACTCGCCAGGATTTCGTCATTTTAGAAAAGGTTGGAGATGAGCAAAAAAAATTCGAAGAGCCTCTTAGGAGTGAAAAATTTTGAGGCGAAATACCAAAACACTGCCGTGCGCACGATCCCCGCTACGGTTTGCCCGAAGCCGCCCTCCGCGGACTCCCCACTCCCAGTGCTGATGGTCGTGGCCTTTGCCGCCGTAGTGGTCGTCGCCGTCACCGCCTATACCTCAAGAATTCGAATTTATCGACTTCTCAGGTTCCGTTTGGAACCTGGTACAAGGGGGGGATAAAGGGGATATCCCTCCCTTTGTACCAAACAGATTTTTGGGGGTGGGAAATAGTTGTTCCCACCCCAATGGATACACAACTAGTTCCCACCGCTAGGTGGAACAACTCCACTAGTAGAGTTGTTCTACATACTATTTCCTTTTTTTAAAAAAAAAAAAAAATTATAAAATTTTAAATTATAAAATATTTAAATTTATAAAATTTAAAATTTATTTTTAAAATTTTATATATTTTAAAATTTTTAACTTACTTTTTAATAAATCTAAAAATATAATTTTTTTATATTTTTTTAAAAATTTATTAATTTTAAAATTTTTAAATTTATGTAAATTTTTTAATAATTTTTTTTTAAAATTTATACTAATTTTAAAATTAAAATTTTTGCTTATACTTTTGTAATTTTTTAGATAATTAAAATTAAAATTTTTAACATTTATAAATTTATAAATTTTAAATTTTATAGCTTTTAAAATTTTTAACTTTAATTTTTAATAAATTTATCAATTTATAAAAATTTTAATTTTATTATTTTTACAATTTATACAAATTTTTAAATTTTTAATTTTAATTTTTAATAAATAATTCACCAAATTTTTAAAATTTTTAAATTTATAAATTTATACCTATTTTTATATACAAAATTTTGAATTTTAAAAAAATTATAAATTTTAAAAATCCAAAATTTTTTTAATAATTTTTTTTATATATAAGTAAATTATAAATTTTAATAAGTTTTTTAATAAATATTTTAAATTAAATATTTAAAATTATATCAGTAAAATTTTTATCTTAAATTAAAAATATAATCACTTCTATTCTTATTATTCATCTTTAACTTACCAAACATAATTTTTCTTATCCCCAGTACAACTCTTATACTCAACCAAACATAAAATTACTATAATTTCTGTTTGTATCTAAACTTATAGCTATTCCTGGAATAACCAGTTTTCTCTTATACCCGAACCAAATGCAGCCTAAGAGATTAAACCTCGAAAACGTGGTAGAAAGGATATGTGGATGGGAGAGAGATAAAAAACGTGGTAGAGAGGATATGTGGATAGGAGAGAGATAAAAGCAGGGTTTGAAAAAGAGAGAGTGGGGGAGAAGATGACGAAATGTCGGGTGAGAAATTAAAGAGAGTGGGGAGAAGATGAAGAGACGTCGGGTGAGAAAAAAAAAATAAAAAAAATCTTAAAAATAGAAAATATACATGGAATAATTAATTGGAGCTAATTAATTAGATTAATATATTTTTTTCGTTCACTAATTCTTAATTAAGCATTTAATTGGAAAGAGAAATGAAGTAAAGAGTGAAGGAAAAAAAAAAATTAAACTATGAAAAAAATATTGACATGTGGCAAAAATTAGAAGGAATCATATATATAGGTATAGGCATAGATAGATAGATAGATAGCTTAAAATTTTGAATTGGATAAAAAATGGATCCAGCCGCACAATTCAGGCGAAATGGTCAATTTTTGGGCGCCCAAATTACAGCTCAAACATGTGGGCTCTTCGAGCCAGGGCCTTATTTAAATCAAGAATATCTTCTCGCACCAACCAAATAAACGGACGGATTTTATGACCCGCTGCTACGGATGGATATGCTGTTTCGGGATTAACGACGACTTATTTGAAAACTGTCGAAACATTTGCAATATATATATTTTTTGTTTATAATGTGTTCTAATATAATGTTATCTTATTTAAAAATACTATATAATTTTTTTTTTTTCACTAATCATATTTAGCACAGCTGCTTAAAAATTTGATAATTGATATTTAAATTTTTTTATATTTCTAGCTAAATTTATTTTTAATAATAACTCAAAGAGATAACTTGCAGGTTGATATCTTTTTAAATGTCAGCAGCAATGCAATTAGAAATTGCATCAAAAAGTAGACTCCAATGCAACTTGAACCCTTGCGCATAGTAAAATTGGACTAATATTGGGAAATCTATATTATATATCTATATCTATACTATATATTAATCGATGAGGGATGCTAGGTGTACACCTCTTTAGGGGTGTACATTCTACATCCCACTCCATTCTAGGATAGGTATTATTTCACTCGTCACATCGAGTAACGAGTAAAATTCATCTTATTTCAGAATAGAGTGGGGTGTAAGATATACACCCCTAAAGGGGTGTATACTTATATATACCCATTAATCCATAGGTTCTTTTAAAAGAAAGTCACAAAGAGCTGCCCAGTATTTAAACCAATAAAAATTTGCCACATGCCAATAAAAATTTTGGGTGCACCCATTGCACTGTAAACCAACTAAAAAATATTCATTAAAAATAAAATTTTATCATAAAATAAATTATTTAAATATTTTATATTATATATATTATATCATATTATATTTTTCAGTATTAATTATTAAATATTTTATCAATTATCTTATATTTTATGCCGTGTATTAAGCATTAGTATGGAGCTCAACAAATAAAAGATTTCTCTTCTTCTTTAAAATTATGAGCTTCCCACATATACCCACATACAAACATGGCAATAAAAATTTTGGGTGCACCTATAGTACCGCAAACAGATTATAAAATATAAATTAAAAATAAATTTGTATACTACAATAAATTATTTAAATATTTTATATTATAATATATATATATATATATATATATATATATATATATATATATATATATATATATATATATATATATATATATATATATATATATATATTATATCATATTATATTTTACAGTATTAATTATTAAATATTTTATTAATTTTTTTATATTTTGTGCGCTGTATGGAGCATTAGTATGCACCAGGTTCAAAAAAATATTTCTCTCTCCTTTGGTATTATAAGCTTGCCCCACATGTCCCCACATTTTGGATGTCTTTAACGCCCCCAATAATCCCACATCGAATGTGGATGGATTTGTGATTGGGTTTATATAAAACATAGACACTAGTAATAATAATTGGGTTTAAGTGTTTTGGGCTGTGGTATTATTGTTAGTGGACCGGTCTTTACATTCACCTAATATATTTTTTAGGGTTAATTGCATACATGTCCCTCCAAATATGTCGAATTGCAAATATATCCCTGCAAAATTCAACTTTTCATATTTATCCTTTCAAAAATTCAAAGTTCTTCAAATATGCCCCTCAGGTTAATCCCCGTTTGGAATCGGTTTATTTTTTAACAGATTCGATGCCCCCTTACAAATATATCCCTCCAAAAGTAATACCATTATGCTTGTTACAAAAATGCCCCTCTCCAAAAATCATAAAATTCTATCGTCAAAATAATCCTTTTTTTTCCGGGTTTTTTTTTTTTTTTTTTTTTTAAAGGTATAATATGGAAAGGGTAAATATGTAAATTCAATTTTTAATCTAACCAAGGTTAAGCATTTAACCTAGGGTTAAATCAACTTTTTTAACAGAGATGGACGGTAGGGGCATATTTGAATAACGGTAGATTTTTGAAGGGATAAATATGAAAAGTTGAATTTTGCAGGGATATATTTGCAATTCGACATATTTGGAGGGACATGTATGCAATTAACCTATAATACAATAAATTAAAATTTAATATTAAAATATTAGTTATCTAATACAAGTCATGTGGTGTATGAAGTATTAATATACATTATGTACATGTAATAACTCCTCCACTTTTAACTTTTTTGCTAAAAATTAAATTTATTTATAAAATAGCTATTAAAATTATTAATCTTAATTAATTTTTTTCAATAAAGTTATTAAAATAATTTAACTCTATAAATACTTAAAATTAAATAAATATTAATAAAAAATTATTTTTTATAATATGTATAAGACTATTTTATAGAATTTTTTTATATCGTTAATTATAATTTTAAAATTTTAATAGCTATATATTTTAGTTGATTGAAATATCATCTAACCGCCGCGAAGAGCGGGCCTTATTAGTAAAAACAAGTTTACGGAATGATATTTTTTTTAGATGAAAATATATAAAACTTATCTGAACTATCAACTATTTAGAGCCGGTCATAAAATCTTTCAAAATTTTAATTTTACTATCTAACATTTCAATTTGTTCGATTTAAGACGGTCAATGATTGTTTTTAAAATTAAGCTAGTTAATATAATAGATTTATATTACAAGATGAAATATATTAATTAAACTTATAAAAATAAACGACGGATTCAAAATTTTATAAAGTGTCATTGAGTGACTCAAATCAAATAAATTTAAAAATTTGATAGTTTAAAATGAATCTAAAATTTAAGAATTAAGTGATTTAGTCAAAAGTGAAAAATAAAATTTATTAAATTTAATAAGTTTAATTATTTTTATCAAATGAAACTAAAATACTTTTAGTGATTAATGGTCAAAAGAACCAACTTTTACCAAACCATTTCAACTAAAATAACTAAAATAATACAATACCAAAAGATAAAATGTATGGAGACTCCCTCTAATTTCTTTTTATTTGGATTTTTATATTTATTTAAATTAAAAATATTATCAAATTTAATGACTTTATTAGTTATTAATTGTTAAACTGGTCTAGTGTTATTTCTAAAAAGTGAATAAAGTTATTATATTTGATGAAATCACTCATGAATTTGATAAATTTTTATATTTTTCAAGATTAAAATCACTAAATTTCAAAAAAAAAGAAAAAACGTAATTTCAATCAAAATTCAAACATAATCCCTAAATCTTTAGAATTAAAATAAATTTTAAATTCAAATTTGAATATGAATCAGATAGTAAAATCTCAATGAATATTGGCTTAATTTCGAATTCAGAGTTGGTTTTAAACTATCGATTGACCCAAAATTCAAATTATTTTGAGCCCGGTCATCTCCTAACCACGCCCGAACCGAATGAACCCAGCCGGCTCAAAAAACCCGAGCCGGTCCATTAGCATGAGAATAAAAGGTGTATGAGGATCCGGATTTGGATAATTGATATATTATATATGTATTCTAAAAAAGACCGATATATATATATATATATATATATATATATATATATATATATATATATATATATATATATATATTATTACCCATTTAATTTTATGTTATGTTACGATCTGAATACTTAAATTACTAATATATTCATCAGGTTTATTTAAAGAGTATGAATAGTGACTATTTATATATTACCCGCTTAACATCGGATATTCGTATGCGTTTGTATATATTTTTTATAAACTTTATTAAACTATTTATAAAAAAATCTAAATTTTTTACGATAGAAAACTCGCAATTTAATAAATTGCCACAATCTAATAAAATCAAAAAAAAAAATAAAATATTTCAATTAAAAAAATATATTATTTTTTATGATCATAAATTATAGAAAAACTATCATACTCCACCGAGTATTACTATCAAATCTTTCATCGAATGAATTTGGTCCGGATTTGAAAACTATTATGAACATTACTCATTAAAGTCGAGTACGGACTGGTCCAAATTAGATATTATTCGGATTCATATCCAAAATTTTAATAGATAAATTTTTTTATCCGCATTTAATTCCTGCAAAAAATCAATTTTTTTGGTTAATTTCTAACTTCCTGAAGATTAGGTGTTGGTTTCATTTGATTTTGGTTGCAGTATTGCCCTTCAGATTTATTGTATTAAAGATTAAACTGAATTTTCTTGTTTTTTCCTGCGATAGATTCTGTCCTTTGATTATTGAACTAGCGGAGTACCCGCGCTTCGCTGCGAATAAGCAAAAAATATGTACAAAAATATAGGGCAAAAAATAATTTGAAGGATCAGAAATTTAAAGACAGAATATAATATATAATTAAACGTACTTTATAAAAAAATGTAAAGTGGGTAAACATATAATCCGAGATAGCTTCAGCAAAGACACGAATTAATTTACACGAAATTATTCGAGGTAGTCTCAGCAAACGCACGAATTAATTTATATAAAATTCAGACAAAGCAAATATAAAATAAAAAAATAAATTGTTTCATGGATAGTAATTATTCATTAGATAGTTTCGTCATCTGAGGTAGAAATTCACACAAAACATATATAAAATATAAATAAAATATATAAAATAGTTCATAGTTCACACTTGCTGCCCTAGCCCACACCGCGCGATGCCATGCCGCGCGCCCTGCCTCAGCCAGCGTCGCGCGCCTGTCAGCCCTACTCAACATCGCGTGCGGCCCAAGTCCTCGCTGCCAGCGCGCCGCCACTACAACAAAACTGGCTTTTAGCGGCAATTATTTTTCACTTTTCCGGCGATTATAATTGCCGCTAAATAGTTTAACGGCAATTATAATAATCGCCGCTATTGGCAGGGTCGCTAAAAGTTATGACGGCATTTGTTTCGGCGGTTGGTAAAAGCCTAAACAAATGCCGCTAAATGCTATATAATAGTAACTATTATAAATGCCGCTATAATTATCTATAATTGCCACTAAAAACATATTAAATGACTAGTAAATAGGATCTATAGCGGCAATTATTTTGAGACTCTTTAAATTAACATTTAAAAATAAATTACTCATGCAAATAATTTTAAATTTGATTACATTCAACAATTATCAAACAAAAGAAGCCAAATTATTACGCCAAATAAGAATTTGCACAGTAAAAATATAATTGTCAATTAAAAATTACATTCAAAGTTTTCAATCTAAAGATAAAAATAAAACCTAAAATGAAATAAATCAAAAGTATTTCAAGCTTCTGAATCATGCAAGCTTCAGCAAGTTGGTTTTTCACACTAGGGGGTGCTACTCGTTTTGTCGCAGCCTTTCGTGTTTTGGGTGTCAAGCATACGTTATCTGCAAATAAATAACAAGGCCGATATAAACTATTTATTAGATGCTTTCAAGCAAAAGACAATTTATGCATAAGAGATTACTTGAAGAACATCTTGAAGTTAAACAAAAGATGAATTCTTTCCTACTTATATTTTGTCCTTATAACATAGTTTTAGTCATCATGCATGTTTATCAGAGAAACATTGGTAAAATAAGAAACATCCTGTTGATTTTCACACTCCTCCAGATTTTCTGAGCATCCTCAATTTCCTGCACATGTATAATCACAGTACAACCAACCAAATGAACTTAAATTCATGACCATGTACCAAGATAGTCCCTTATTATATGGAGAAATTGAACACTTGAAGATGATTATTTATTATATGCCCCAAAAGGTCAGAGACTCAGAGCTTGAGAGTGGTGGGTAAATTAGTGCAGAACATTAGCAATCATTAATGATCAACTATTGATAGTTGATACCAACTCTACCTTAAAAAATCTATGAACAATGTGAGATCGACACATCCTTGCATCTTACTTCATTTTTATATAAAAAGTGCACATGCTTGATTTACACCTCAATAACATAGCAAAGTTACTGTCCACGCTAGTGGAGCAAGCAGATCTACATATTTTGTTGTGATGGAAGTGTACCTTTAAGAAGTGGCAATGCTGCTCTACACCAGGGGTGTTAAACGTATTGGACCGAGCTCCAACTGCTATGACCAGGTAATCATAATCAACCACAAATTCTTATTTGTGGGTCATCAGGTAAATGCTTTAAAGCAAACTCTCTCTGGAATGTATACCGCGGATCTGTTTTCCGTAGAACTCCATGACCAAATCCAGGAACAACCTAAGAGTGGTTTCAATAGTTTTAGTGCTTCCAAATTAGCATGTACTGAAAAGGAAAATATAAGAAACACAATAGGATAGCTCCTACAAGTTCAATTCAAGTTCCAAAGCCAATTTTATGATTAAATAAATAGAATATAACTAAACCAAGGTAAAAGAAAGCTGACAAAAAATCGTCATGCTTCAACATGGAAATTTCTCCTTAGAAAAAGAAAAATAAAATGGTTTCGCTGGCTAAAGCCAGTGCAGTTTGGACAACTTTAAAAGAAAATCAAGCCATTGGATGCATCAAAATTATCAAATACATTAGTTTGCCCTTATTTAAAATTTTAAAGTCCTGAACATAATCTTGCAAGTTCAATCCAAGCTTCAAAGCCAACTTTATGTCAAAAAGTAAGAAGAACATAACTAAACCAATACAAAAGAACAAAATGGTTTCACAATCTTTACTGCATACTATGCACTACTTCAAAAGATAACCAAGCCCTTGTATGCATGGAGTGGTATTAGTAATATTTGAGAGAAACAAATAAGGTACCTTGCCGCTATTTAAAGTCTTCCAGACATAGTCCTTCAACTGCTCGGTTGTTATGTTTTCTCCACACTCCACCACAGATTTGATCCATAGAAGAACTTCCTGTGACAGCAATATTGTAATTAGTGAAACAGCTAGAATAGTCAATTCAATGAGTAACCACAAAATGATGACTAAAAGGAAATAAACTAGGAGAAAATTAGCACAACAGGTTGGGAATACCTGATTAGCTAGGCCATGAAGTGGGCCTGCCAAACCATTAAGTGCCACCGCAAAAGAAAGATAAGGATCTGAGAGAGCACTAGCAACCTGAAAGTTGAATATAATGAATTCATCTTGATTCTAAGGGTAGTTTAAGATAAATCTTTAAATATGAAAATTAGAGTGACGCAAATTTAAAAGTCAGGGACTTGTGTAAACTGCTAGAGAACATTAATGTACTTAAGGACAATTTTGAACTATATACTACTTGCAACCACTTTTTAGAAGACAATACTAAGAAGTGATCAAGATACAAATAGAACAACTAGATGATTTAGCGTTCCATCTCTTACCAGATGACCTGTATGTGCGCTAACATTACCACCTTCATGGTCACTGCATGACATGTGAAAAGTCAATGTCATTCCAATCTAAATTCAAGCCAATTAATACAGCTGGGAAAATTCTAGAAGAAATGACAGGAAGGTAACCTGTGTATTGTTACATAAAGTCTCATTATCTCCAGCATTTTTGGATCATCAAATCCAAGCATGTGTGAAAAATTTGCACCATAATCAAGAGAATCATCGGCAGGTATAACTTTCCCATCCTTGTAAATCCTTAAAAGCATAAAAAAGAAAAATATCACAACACTAAAATTGTAGCATACCCAATGGAGTACATATCAACATAGTTTACTGAAATATGCCAGATTATATGATGGTAAGGTGCAAAATATTTATGTACATAGGACCACAAGTGTCTTGTTAAAAGTTGCTGAAATGAATGCAGCCATAAAGAATGCACACTACCTGCGATAAACATAAGAAGCCACGACTGGAAGCCGAGCAACTAAATTCATACAATCATCGTAAGTAGGCTCCCAAAACCTATAGGAACAATGATCAAATTAAGCCATACAAATTCATCATATAAGCTTTTCAATTATATGATGAGAGAGAGAGAGAGATCATGACAATTACTTTGCTTTTGGTATTCCTTTATCATATGCCTTTTGAAATTCACTTTCCACCTGACATAAGACGGTGACAAGAACATACATCAAGCATAATGCTGTAGCATACAACTAAGACTAAGTCGCAGTACATGGCCCGTCAGCATATAAATTAATTTGCTATATTCATAAACTTGGACTATCTTATGGACTATCTTATGAACTTGGAAATTATAGAATTTTCGAAAAAATGTAAACTATCATTTTAATTAAATTACGAGAAATCAATGATTATAGAAATATTCTATAATTTCCAACCCATTGCATCGATAAAGTTACTTATCCAAACTATGAGATATCAATGAAGCTGGGCAATAGAAAAAACCTGGAACTTTAGAACGACTACACAATTCCTTGGAGAGTGCATCAGTTTGCTCTTTGCTTGGCACCTAGCACAAATAAAAGCAATTAGCCAAAACATTTGCTGTGCAAAAAATAAATAAATAAATAAATAACAGAGAACCTTTAGATAAACAAAACCCATCGAAGCAAATAAAGGCAGCAAAAGTAGGTTGCCTTAATAAGAAAATGACGAGGCACACAGTAAAACAGATGCCGCATCCTCCAATCAGATTTTTCGTTAGTGAATATTCAGTCACCCTTTCTATATACATGTTATTTTCCATTGCAAACGATTTACTAACACCCACAGATATTTGAGAGTAACCATATTAGAAATTGAGTAAGGTAGATTTCCGTTAAATTGGTTCCTAGCAAGATTACTGCAGATAAAATTCATCATGTAATATTCACTATCAAATTTTTTCAGAAAAAAAAAAAAAGAAAAAAAAGCTGAAACCAGAAAAATCAGCATAACTTACAATATAAATCCTGTAGAGGCTTTCGATTATTTATACAAATGCTTCAAAGATATCACATATATTTATCAATATATAAGCAATCTAGGATAATAACATGCTAAAATGTTACTTAAAGGATCAATTTTTTGAGTGACATGATATATATTAGAATGAAAAGGTAATTTCAAACATAATCTTTTAAAACTCCAAAATATTATAGATATCTCGTAAAAATCTAAAATATCATTAATATTCCTCTAAACACATAAAAGAGTATTTATGAAATCATCACTTTTGAGGAGGGCATTGAATAAATTAACCCAAGAATGAAATTTAAACTCCTAAACTCAATCCTCATTTTTAACATTTAATGGATTAACTCTTCAGTAGTAATACCATGTTACCAAAAGCTCTTGATCTCCTAGATTAACAGGGAACACCCAAAGCATTTCCCAAGCAGAAAAAAATAAAAAATAAAAAAAAAATAAAAATAAAAATAAAAACTAACTGAAGCATTGGAGAAACCTCCACAACCATTAATTTTAGCAAAGAACCAGCCTTGCTTGACCCACTTCCCAACATCCTAGGAGAACCTGCAGAAACAAAGTAGTAGCAAACAAGAAGTTGGTATTAACACCTAAAGCGTAATTAAGCATGGAATAAGCCATCTAGAAGTTGGTATTAACCAATGATTATCCACCAACAGCAACTAGTACTCCATTCATTGCTTGCAGTACAAAATATTCTTGGAACAAAAGAAAAGTGAATTAGAGGATAACCGACTAGCTCACCTACATCGACTAGCTTAATAACCTTTTCTTTCTCAACTATACCTTCAACCCGAAACTCATACTATGTACATCTTCTCCAACTATGGCAACAGGTGTTTATCAGAGGTCCCTTATGGAATTACATTCAAAACAACAACAAATTTTCAGCTGCAGGTTTCATTCTGGTATCGGCTAGCTATAAATGAAATTCAATTATAGGAGTTTGGAATTGACGATCAATAATATTAGACACAGTATAGATCAAAGATATTAGACACAGTATAGATCAATAATATTAGACACAGTATAGATCAATAATATTAGACACAGTATTATCAAAATTATTTACACTTGTGAATAAAGTTATGCTTTGTTGATAAAGCTTTGTGTTGTTCTATTAGATTGTTCTGTGTACTAGTCCAGCAAAATATTAGAAAAATTCAAAAAAATTGGTAAGCTTTGGAACCGGAAAAAGAAAGTATGGAATCTTAATACTGCACGAAATTGAGCAATGGGAAATGAAAAGTCGAACAGCTACTGGGAGGCAGAGCTACCTCCAAACTATATTAGGGTACTAGATTACATATCAAAATAGGGTACTAGATTAAAAAATCTAGCAAACGAGAGTGCTAATTAACTAAAACCATGTAAAGGATGAGAGTAAATTAGATGTACCTTAATCTGAACAAATTGAGCTTCGGTAAATTCACTTCCTGAGAACTTGCTTGAACAGCCGGGCTTAACATGTCAAAATAGCATATTTAAGTGAGAGAACATTAAGGGAGTACATACGTACTAACAAATGTACTAACAAATTAATCCAACATACACCCAACAGCTCAATCCTCACAAAGACTAACAGAGCCCAAAAAGAACAAAACAAAAAGGAACCTAATTCCATGATACCCTCATGTTGTTCGCTGATGCCTACTAATACTCATCATACAACCAATTATCAATGCCGTAAACTAATAGAAAAAAATTATCAGAAGTAGCATAAATGAAGAAAAGAGATATTACTAGTCACATAGAAGTCACTGAATAATATTAATAGTGTTGTGAAGTACAAATATTTAACTGATAATGACATCTAATTTAGCTAAAGGCTAAATTAATATCCCCTCAATATCCTTTCTGACCCAACTAAGATCATCATTTTCTGGTTGAAAATTGTCCGCAAAATCAACCGAAATGTGAGGATATATCTCCGTTACCCTCTCTACATCATCTTTGGAAGACATTTCTCCCATATCAAATATCTCCCTAGGTTTCATTGGCCTAGGAACAAACCAACCAAGGTTTCGACGATCTTGAGCAAATATCACTTGTTGAGCTTGCGACGCAAACACAAATGGTTCATCACTAAGAAAATCGCCGGTATGTATCAAGTGAGAAAAATTGACGAGTGTGAATCCTAATGTATCTTTCTTTATGCCTTTGCCTTTAGTCACATCAGCCCAATCACATCTAAACAAAACAACTTTAAATCCATCATAATAATTCAATTCTATAATATCAGTTAGAATGCCATAATAGGTGACATCTCCAAAAATAGGTCTTGGGTCACTAGTACTTGCATAGCTTTGTGTCTTTGCGACCACCATGACTCCACTATTCTGAGTGGTCAAGTCCTTCTCATATTCTTTAGTTCGAAACCTATAGCCATTATTCACGTCGAAAGCTTGAAACCTTCTCGCAATGAAATTAGGACCACGAGCAAGCCATCTAATATCTTCTGTAATTCGATCACTAGCTTCATTATCCAATTCGTTAACCTAAAACATCAAAAGGTAAAAAATAAAAAAGAATTGTTAGCCTATATATATATATATATGAATAATACTTTACAATTCAAACTAATTTTCTAAAATGTAGAAAGCAATACTAACACGTTCAAATTAATATAACTTTCAAGCAACTATGAATTAACACAAAAAATAACAATATTACATCATAATATAAAAAGATGATTGAAACATGTAAATCCACCGACAAACTCTTATTTTGTAAAGCAGATTTCCAAGAGTACAAAAAATCATGCAAGGATGAATTCAAAAATCAAAATCCATGAAGAAGAGCATAACCACAGACAGAGCAGGAAGAACTCAAGAACTAGAGTGAATACCGTAGCTTAGGCCTCCATATGAGAACTGTGATCGAAAGCACAATTAGAGACTCGCCACTCCTAATTGTTCAAGCACTGCAGTAGCAAAAGAAGTTAACTTTAAATCAATATGGAAAAAGAATTAGGCGTTTACAAGGAAAACTAACAACCCTAAACTCTCTCACCAAATCCAGAAATCTTTTTCTCTGAGCAAAAGCAAACAAACCAGCTAATGAAGTAGGCTCGATAACCACTTCATACAACACCAACTATCCTGATATGGACAGAATTTAATATTCAAATTAGTCAAAGCGAATGTAGATTTATGTATAATACACTTCCAAAAACTTCAAAAGGATTTATGTTTCAGTATTAAAATTGAGTGTTATGTTTCATAACCTTAATTAGTTGAATACACTTCCAAAATCTTTCAAAAAGAAAAGAAAAAAACAATCAGATTTCTAAACCATCTCTCCAACATTTTTTGCTCCACTCTATATTGTGTAGCATCAGCTCATTGGCGGGTGGCGTACTATAATAATCGAAAGTCAGTGCATAGAAAAAGGAATCAGTAGGAGTTAGGAGGCTTTAGCTCCACAAAGCCCATCCCAAATCATAATCATTAAAGGTGTTGATGCATGATCCTAGTAGTAACTGATCATTCCCAATTTATTTACTCAAAGGAACAAATTAACTTATCCGGCCTAATTTAGGATACAAAAGTGGTGTTGTTTGTAGTTTGGACCTATACATGATGAGACATATATAGCTAGCTATTACATTGATGGAAAAAAGGGGGCATGCATGGTGAATTCTTTTTTGAATTTTATTTTATTTTTATTCTCTTCTGCTGCTTAATTAATTTCCACCCTCCTTAATTCTCATCCTGTTAATTGTGAGGTTATTATATACAACTGTAACGTACTCATATGTTCTGCATTGCGTTTGAGGTTTGCACTTTGGACTTCCATATATCTTTGTCTTTGCATTATCTCTTATTAGGTTTCTTCCAGCATTTAGATGATATAAGCCAAAAATCCGTTGGCTCTTTATCAAGAGGTATAAGCTCAAAAGTATGTCAGAACTATTAGTTGCGGCTTCTACCTGACGCATATTTTGCTTCAAAATTTTTAAATCCAAAAGCATGTAAGTAATTATAGAAGTAAACAAGTATCACTTACAGTTTCAGGGTTGGGGTCCAGAATTCTACGAATTAGGGATTTTAAGCCAATAGAAAACCAAGATGGACAGGAAAATACTGCCCTCTCAATCTGTACAAAGTAATTCAAGAAACTTGATTAACTACAATTATCTGACGGTAATAAAAACAAGGCACATTTTATTTTATAAGAAATATGAAATAAATAAGCAGGATATTTCGGAAATAAAATGGTAAAATGCAAGTATCTGAAGTGATTCACTTGTAAAAACCTGCAGAAGATTCAATCAAGTAATAGCCTATCACCAAAATTAACCATATAAAAATCAACATACCTTGCTATAAAGAGTAGTCAGATCAACCTCATCAAAGGGAAGAAACCCTGACAGTAAATTTGAAGCTTCAAACTAATAATCGAAGCTTCAAACAATCTATATCAAGTGGTGTAGTTAAAGATGTTTCAAAAAGCAAATATTACAACTGTAGTACAGAATGTCGAGAAAACTGGAAATGAATAGAGAATAGGTACTCAATTGCAATTACTTCATTCATACATAAAAAATTTTGGGGGGCGATCGTACCGGGGTCGGCGGAGAGCCAGAGGAGGAAGGCGCAGAGGATGAGGACGACGGGGATGGAGTGGACGGCGCCCTCGGCGAACCTCGCGCGCGCCGCCTCCTTCTTCCCCGCGTGGGATCAGGGATCTCACCCGAAATGGCCTTGAGCACCCGAAATGGCCTTGAGAACGGCCTCCTGCGGCGGGCCCTGCTCGTCGGGGTTGGGCACCAGCGATGACGAGCAGCGCAAGGGAGCGGCCGCGGCAGCGGAGCCGGAGCGCGGAACACTAACCCTAGATCATCGTTGGAGGAGGAGGAGGAGGAGGAGGATGAGGAGGAGGTGGGCGGGGGGGGAGGAGAGGAGGCGAGCTCGTTTTCACCAGGGTTCGGGAGAGGGGGCGAGCTCGGGTGCGCGCGTGATCGGGAGGGTTGGCCGGGTTTGGTTTGTGGATTAAAATTTAAAATTTTAAAATTTAAAATTTAAATTTTTGAATTTTACAAATTTAAAAATTATAATTTGAAAATTAAAATATATAATTTTAAATTTTAAACTTTAAAATTTAAAATTTAAAATTTTAAATTTTGAATTTTAAATTTTAAATTTTTAAAATTTTTAATTTTTAATTTTTAATTTTTAAAATTTTAAAATTTAAATTTTTAAATTTTAATTTTAAAAATCAAAATCACTTCTTAAATTCTTTATTGAGTCAAATGCCTAAAATCACTTTTCAAATAATAGCCAAACATCCGTTTATTTAGTATAGAATTATTCGTCGCTAAAAATTTGAAGTTTATAATAATTGCCGCTAAAGCAATATTTGTAATTATTTAATAGCGGCAATTTTATAATTGCCGCTATTAAATTGCCACAAAAGACCTCTTTTGTTGTAGTGCGCCCGCACCCTGCATAAGAGAAAGAGAGAGAGAGAGAGAGAGAGAGAGAGAGAGAGGAGGGGAAAGGGGGAGCGAAAAAGAGATAGAGAAAGAGAGATGGAGATAGAGAGAGAGGGGGGGATTTTATAGATATTTTGTTTGGGGTAGGAAATATTTTGTGTTGGGGGAGAGGGAGAGAAAACATGAAGATGTTATGGAAAGAAACTTAAAAGAATCAGAAATTAGAAGGGTTCATACTTCCTGAATACTGTAGGTACCCAGTTAATTACACCAGCCTTGGTACATTCCGGCCATCTCCGATTAAGCTAGTTATGATCAAAATACATTATTCCAAATATATAATTTTTTTATTATTATTATTATTTTTATAATGATAATGATGATGAAAATTAAAAATTAAAGATTTAATTTAGTCATGTATATATTTATGTATATACATAAGTCCACGAAATTCATAATATCCAGCATATATATATATATATATATATATATATATATATATATATATATATATATATATATATATATATATATATATATATTTATGTATATACATAAGTCCACGAAATTCATAATATCCAGCATATATATATATATATATATATATATATATATATATTATTTATGTATATACATAAGTCCACGAAATTCATAATATCCAGCATATATATATATATATATATATATATATATATATATATATATATATATATATATATATATATATATATATATATATATATATATATATATATATTAACTTTAAAGTTAGTATTTATTTTATCTAACAACAATTATGTCAGCTTAATATTTTGTTTTAAAAAAAATAGATAATATTATTTTAAATTTTAAGCATATATATATATATATATATATATATATATATAGAGAGAGAGAGAGAGAGAGAGAGAGAGAGAGAGAGAGAGACACACACACACACGTGTGCTGTCTATACCAAAACAGCACATCGAACAACTAAGTTCTCTTTTCTTTCTTTTTTTTAAGTAAAATTAATAATAATTTTATTTTTTTTTTTGAGAGAAAGGCAGCATGCTGCCGCTTAATAAATATATATTATAGGCTACATCACATAAACATAATAAGGTGAGACTCCACTTTTTTAAATTTTTTTCTTTGGTTCCTGCTCACGAAGCAGAGGAAGGAGGCGATCGGCTTCGGCAGCGAAGCGAGCGGCGGGGAAGCGGAGAACGACGGGGACGGTGATGGCTTCAAATGCCTTGGCCTTGGCTACGACGCTAGTGATGGCCAAGGCGGTTTCATCGACCGGGGGGAGGGGGGGGGGGGTGCGGCGATGGCGACGGGGCGCCGCGGCGCTGTGATGGCGACTGGGCGACACGACGACGTGGGGCGCGGCACGGCGACGGCTTGTGGCTTGCGAGGCGAAGGCGGCGACGCGAGCGGCGGGGATAGCGGCTTGTGGCTTGCCGATCCTACTCCCCCAAGTCCCCTTCTTCTTCCTATGCTAATAGTGAATGGAGTTTTTTTTTTTTTTTTGGTCTGCACAGAGCTCCCTCTCCCTTTTGCTCTCTTGTGTGAGTGTCATTTTATAGGCTCCAATAGCCAAATCACTTGAGATGATTACAAATCGAGCAAAATATTTTGCAAAATCTGCAAACAATAATGCTAAAGATACGAATCTTCACAAATCTGTTGGGATGATTATATATATATATATATATATATATTAAATTTTAACTTATTATCCTGTCACCTGAGGAAAAGAACCAAGGGGTGAGAGAGTTGAAGAGGGCACGACACATCAGCCCTCCTCAACTCTCAAATAAGATATTGTATAGATATAATGGTGCATGTGATCATGTTTGGGAGGTTGGTGTTCTTGATATTATTACATTGAGTAACCCTCAGTTTTGGATGAAAATTTATTGCTAGGAATAAAACATTTTGCAACAAATTAGATTTTTAAGTTATAGGCCAAGCGCATTTTCAATTTCTCTCTATTTTAAGTTTTATTTCGATATTATTTTTCATTTTGGTCCAAACGTGCTCTAGATTTCTAAGTTATCGGCCAAGGGTCTGCCTGATTGCCTGTAACTTACTTTCAAGTTGAAAATAATTTTCAATTGAATTAATAAAAATTAATGACTCGAAAATTAAAATTCTTACACTTTTTGTCTATTGTATTATTAAAAATCTCAACACTTACAAGAGGGTGAAGAAAAATTACAGCAATTAATACTTTTTTCTTGTTTTTTTTTTCGTAATTGATATTATCCTAATTCTGTCTTGGTTTGGGGCGAAATCAAATACAACATTACGAAAGAAATAGTGTGGTGTCCCAATAGTCCCCCATCGGATGAAAATAGAGTTGTGATTGGATATATAAGAGACATGGATACTAATAATAATAATTCAGCTTAAACATTTTGAACCGGTGGTTTGGGCCTAATGAGTTATTATTGTTAGTGGATCGGGTCATTACATTTGGTATCAGAGCCAATCAACAGCCAGAAGTGCGTTACGAGTCTCGGCTGAGCCAGGGTCTGAAGAATAAGGTGAAAGGATATGTCAGGGTCTGAATGACGAGGCTCTGTGATATTGGGTTGTGTGTTTGGGCTGACGAGAACGTTAAGCCTAAGAGTTTAGAACGTCAAGCCTAAACGGGGGGAATATGTGATGCCCCAATAGACCCACATTGGCCATTGGGGATATAAGAGATATGTACACTAATAATGATAACTGGGCTTAAACATTTTTGGTCGGTGGTCTGTCAGTTCCGTGGGCAAGGTTTCAAAAAAAAAGGGGCATTTTCAGCTAACTCGGTTTCAAACTGGCTCTATTTTAAAAAATGACTTTACAAAGCGGACTCCGGGGCGTGATAGATTAAGATGGTTACAGAGAGGTTACAACCACAATTCACTCATATGTCTTTAAACTGAACCACATACTAGGTTGACCATAGGAAGACCTAAGGTGTATAGGCACGCGAGAGTACGGGGTTATTGGGCTTGTGCCCGGTATGTCGAGTTGAGTCGAGTTGGTTTATGCTTAACTAGACTGTAACTCTATGTGATGTTCTAGCTCATGGTGCGTGGAAAACCTCCCAAGTGGGGTGAGGGCAGTGGACGCCCGGTTGCTGAGGCGTCTACCAGTATGCGGACCCGCGCTGCTTCTAGGGTGGATACCGAGCAGTGGACGATCCTCCACGGATCAAGATATTGGATGAGCAGATGACGGTCCTTACGGGTCAGGTGACAACACTTTTTGGGCTTTTACAGCTATAGTGGCCCTGGTTCCCATGCAACCTTTTTTCGGTGAATCCACTGTTAGAACACCTAGTGTTGGTGTATCTGGCCCATGGTGCATCAAAGGGATGCCACAGATAGACCCTATGAGGTATCTTTAGCTGTGTTGGCCTTCGGCTGCATTTGCCGAAATTTTGATGAGGTTTTAGGCCAAACAGAGGTTGGAAATGGATTCAGCACGGAAAAACGCTTGAAAACGGCTATTTGCTTGTTTGATTCTGAGTCCGGATGCCCAAAAACGGACTCCCGAAAGTTTTTACTGGCTTTTGGTACATGGGAGGGGCCGTAGACCGCCGGCATGCCACGTGGCGGCCTATCATTGGCCGGTTTTCAGCGCTCGGTCCACAGAGCAGCGCGGCTGGGTGCACAGACCCGGCGCAGGGACACGTGGCACCGTCTGATTGGCGAGCTCAAGGCGCGCGGTCTACCGGGTGAGCGCGGCGATGCATGGACCAAGGCGGGGGACACATGGCAGCCTCCGGTTGGTCGGTGCACACGGCGCGGTCCACGGAATTCCGAAGCGGGATGCGTGGACCGGGTGTAGGGGACACGTGTCGCTTTGTGATTCGCGGGCGCACCGGGTGCGGTGCACGGGGGAGCTGGCGGCGCCTCGGGGCGCGTGCACGCGTGGGGGGTAGGCGGCGCGACCGGCGAGGGCGGGCGACCGGTCGGCGGCTTCCCCGGCTGGACACGTGGCGCCCGCTCACTGGCGGGCGCCAACCACCCTGTTTGACTGGGTGGGGCCACGTGGCCTCAACGGGGTGGCCCGCACAGCTGTTTGCTGTTTGGCGGGCCACGTGCATCACCGGGATGATTCGGGCGCAAACAGTGTTGGGCCGGGCCCAACACTGTAGCAGCCCGAATCATTCGGGCGCCCGGAATTGGGCCCAAAAAGCCCAATGAGAGCTTTTTTGGATTCTTTTCGGGTTGAGGCGTATAAATAGGCCATTCACTCTGCATTTTGAGGCTTTTTCCGAGCCTTTTAGCCTTAGAACCCCTTATCAAACTTGTTTCTCACCTTGTTGTGCATCTTGCGGAGGAAGCCCGGAATTTTTGGAGGCCGCGGCGTCGACGACTTCGGCATCGTAGCGCAGAGTGACGATATACTGTTGGAGGCCATTTTCGTCGCACTTCAGTCTGAGAGGTCTACAGAGCTACCCCGACTGTATTTTTGGACGATTTTCATGGCGCTGGATTCTCGAGAGGTAGGCCTATGTTTTTTGTATTGACCACCTTCCTCGGATCTGAGCTTTTATGGGGGTTCCTGGTACATTTTTAACCCCCATTGCTACAGGATTTCTCTCTTGACAGTAGCTCCTTGTCGGATTTTATTCTTCACGCTTGAGCGTCGGATCAAGACAAGCCTATACACTTTTTTCATCTACTCGTCGCGAGGATTATCACCATATTTTTCTTGGATTTTTCTGAGACCTTCCCGGAGGTATAATATTCCCTTTTTATCTGTGCAAGAGTTTACAGTTGTGTGGTTGTGAGTGTTTGCGCGCCTGTACTGTGGAATTTGTAACTCGGCCTACGGGGCTCGGAATTGGACGTACAGGTACCCGTTTCGAAGGTCTCGACGCGACGATCGCAGTGATATTTTTATTGGAATTTTCAGGGTACTTTCAGCAGGTGAAATAATTGCATCTTTGGGACTGATTTTCAGATGGTGTGTTTTTGGTTAATTCTTGGGATTAATGTGTAATTGTGAACCTTGTGTTGTACCCAGGAGAGTTTGCGGGTATTGCTGGACCCGTTGGAGTTGGAGATTTGGGTTTCTGGGTATTTTCAGCTGTGGGACTTCTGTCAGATCAGCTCTTCAGGTGGGTGGCCTTGTCTTCATGACCTATGGACTGTGCATTAATTCTATCTGTGTAGGGACTTGCATGTTGTAGATGTATTCTGTATAGCATGCTAGATTATAGGAATTGATGTTCCTGATGTTGTTAGATGATCATGTGTTTATTTCTTTCCTTACAAGCTGTTGATTATTGTTATCTTGGAACTTGACCTAGCACCCCCGCCATATGCAGCATGGTCAGCCAGACTGTAGAAAACTCCAACTTGGGCTAGGTTTTTATTGCTCTAGACATCCCCACACCACTATTCTATATTTCACTCTGGACTTAGAGTTTTCCTCGCCCGGGTAGTGGGCCGAGAGGTCGGGTTGTTGTGGGATGCATTTACACTCGTGTCTGGGGATCGAGTGGAGTCTGATAGAAGTATGTAGATCAGGGTTCTTTGGGAGCCGTCTGAGTGACAGTGAGTCTCGGCTGTGTAGTTTTCCAGCCTGTGAGTGAGACAGTGTTTTGTTGGTTACAGCCGATCTTGTTGATCGAAGATTTGGATTATAGCCTGCATGAGCCACATTTGAGCTCGACAGAGATGCGCGGATACTTTACTCGTTGGGGTCGCGCCCCTCGAGTGCCACTCCGGAGTTGGGCCTGATACTTCTATCGCGACTTGTCGATGCATTGTCCCTCTGGCTAGGCCCGTTTTGGCAGTCACGAACACCGTCCCTCTGGCTGGGCCAGTTTTGGCAGTCACGGACGCCCTACGTAAGTCTGGTCCTCCGGGATATAACGGCAGTAGGTAGGCGCAGGTTTGACTGGACCCGAAGAGGCAGTTAGTTTAGATTGGGTGATCTGAGTTGAGGGCTAGTTGTGGCATCATGTTTCTTTCTGTTTCACTTTTTGAGCATCTAGATAGAGGCATAGTAGCTGTAGAGTTTACTTTTCCAGCTTTTCCTTACAGCACTGCATATGTTACTTTATGCCTCTAGTAGACTTAGTGGGCAAACCGTCGGGCTTGTTGGCGGCACCCACTGAGAACTACTGTGGGATGTAGTTCTCACACCCGTCGTGGTGTCTTTTCCCCAGGGACTTCTGCTCCGGTTCCTGCTGCTCCAGTTGCTGATCCTACTCCTTCAGACCGAGGTAAGGGAGTCGCGAGATAGATCCTTTCCAGTCATCCTCTGAGAGAGAGTAGATGTACCCCTTACCAGTTTTTGTGAGTGATATGTTGAGTGACCCTTGTAGTGAGGTATCGAGTTGTACCTTTCCTTTACTGCAGAGAGAGACTTATGTATTTTGGTGAGGATGGTTTGTATTATTGGAGTTGTAGTTATATTTTTTTTACTTTTCAGCATTTACTTTTCAGCTATGATATCTGCTAGTGTAGATGATCTTTTGTAGGTAGTCGCTACGTCTATACGGGGCTTCCCGTATGGGCGGCGGATCTGTTGGCGAGCCCGGGTCGCAGTTTCGACCCCGGGGCGTGACAACAGCAGCTTGTGCAGAAGCAGGTTGTGACCGCTACAGCTTAGGTTCCAACCCCTCCGGCGCAGGGTACGGGTGTTGTTGCTAGCACCCCTGTGGAGGCTACACACGGTGCGGCTAAGGTTGTGACTACTTTTGCGGTTGCTTGGATACAGCCTGGAGCGACTACTACTACAGTCGTCGTGGTTACACCGGTGGCAAGTGGCCCAAGACCTTCGAGCGCCGCTGGTGTGCCACCCAAGATGATGACACCTACCACTTCTGCCGAGGGTAATGACCTTCAGGCAACTAAGCGGACCCGAACGAGAGCAAGTCTGGCAAAATTCGATCCGTCTACATTCTCGAGCAAAAGTGATGACCTATGGGCCATGGAGAAATGGGTCAGTCACATGTAGAATCTGTTCCAAGATCTCTATATCGAGGAACATGAGATGGTTCCTTTGGCCACTCACTTTCTGGAAGGAGTGGCCTATAGTTGGTGGCTGCAACTACTAGAGAAACAATATGCAGCAACCTATCCACCGTGGAAGGAGTTCCGGGAGTCACTCTATGACCATTACTTCAAGGAAAGCACCAAGCAAAGTTTGGAGCGCGAACTTGAATAACTCAAGCAGGGAAATCGTACTGTGAGGGAGTACGAGCTGGACTTTTCCCGTATTATCGGGTTGATCCCTTTCTCCGTCCGCAACGAGTATCATAGAGGGAGACTGTTCTCCAAAAGGCACTAAGGCCGAACATTTGGAGGTTGATATCTTCTCATGGCGTGATGACTTTCAACCAATTTTTGGATCGGGCAGTGATGATACAGAATGACATAGATGAGGCGCAGATCGAGCGGGAGTTGACGGAATGAAGCGGGGACAAGAAGCGTTCGCATGCCAAGTCCACGGGTGGCTCCTCGTTCAGCAAGAGACCACCTAAGCACCCCCGTACCCAGTCAGCTAGGAGTGCACCATCGGGTAGTCAGTGCCGGGGTGATCGGCCCTGCATCATCTGTGGGCAGGCACACTTGGTGAGCACATTCTCACAGCGGAGGGACCACTGTTTCCTGTTTCCGTTGTGGTCAACCAGGCCATATGCGAGCTAATTGCCCCGGAGGCAACGGGTCGGCTCAGAGTGCTGTATCATCTCCTTTCCCTCAACCCTAGAACCGTGGGGCTCCTACTGCTGTAGCATCGTCTGGGCGCCCCTCCACCTCACGCCAGAATGGGAGGGCGCTCTAGGCATCCGGTGGGCGTGTCTACAACATGTTCCAACCAGAGGGGGACGCACACAAGGATGCTGTTGCAGGTATTGTCTCCATCTTTGGTACTCAAGCTAGGACCTTATTTGACACTAGAGTTTCCCAATCATTTATATGTCATTCTTTTGCACGCGTTCATAGCTTCGAGATGAGGCAATATCGACAGCGCTACTAATACAAACGCCCGAGACTTTATTGACGCGGACAGTTATATTCGGTCGTCCCCGGTGATATTGGGCGACAGGGTATTCTTAGCGAATCTCATGCTAATATTGATAAAGGAGTTCGATGTGTTGCTTGGGATGGTCTGGCTCACCAGGCACCATGCTACTATCGATTACGTGTAGAGGATTGTAACTTTCAGTGTGCCTAGAGAAGAGTTCATTTACTGAACATGTAAGAGCTCCCTTTTTGCCATGACTATCTCTTCGACTAGGGCAAAGCCGCTTATGATTGGTGGATGCATGGCATACCTGGCTTCGGTGGACGTCATCCATCGAGAGGCACCAGCACTGGAGGAGATCCTTGTAGCTCGGGAGTTTCCGGTTGTGTTCCCTGCCGAGCTACCCTGAAGTCTCCCAGATCGAGAGATTGAATTCTTCATGGATTTGATCCCCGGCACAATTCCTATCTCGAAAGCTCCATATCGAATAGCCTTCACCGAGCTGAAAGAGTCGAAAGCTCAGCTTGAGGATCTTCTGGATAAGAGGTTTATTAGACCTAGCGTGTCTCTTTGGAGGGCACCCGTCTTGTTCGTCAAGAAAAAAGACGGTAGTCTGCGACTCAGCATAGACTATCGGGAACTCAACAAGGTAAAGTGAAGAACATATACCCCATTCCGCAGATTGATGATCTCTTCGATCAGCTGCAGGGATCGTCGGTCTACTCGAAGATCGATCTATAGTCAGGTTACCACCAACTGAAGATCAAGGCGGATGATGTGGCAAAGACAGCCTTCAGAACTCGTTATGGCCACTACGAGTTTACCGTGATGCCTTTCGGCTTTACCAATACTCCAGCGGCATTTATGAACATGATGAACCGGGTCTTCAGGCCATATTTGGATTAGTTCGTTGTGGTGTTCATCGACAACATACTGATTTACTCGCGGAGCGACGAGGAGCATGAAAATCATCTTCGTCTGGTCCTTCAGGTACTTCGGGAGAACAAGCTCTATGACAAACTCAAGAAATGCGAGTTCTGGCTTCGCGAGGTGTCTTTCTTAGGACACATTGTGACATGGATGTGTATTACTGTGGATTCAAAGAAAGTGGAGTTAGTGGTTGATTGGCCCCGACCGACCAGCATGACTAAGATTAGGAGCTTCCCTAGTTTGGTGGGCTACTATCGACGACTCGTCGAGGGTTTTTCTAAAATTGCCGCCCCGCTAAACCGGTTGATAAGGAAAGGTGAAAAGTTCCAATGAACTCCTAATTGTCAGAGGAGTTTTGAGGAACTCAAGGACATACTGACACATGACTCTATCCTAGTATTGCCGAGACCTAGTGAGGATTTCGTGGTCTTTTGCAATGCCTCACGGATAGGGTTGGGGTGTGTGCTCATGCAGCAGGACCAGGTTATCGCGTATGCGTCGCGCCAGCTGAAGAACGATGAGAAAAACTACCCGAGTCGTTATCTTGAGCTCGCGACAGTTGTCACGCCCCGGAGTCGAAACTGCGACCCAGGCTCGTTAACAGATCCGCCGCCTATACGGAAAGCCCCGCATAGACGAAGCGTCTAACCTGCAAAAGATAACACTACAACTATATAAATATCAGAGCTGAAAAGTAAACTACTGAAATAAGATAAAACATCTCCAAATAGTACAAGTCTGAACCTCACAATACATAAGTCTCTCAAAAATAAAACTCTCAAAAGTAACTACCTACTATAATCCAGCAGACTCTACTACAAAGCTCCAAAAAGGGCACCACTATACTCCAAGGACGGGTAGGGAACTAGCTCGTGACTCCCTCGCCTCGATCAGCAACAGAAGGATAAGCAACACCCGCAGAAGACTCTGCAAAACAAAAAAGAGGAAAGAATAAGGGGGGAACCCCCAGCGGGTGTGAGAACTACACCAACACGTAGTTCTCAGTGGGTACCGCCACCAAGTCCGACGGTCTGCCCACTAAGTCTACTAGAGGTATAAAGTAACAGATGCAGTACTATAATGAAAAGGCTGGAAATAACTCTACAGCTACCATGCCTCTATCTAAATGCTCAAAGGGTGATACAGATGAAACATGATGCATCAACTCTAATCCAATATATTCAATCAACCCAATCACAGTGACTGCCACATAGGGTCTAGTCAAACCTGCGCCCACCTACTGCCATTACATCCACGAGGGACTGGACTTACGTAGGGCGTTCGTGACTGCCTAAAAAAGGCCCAGCCAGAGGGACTGTGTCGACAAGTCGTGATAGTAAAGTAACAGGCTCTGCTCCAGAGTGAAACTCGAGGGGCGCGACCCTACCGAGGAAAGTATGTGAGGACCCGGATTCCCGCGATAGGATTACTATTGATTGGCAGCTTCTGGAGGCCTAGGCTGTGTGTCGGAGGTGTTTGTGCGCATATCGGACCTCGGGATTGGACCTAGCATAAAATTTGGATTAAGATTACTTAGCTGGGTGCCTTCGACAAATTTTAGAAGTGGAATTGGGCAAAACGGACATCGAATTTGGATTCAGCGCACGAAAACGATGAAAATGGACTATTTACTTGTATTTTTCAGAGCCCGGATGCCAAAACACGGATTTCGAGGCATTTGTTACTGTTTCGGCAGGCTAGGGCAGCGGCAGAGCACGGCGGCGCGGGCGCGGGCAGCAGCGCGGGCGGCCAGTCCAAGGGATCTGGCGTGCACCGGGACCAGCGGGCGTTAGGCGGGATACGTGGCGCGCGTTGACTGGTTGGTCAACACACGCGAGGCAGCACGCCGGGTGTAGCGCACGGTGGACCCGCTAGGCTACGTGTCGCTCACCCATTGGCGGGCGCAGCGACCCGGGTGACCCGGAGCCGACCGCGGCGCGTGCACCCCGCCGTGTACCGCGTCGCCACGCAGCGCGCTGCGATTGGCGGGCGCTTGTGCACCGGGCACGCGGGGCACGGAGCGGGTGACGTGGCGCGCTGATGGTAATTCGGGCGCGCACAGTAATGGGCCGGGCCAGATTTCAGGCGCCCGAATCCGGATCCTCTTGTTTGTGGACTTTGGGCTATAAATAGCCCCTTTGGGCTTCTTTTTTAGGGCTTTCCCGAGCTCATCTTGGGTTGAGGCCTTAAGGAAAGTTGTTCCTCACCTTGTGCTCTACTTTTTGTTGGATTCCCAAAATTTTTGGAGGACGCGACATCGGCGTTTTCTACGACGCGGCACACTTCGATGCTCCTTCGTTTGTGGCTTCTACCGTCGCCTTTCAGTGCGCAAGACCCCCTGAGCTACCCCGATGGACTTTTGAGCTGATTTTCATGGCAGCGCGTTCATGAGAGGTATGCCTTCGATTTTTGTGTTGATCACTTCGCCTCATTTTGGGTTTTGGCATGGTTTTCGAGGTATCTTTTGACCCCTTGTACTGCTGTGAGGTATTGGACAGCGGTGGAGTATTGTTGGGATTTCTCAGCCTATGGGCATCGGAGACGTATGAGGACTCGATCGACATCTACGCTTCGAGAGGAACGCACCCGTATTTTTATCGGAATTTTTGGAGGTCTTTTCGAAGGTGATGCTTAAGCTTCTTTGGGACTGATTTATGCAGAAATGTGAGTTGTGAATTGATTGGCGTACCGCGATGTTCTATTTGTATCTTGGCCTAGAGGTGTATAAATACTCAATTTGGATCTACTCGTCGCGAGGATCGCAACCGTGATTTTTCTGGATTTTTGGGAGGACTGCATGCAGGTGAAAAAGCCCCTTCTCTGTGCTGCTTTGGCAAAACAGCAAGTGCTGTTTGGGGTATTTAGTGGTGTTGATTTATTGTGGTTGTGATGTTAGTTGGAGCAGAGGCTTGCGCGACCGAGTACCGAGGGTGCGGTTTTGGTGGATTTTTTATAGTGAGTGACTGCACACTTCACCGACTTCAGCTTTGCCTACAAAAAGCGTTTCAGGTGGGTTGTTTCGTCTCCAGAACCGGTGGATGGTTCTCTAACTCTATTTGTTAGTATGCATGCATAGTTTAATGTGCAATTTTGATGATTGTGATCTAAGCATGAGAAATGATTTGAATGTGGGATTGAGGCTTAGTGGATAAATTGTACATGATTTATTTACCCTTATGCATGTGGGAGAGTTACAAGATAAAGATGGTTATCTTATACTAGTGGAAAAGCATGCTAGATGATGATGTTCACTTACTTGTTATAGAATATGATTCATGCATGACTGCTCTATATTGTTTAAGCTTGTGAGCATGTATGACTTGAGTATACTACCTTTGATTGGAAGCAAGCATATTATGAATTGTTCCTGTTGTTGGTTCAGTTTTATGCTTAACATGATTAGAAGATTATTTATTGATTATTGGAACTTGACCAGCACCCCGTCATATGATGCATGTCGAAACCAGACTAGTAGAGAACCTTCACTTGGGCTAGGTTCTTTTAGGCTTTAGACATCCCACACCTTGCATATTTTCTGTACATAGAGTTTCCTCGCCCGGGTAGTGGGCCAAGTGGTCAGATTATTGTGGGACGTGTGTTGCACTCGTGCCTGGGGGCAAAGTGGAGTCTGGTAGCTGAGTTTAGACCAGTGTTGGTGTTGTTGGGAACCGTTTGGGTTGACGATGGTCCCGGATCGTTGAGTGTCGTCCGACCAGTGTTGCTAGCCCTGAGTTGTGAGTCGATCCCGGCTGTGGAGTATCTCCAGCCAGTGAGTTTAGTGCCACGAGTTGGTTGAGTTCGCTTGTGTCTCAAGATTCGTGAGAGCGTATAGCTGGGTCGTTGAGAGTGTTCCGACCGTCGTGCGAGGTATTTGAGGATCCTGAGTCCTTCCGTTCTGAGAGTGAGCGTGGATTTTGACTATAGCCTACATGTGCCACCTTGAGCTCGACAGAAATGCGTGGATACCTTTTTCCTCGGTGGGGTCGCGCCCCTCGAGTGCCCTGTCCGGAGTGGGCTTATTACTTTCGTATCGCGACTTGTCGATGCTATCCCTCTGGCTGGGCCTTTTTTAGGCAGTCAAGGACGCAGTCTTTCTGGCTGGGCCAGTTTTGGCAGTCACGGACGCCCTATGTAAGTCCAGTCCTCTATGGATGTACTGGCAGTAGGTAGGCGCAGGCTTGACTGGACCCGATGAGGCAGTCAGTTCGATTGGGTCGATTGAGCACCTTGTGTGTGAGTGGTTGCATCTCTCTTCATCTGTATCACCCATTGAGCATTTAGATAGAGGCATAGTAGCTGTAGAGTTATTTCTTCCAGCCTTTCTTTATAGTACAACATTGGTTACTTTATGTCTCTAGTAGACTTAGTGGGCAGACCGTCGGGCCTGATGGCGGTACCCACTGAGAACTACCTGTTGGTGTAGTTTTCACACCCGTTGGGGGTTCTCCCCCTCATCTTTTTCGTTCATCTCCTTTGTTTTGTAGAGTCATTGCGGGTGTTGCTGATTCTGTTGCTGCTGTTCGAGGCAAGGGAGTCGCGAGCTAGATCCCTACCTGTATTTGGAGAGTAGCTGTACCCCCACATTGGAGATTTTGTAGTACAGTCAGTAGATTAGTTTTATTTTTCACTTTTGAGAGACTGTTGTATTGTGAGGATCTGACATGTACTGAGAGCCTGTACACTGATGTATTATTTCAGTTTACCTCCCTTAGAGTTTTGGTTTATTTGTATCAGAGGATTTTGTATATGATCATATTTGGGAGATGGATATTGTATCATTATTTCCAGTCGTACAGTGTTGGATATGAGTTTTTCAGCAATTTATTTTACAGCTCTGATATCTATTTAGCTGTAGTTTTATCTTTGCAGGTTGGACGCTTCGCCTATGCAGGGTTTTCCATATAGGTGGCGGATCTGTTGGCGAGCCCGGGTCACAGTTTCGACCCCGGGGCGTGACAAAGTATCTGCGCATCTCTGTCGAGCTCAATATGGCTCATGCAAGCTATAATTCAAATCCACGATCAACAAGATCAACAATACTCAAATCACATCTCTAACTCACTAGCTGGAAATACTCGACAGCCGGGACCGCCGTCAACCCAACGGCTCCCCAAATAGGACATCAACCCAACATGCAAACTCACTAACAGGGTATACTCCACTGCCGACAACAATGAAGGGTCCGAAAACTCCGAAAGACTAGAACCTACAACCCAAATCAAACAAGAACAGACTCTAGGCATAGCCTCTCGTTGTTCTCGACCCAAAGAAAAAGACAGCCCTTAGAATCCAGATCACTCAAACCCTCTCGGGTGAGGAAGTTTACAGAAAAATGTGATATTTATTACTGAAAATCATTTTCACTCGAACCCACGCGGGGTGAGGATTAAAAGTAGTTACTTTTTGTAAAACCATCTTGATTTAAGAAAACCTATTTTAATAAATTTTAGCTATTTTAGAAAAATCAGTTAGAAAATAAGTTTTATTCCCAAACCCCGAAAGGCTAATGCCTTCGCCCAATCACAAGAACAGACTCCGGCGACTCTTCGACATTTGGAACAAAAATATTGGTTTACTGAAATCATGTGTGTCTAAAAAGATTCTGGATTCAAAGTCCTGCTATCACTGGTATACCACTGCCACGAACACAGTGGCGACAAACAAATCGAAGAACTCGAGAAACCCGGGACTACCATTTACCCAAACGGCTCCCGCCACTGGTACAAGACTAGCTACATTTACCAGACTCCACTCGGCCCCCAAGCACGAGTGTAACGTGCATCCTACACTAAGAGAAATCCCGACCACTCAGCCTACTACCCGGGCGAGGAAAATTCTATGTCCAGGGATAGAATGTAAAGTGTGGATGTCTAAAGAATCAGTAAACCTAGCCCAAGTGAGAGTTTTCTACTAGTCTGGTTGAACATACATCATATGACAGGGTGCTAGGTCAAGTTTCAATAATAACATTTGTTAATACAACTAGGAAGCATTAGTCGACATGAACTCGGTAACAACACAAGAAAGTATCATCTCTCACTCTAACATGCTTCCTAACTCTCTCGCAATCATGCATGCAATTCTATTCAATCGAATTAGAGAACCGTCCACCAATTTTGAAGACGAAGCAACCCGCCCGAAAGTGCGCATCGATCCAAGGTCCAAAGGGGCTGAAACTGAACGGGGATAATCCTCAGATTCCCACGATTCCAACGAGCCCAAAAACACCAGAAAACTCCTTCTGGGCACAAAGATACAGTCCAAACATCGCGGTAAGCAAAAATCCCCACGATCACAAATCTGCGGAAAGATCAGTTCGAAAGAATCTAAAATATCACCTGCGAGATGATCTCCAAAAATTCTAATAAAAATATGGCTGCGATCCTCGCAAAGCGTACATGTCGATCGAGTTATCACAGGTCGAAATCCGATAACCGACCGTGGAGATAGAAATCCGACAAGCTCCGCTATCCATGAAAATCACCAGCAAGAAAGGGGTTCAAAGATATTCCAAAAACCCTAATAAAAACTCAAAACTGAGAGGAGCGGAAAACACAAAAAACGAAGATCTACCTCTTGTGAAATCGATGCCGTAGAAATCGGCCAAAAACTCCTTCCCGTCAGCCCAGGGGAGTTTGCGGAAGAAGTGTCGACGAAAAAATTCGGTATCAAAGGCGCGTCGAAGCTCGCGATGTTGAGAAGAACGCAGATAGCACGACTCCCAAAAATCTCTGGGATCCCAAAAGTTGAAGAAAACCCGATGAAGAAACCCCCTGCCGAAGATGGGCTTAAGAGGGCTCGGGAAAAGCCCTCAAAAAGAAGCCCAAATGGGCTATTTATAGCCCAAGCCCAACCAAAGGGGGATCCGGATTTGGGCGCAAGATTCGGGCGCCCGAATCCGGCTCGGCCTGACACTGTGCGCGCCCGAAATCCCGCGGGAGCGCCACGTGGCCCGCTCTGCGCCACTCGCGCCCCGCACACGCACGCCCGCTAATCGCGGCGCGCCGAGTGGCAGCGCGATCTACGGCGGAAACCGTGGTCATGGGGAAAAGCTCACTGAGTCCGTCCAACGCGTTATCCAGAAACCTCACTGAGTTCGTCCAACGCATCCATTTGACGCGTTGCGGGTCCGACACACCAATAATAGGTGTTCCACAACGTGGGTCATGGGAAAAAGCTGTAGGGGGATCGGGGCTACTACATCAGCCATTGCCTGCACCGTCCCGAGTCGCTGACCCGAAGTGAACCTGAACTGGTGCAGTTAGGGCTGAACTATCGAGCCGTCTCCGCCGCGGCTCCCCGCTGCCTCTACCGGCAACAAAGGGCACCATAGCACCCTCCGGTGCCGCCCAGGTGAGCCGTTGCCGCCCTTTCCGCTGCTAAGCCCCAAAACTCCTCTGTGAACCCGGCTGGGTGCAGTGCGGGCTGCACCCTCAAGCCGCCGCCGCCGCTGTCTCCTACCGCCGATGCCCTACTCTGACGATCGTCCCTCACCGAAAACGACCTCTTCCGGCCAGTGCTTGGGCCCCCATGCCACCTAAACCCTAGATGATGGAGGTGCTGTCCTAGTTGTGCTATAGACTAGTGCAACTTTTGGCCGCATCGCGTTTTCAGCCAACACAACCTCCGACAAATCTGTGGAATGTGAGCATGACCTACCTGAGGTGTCGAGGATTATCGTGCTCACCTTCTTTGCAGTATGAATCATCTCGGATTGCGTGATTGGTCGCGTCACACCCGACGACATTGAAAATAATGATCGGCTTGCCTTGGCACACTTCTCGGCCATCGCCTTCACTCCGGACAGTGAGCACAGCTTTCAGCACATCGATATCTATCAACCCACAATGCTGATTTGCCTCTAAAGTTTGCAGATTTCGATAATGAGCCATAAACACCTATTTTTCTTATAATAATTGCAATTAAATAAATATTTACGGGTTCAGTTGTAAATTTGCCGCAAGGGCTGCCTTGGGCAATGTGAATGGCCCTCTGGATTGTTCGTCTAGGGTCTGTTGGCCTTCGTGTGGAATAAATTGGTTCTTGGAGCGTTTTTCTGCAAAATCGTCGATTTTTATGTGTTTTCAACACAAGGTTTGCGTTTCGACCAGCCTGAAGGCTCATATTTGTCGCTAAGCTTCATCTACTGGTTGCCCTTAATGTTTGAGGTATTCGAAGACAACAGGTGGGCGGTGGAGACTTCTGGAGCCGAAATCGGCAATTTCGAGATCCCGTTTTGACATTTTTGGAGTTAATCGTATCCATGAGCGTCGTAACTTGTGTTTGCTGCTCAAGAACTCGATTTTGTGCGTTTCGGGATAGCATGTGATTTACGGTGTTGTTTGAGACCTTCCGAGGCACTTTGTGGGTCTCGAAAGGTTAATTTCGAAAATTTCTGGTGGGTTTCGAGAACTTGGTTAACGGAATCAGTTTTTTCGACAGTTTGGGACTGTATGATAGGTGATTTTGAGTCGTAGAGTTTAGTCTTGACTCGGTGGATCTTTTGCAAGTTCGATCGACGATCGTGAGCATTTTGGGAGTTAGGTGTCTCGCCTAATTCAAGTGAGTACTTCGATCCAAAGTCAGTACAGTGTTGCTAGCTCAGTGACGTTCTTTCCTCTCCCTTTTAATCGTTTATACACCTTACATGTTGAGCACGTATCACCATTAGCTTCATAGTTGTTTGCTCTACTTTCATTCTATACATGTTTACCATGATTTAGTAGTAGAGCGGTATCTATTTATATGTTATCGCATAATCGGTTGACCTGATTGGTCGGTGTAGTATACCTATGAGATTTGATGACCTGATTGGTTGGTACATTCTATCATGGACTTATTATTGGCTATTTGCCGATTGTTGACTATTGAACATATTTCATCGATCGTCATAGTTTGTTTTTGTGCATTTCGTTTACACCAGCGGTTTGATCACCGCAATTATATTCATTTTCGGAAAAGCGATCGTGTTTCCGACCCGTGAGCCCTATGTGGTCGCTACTAGGGTTATATGCCAGGTTGAGCATAGTGTGACATTGCCAGAGGTCTTTCGACCAATATGGTCGTTGATTGGGTATATATATTTGGACTATCAGTCCGGTTGAGGCATACATACAGGTTACAATATCTGTAGTTGTGTTGTGCATCTATTATTCTTTCTCTTTCATATATCATTTGCTACTGTAGTATTACTGCATTTCGTATCGTTGTTTATTTTTCGGTAACCAGTGAGTATAGCTCGCCTTCGTTGGCTTGAGGTACCCACTGGGAGATCCTAGTTGGTTTCTCACTTTTTTCCAGTTTCAGATGCTGTGGGAGGTGACGGTCGGGACAGTAAGTGAGGTGACGGCATAGTTAGAGAGCTTAGCGGTCCCGAGATTTATCTTCAGTGTTATACAATTTATTATCCTTATCTTGGCCTTTGTTTTATTTGTCAGATAATCTAGATACTATGGTGGTTCAGTTTATATTAAATTGAATGCTGGTTTGGTTTAATAAACAGTGGTTTTATAATCTTGCGAGTTTTATAGCAAAACTATTTTCTACCCCTCGTGGTAGCCTACTTTTCAAAATACTATATTTTTCGTGTGGAAAATAATTTTCAAAAGGTTTTTAGTTTTTATTGCATTATTAAATTTCAAATAAAGTTTTCGGATGAGAAATACTTTCAAAAAAATAAGAATGCTTGATAACCTGTGCATTTTGCATTATCTGCGGTAAGAACACTATATAGCATTTTAAGCATCATGATTCTAAGTATCTGTTAGCTGATTGTGCATCCATTGTGATTGCGGATTATGTGTGAGTTGAGATGGTGGTTGTGATGATGTTATTGTGTGTGACGCCATGCAAATATATGAGAGGTTCTGTCCGTTTGAAGAGAGTAATTCCTGTAATTGTGGCGGGTCTTTCCGTTTCGTAGGCAAGGTTTCAAAAAAAAGGAGGGGCATTTTTCCCTAACTCTGTATCAATTTGATCCTATTTCTAAAAATGGCTTTATAAAGCGGACCCCGGGGCGTGACAGATTAAGATGGTATCAGAATCAATTACTAATCGAAAGTGTGTGACGAGTCTCGTTTGAGTTAGGATCTGAAGGACAATGTGACAAGCTATGTCAGGGTCTGAATGACGAGGGTAGCGAGACAAGTCTCACATCGTCTGGTTCTTAGACTGTGTGTGTGTGTTTGGATTGATGAGAACGTCAGGTCTAAACGGGAAGAGTCTGTGACACTCCAATAATTCTATATTGGAAGGGAATACGTTGTAATTGAATATATAAAAGATATTGATACTAATAATAATAATTGAATTTAAATTTTTTGTGCCGATAGTTTGAATCCAACAAGTTATTATCGTTAGTGGTCAGATTGTTACAAATAAAGTTATGATCAAATTAAATTTACAATGAATTAAATAATAAAAATAAATATTTATAATAAAAAAATATTGTACTTTTTTACTTTGTCGGAGGATTTACCTTTTTTGCTTTGGTGATTGATTGATGTAAAATTAAAAAATATTTTACCTTTTTTAATTTTTACTAGAACTTTGAAAAGAGGTTTTTAATGCTCGGATCCAAAAAGTATAGGATGTGTATATATTCTTGTAATGATATTTCTCTATGAGCAATGTTGCTATTCATCTATTTTGAGAGGGGTGTATGATATATATTTTATTTATTTAAGAATGGAGTGTATTTTATTGGTTATTTTGAAATGATCAATAAAATTTATCTTATCCTAAAATAAATAAGATGTAAAATATACGCTTATTTTGAAGTGTACATCTAATATTTTTCTTTCTCAATAAAGAAAACGTGTATTTCAAATCGATATATAATGTAAAAGAGTTTAAAAGTTCAAGTTAATACATGAAACAACTATTCAGAAAACGATTTCTGATAGTTCGTTTCAGAAAAAAAAAAAAAAAAAAAAAAAAAAGTATATGAAAAGAACTAAATCTTAGGGTATCGTTTGTTTTGGGAGCAAGAACTGGAATAAGGTCATATTTCAGTTTTGTTTTTCAAATATGTTTGGTTATAGATAGGAATAACAGTTCTCATCTTTTTGGAATAAACTGGTATAAGACTGAAACTACTGTAACAGCCTTTTTCTGGAACAAAACTTGTTCCCATTTAAGAATAAGTTTAATTGAAGTAAATATAATTTTAATTATTATATTAACTCTTGCCTAGGGCTACTATACTCTTATGAGTATAAACCTCTTCATACTCATAATTTTTCCGCCCTTAGATGAAAAGATATGCGGTTAGGATGATAGTGGTCTCCCTAGGGTTTAGTAAGTTGTTGGTGAAATAGTATAAATACTAGGGGACCACTATAATCCTAACCGTATATTTCTTAATCCAAGGGTTAAAAACTTATGAGTACGAAGAGGGTTTACTCATAAGAGTATAGTAGCCGGACTCATTAACTCTTTAATTAATATAATATTTTAACTAATCCAATTATTTTATTAACTAATTATTTAAGTATTTAGATAATTAACTAATTAAATTATTAAATTATTAAATTATTAAATTATTTATAGTTAATTAAATTATTTATTATTAATAATACTCATTATTATTAATTATTTTATCAATTAATTAAGAATAAGTTTAATTAAAGTAAATATAATTTTAATTATTGTATTAACTTTTTAATTAATCTAATATTTTAACTAATCTAATTATTTTATTAACTAATTATTTAAGTATTTAGATAATTAACTAACTAAATTATTTGTAGTTAATTAAATTATTAATTATTACTAATACTCATTATTATTAATTATTTTATCAATTAATTGAGACTAAGCTTAATTAAAGTAAATATAATTTTAATTATTATATTAACTCTTTAATTATTCTAATATTTTTACTAATTTAATTATCTTATTAACTAATTATCTAACTATTAGATAATTAACTAATTAATTTATTAAATTAGTTGTAATTAATTGAATTATTTATTAATAATACTCATTATTATTAATTATTTTATTAATTAATATTCAAGATTATCAGGTAATAATTAATTAAATAAATTAAATTATTATTTAATTAATATTTTATATTAATTATTTAGATAAAATATTATTATTTTAAAATTATAATTATTTTTGTTCTTACTATTTCAATCTAACTATCCAAACGTTATTTTTCTTATTCCAAAAAATAATCTAATTTTTATTCAAACGTAAAATTAATCTTATTCCTATTTTTTTTTCTGAATTTATAGCTATATCTGAAATAAATAATTTTAGTTTATACGTGAATCAAATACAGTCTAGTCGGGTAACAAGCGCGTTAATATTTCTCTTTCTCTCTTTCTTCAAGTAATATCTGTCTGAAATATATATACTATGTGCTTTTACACACAAATTTTTCAAAAATAATATTTTGCTTTCAAAAAAAAAAATCCCTAAAAACAATAAATTCCAGCCACCAATCCTTCCGCGTTTTTTTGAATATTGACTTTTGGACAAATCTGCAGAAATAAAAGGTATATTTTTTCCCCCCAAAAAATAATAAAATAAAATACTCTCCTTATAATTGCCTTTAATTCACTTATCTAAAATATTTATGCTATGAATATTCCCTTTAATATTACGATAAATGGCAACGTGGCTGAAAATGAAGAAACAAAAATGTCACTAGCAAAAAAAAAAATGTAAATACGTAGAAAAATCTCGTATCTTTCGCAGTATCCAACATGTGACAACAAAACCCAGCTATATATATATATTCAATAATGTTATAATTAAGAGGTCTAGGAGAACAAGAAAAGCTTAGAACACAACTCTCCATTTGCTACCCTACAAGTAAGAAACTCCTCGGGCATGGGGTCTTTTTAATTTAATTTTACATGTATACCCCTGCAAAATCGTATTTAAGAATATGCTCTAAGTAGCCTGCGTAACTCTTTTTTGTTTCTAGCCGTTGCTTTTATCTGAAGCTGGCTTGTCTCAAATTTATGTAATTTTTATATAAATAAAACGGATAGTGTATTATTTTTTATTAAAAAAAATAAAATATATTCTTTTGATTAATTTGTTTTATTATTTTTTGCGTATGGACGTACCCTAGTTTATATATATATATATATATATATATATATATATATATATATATATATAGTATTTTTGTGTTTATTTTTTTACTGAATATATAGAATTTTTGGATAATATGGTGTGAAAGTCAATTTTAAACTCTTTAGTTTTGTAAAGTTGGTGAGTAGAATGTTATCGTGTATCAGTGTATAAATATATGAAAACATACGGAAACAAATTCAACCCTAGCTTGCATGATGAGGCGTAACAAAGAACTAGATGCTTTATACAGGGGCATATAAGTAATTTCACTAAAACCATTTACAATTCAAGCCCATTGGGCCGCCATAGTCAATCGAGGCTCCATCCATTGCTTATAACGACGCTCCATATATATATATATATATATATATATATATATATACTAAATCGCTATAACCTAAACTAATACAACAGTGTGGATAGAATAAGTAGTAATATATATTACACCCCTTCACGTACAGTTTTCTTCTTCCTCGTTTCCATTACTAGCTAGTAGCTACCGCTATCGTCACACCGCTGCTTATATTATTTTTCCTGGAAACAAAGAAAATGGCGCAGTCGGGGACGGGGACAGGGACGAAGGCGGTGTTCTCGGCCCTGGACACGGCGAAGACGCAGCTGTACCACTTCAAGGCGATTGTGATAGCCGGGATGGGGTTCTTCACGGACGCGTACGACCTGTTCTGCATCACCGCCGTCACGAAGCTCATCGGGCGGCTCTACTACCCTGACCCGACGGGTAAGGCCCCCGGGAAGCTCCCCGACAACGTCAACAACGCCATCACCGGCGTCGCCCTCTGCGGCACCCTCGCCGGCCAGCTCTTCTTCGGCTGGCTCGGCGACCGCCTCGGCCGCAAGAAGGTACCAGTACTCCACTAACTAGGTTAAAAAAAATTATTCTATTTTTTTAAAAAAATTATGAACTATGCTTAAAAAAAATATATTTTAAATTAGTATGCCGTCGGAATTAATTTTAAAAGGTAAGTATTTATTATATAAAAAATATTTAATAAATTTTCTAAATTTATTAAATAAATATTAAATTTAATCTGAATGCGGAACTTGTGAGTATGACTAAGGTATATGGCATCACACTGATGACAATGGTCGGCTGCGCCGTTGCCTCCGGCCTCTCCCTTGGCTCCACCCCGAAGTCCGTCGTCGCGACCCTCTGCTTCTTCCGCTTCTGGCTAGGGTTCGGGATCGGCGGCGACTACCCGCTCTCTGCCGTCATCATGTCCGAGTACGCCAACCAGCGCACGCGCGGCGCGTTCATCGCCGCCGTCTTCGCCATGCAGGTCGGCTTGGCTTAAAATTTCCTTATTCATTTTTGAATGATCCGATCCATATCCCAAGTAATTTGAATAAATAATATATACTATAATTTTAGGCTTAATTTGTTTGGTATTGTTGTTCATTTTTTAATCTTTTTAATAAAATCTTATTTAAGAGTGCGGGCGCACTTGAAATTTTTGTATTTAAATATTTTTGGTAATAATAAAATTATATATATATATATATATATATATATATATATATATATATATGAATTAGGCTAGAATACTATCGATAGCACCAAGCTATTAGTGCTATTAAATTTTTAACTGTTAGATGAAAAAATATGCTGTTGAGATTATAGTGATCCCCTAGGGTTTACTAGGTGGTTGGTTGAATAGTAAAAATCTTAGGGAACCACTATAATCCCAACCTCATATCTTTTCATCCAACGGCTAAAAACTTGATAGCACCAATTATTTGGTGCTATCGATAGTATTCTAGCCAGACTCATATATATATATATATATATATATATATATATATATATATATATATATATATATATATATTAACCCCTTCCTGCTAGGATGAATTGCAAGCTAAACAAGAAGAAGAAAAAACTATTAGTTTGTTCTATGCAAAAAATAGTTTGTAAAACTATGTTTTTTTTTATGTAAATCTAAAGAGAATGCAAGCACAATACTAGATGTATATAAAAAAAGTGGCGATAAAATTTATACCATCTTTATTTACTGTATAATTTGTATTTTTCATGTGAAATGTAGGATATTTTTTGTTTCATTTATTTTTTAAAAAATAAATTTATTTAAAAATATAAAATAATTAAATTTTAAATTTGAAATTTCGTATATCAACTAGTAATTTTTTTTTTGCCAACTTACATTAAAGATGATTGATGATATGCATACATCCTTACATGCAGGGATTCGGTATTCTCATCGCAGGCCTCGTCGCCATGGGCGTCTCCAAGCTCTTCCTGATAAACTACGATGCGCCGTCGTTCCAGCAGAACCCGGCGCTGTCGACGCAGCGGCAGGGCGACTTCGTGTGGCGGATCGTTCTGATGCTAGGCGCGGTGCCGGCGGCGGCGACCTACTACTGGCGGATGCAGATGCCCGAGACCGCGCGGTTCACCGCGCTGGTCGCGGGCAACCACGCCAAGGCGGCGGCCGACATGCGGAAGGTGCTCGACGCCGACATAGCCGCGGGGGAGTGGGAGGGGGGGCAGGCGGAGTTACCGTCGTCGTCGTCGTCGCCGCCGCCGCAACACCAGCGAGTCCAGGCGTATGGATTGTTCTCTAAGGAATTCGTGGCGCGGCACGGCCTGCACCTGCTGGGGACGACGACCACGTGGTTCCTGCTCGACGTGGCGTTCTACACTATGAACCTTACCCAGAAAGACGTGTACTCGGCTGCCGGGATACTTCCGAAGGCGTCGCGGATGAACGCGATCCAGGAGGTCTACGAGGTGGCCAAGGCCATGTTCCTCGTTGGCCTCTTCGCCACCGTGCCCGGGTAAATACATCATTTATATTTATATTCACCACAAATTTATTTACTTCATCAGATACCACATGCATGTAAAAGAATTGAATTCCAAGTCCAAGTGTATATATATATATATTGACAGGTATTGGTTCACCGTCTTCCTGATCGACCGGATAGGCCGCTTCGTCATCCAGCTGGGCGGGTTCCTGCTCATGTCGGTTTTCATGGCGATCGTCGGCGGGCTGTACACGAAGCTCCGCGGCAACCCGTGCAACTCCAAAACCGGCTTCTGCGGCGGCCACCCGGCGGAGTTCGCGGTGCTCTACGGGCTCACCTTCTTCTTCGCCAACTTCGGCCCCAACAGCACCACCTTCATCGTCCCTGCCGAGCTCTTCCCCGCGCGCTTCCGCTCCACCTGCCACGGCATCTCCGCCGCCGCCGGCAAGGCCGGCGCCGTCGTCGGCGCCTTCTGGATCCAGACCTACACCGTCAGCGGCGACGGCAGCAAGGTCCGCGACGTCCTCATCGCGCTGGCGGCCGTCAACTTCGTCGGCTTCCTCTTCACGTTCCTCGTGCCCGAGACGAAGGGCCGGTCGCTCGAGGAGATCTCCGGCGACGACCAGATTTATGCCACCGCTGCCGTAGCCAACGGCGAAGCCGCTCTTGACGGCGAGAAGGAGAAGGAGAAGGAGAAGGAGAAGGAGGGGGACTACAGCAACTCGGTTGCGGAGACGATTGTTTAGCTAATGTAGTAGCTAGTGAGAGAAAATTAATTAATTATACGATTTATTTGTGAGACTTTTATATATATAAATAAATAGAGTAAAATTTGTGATATCGTAAAATATGAGGATTTGTAATAATAATTAGTATGATAATTGTAAGTTCGTGAAGTGTGCATGTATTTTCAATGTAAAACCCTCCTCCGTACGTGCATAAATCTGATGTTATATATTTTCATTTATTTATCCTTAATATTGTAATATATATTTTTTTTTATTTGAGAATGAAAATACCTCAGCAGTGTTGTTGGTCAGTTGGCGGAGAGGGCGGCGAGGAGGCGGAATTTGAAGGCGGGTTTGAGGATGAGGGTGGCGAAGATAGTAGTGCAGCGTAAAGAAGGGAATGCTATTGGATCCAATGACAAAGATAGTGTTGAAAAAAATGGATAACTTTTTCTTTCTCTGATCAAATGAAATATTTGAATTTTCCGTGAAAACCGATTTTGCTAAAAAAAAAAAAAAAAAAAAAAGTTTACTGCAACTAAATATTGTATTTTTTTCAAATTTTTTTACAAATACTTTTTGTTTTTTTTACATAAAAGTATTTTTTTTGGGAAACAAAATTATTGTCTTATAAAATTCTTAATCGAACTGTGAAAAACATTCAAAAAATTAAAATAGAAAAAAAAAAAAAAAGAAAAAAAAAAGGGATCTTGTGCCTTTCTGTTCGCCCTCCCATTCGTGTTCCAGATCGAGAGAAAAAAAAAAAAAATAAAATTTATCTGTATATTTTTTTTAAAGAAAATTTTTTATCTGTATATTCTTTTTTTAAAGTGTATATTCTAAATCATATCTATTCAATGAATAGATGGAAGTGTCTTGACGGATCACTTGAAGAAATATCTCACTCTCTTAGATAGATAAAGTGTCAAATGCACATCTCTTTTAAGATGTACATATAATATTACTCGAAAAAAAAGATAAATAATAATATTTTAATCAAATTTTTTAAAACTAAAATTTAAAAATATAATCTGATTTTTTATGGACGCAAAACTAAGAAATTCTTTATACAAAACAACTAATTTATACTAAAGAATATTCTACACATATTACATAAAAAAATTAATAATAAGTAACTAAGAGTAAATAAGGTTTTTAATTTTTTTTAAATAAAATTTTAAAAATAGACCTATCAAATGAATAATTATATAAATTTAAATAATAAATCTAAAATCAAATTGAAATTTTGAGTTTGATTTATAAATTTAAAATCAAATTCAAACTTTAATTTAAATGCTAAAAGTATGAATTAATTTAATTTAATTCAAAGTTTTAAATTTTAAGTAAATATTAAAAAAAAAAAAGAGTATGCTATGAAGCACATATATAAACTTTTTATGGTATACCTAAATTAGAAAGGTCAATTTGCATAAAAAAATTCAGTCATTTTGCGTATTGGTAAAAATAGAGCATTTTTTTTTATTTTTTCATATTCAGTCCGAATTTTTAAAAATACTAATCAAAATATCTTTATTTCCACAGTGTTCAAGTCGCCGCTACCATGAACCTTGACGAAGTGCCGCTCCTCGACGTTGTTTTCACTCCCGCTCTCGTGCGCCTGCTGCCACGACCATACATATCTAATGGGCACAACATTGCGGGCGCGGGCACAGGTATGGCAGAAGCGAGTGCGGCTTCGATGAGCGGCACTCTGACAGGGTCCAGGGCAGCGGCGAAGGCGGCGACGGAGGAAAAAGATGTAGAGAGTACGTAGAAAATTAAAGAATAATAATAAAAAAAGAATAAAAAAAATTACTATATATCGTCACTATAATAAGAAATGTCAAGAACCAGAGAAGAAAGAATAAGAAGATAAAATTATACTATTTCAGAAAAATTTTACACTATTTTAGAAAAAAATTACACTTTTTGAAATAAAAGTTATACGTTTTAGGCTAGAGTTGTACTCTTTGAACTAAAGTTACACTATTTCTCCTCCTGTCACGCCCCGAGTTTCAAAACAGCAGTAGAATTTTGTTTTTTTTTTTAAATCAAAGTTCAAACTTTAAACTCAGGACGTGAGCAGACCGCACATGTATAGGAAATCCTCTGTCCACACGGACAGAGTCTCCCCTATACATGCTCGGTTAGGCAGATACAATGATTCAATCAGAGAGCGACAATATCAATAGCTAAATCAAAACACAAATCTCTACAACTAAATACATCCACAACTCCATCACATAATCCGTCAAATCACAATCTCTGATAATCAATCGACAACTAAAAACTGAAAATGCTGAATGCTGGCCACTATGACCAAAAGTAGGGACAACTCTATCGCGACAGCTCACTGGATCGTCCCAATCTCCCAGCACCCAACTGACCTAAAAAATAGTCACCCAGGGGGAGTGAGATACACTCTACATGTATCCCAATGGGCACGACGGGCCAAGAAATAGCAAGTCGTACCTACCGAATACAATGATAAGCGGATAACAAAAAAGGATATAACTGAAAGTTGAATAACTGAATGCTGAACAATAAGCATACTGAAATAGAAGCAGGGGTACTCATATATCAAGCTAATCATGCTGTAACTAGGAAATCAGACAAACAGGAGCTAATCATGCTATAGAGCAGAGCTAGTATGATAATCAATAATATCAATGCTGTAAACAGGGAATGCTGATAATCATGGAAAGGAAGCAGGGTACTCATGACTGTAAGTGGTCATGCTAAAACTGGCAAATCTGATATACTGAACCGATCATGCTATAACCAAAGCTGGTATATAACAATGCTGTAAACTGAAAGTGCTGAATAATAATAACTGTAAGTACCCAATCTCATGCCACTGTCGGTCACAAGGACCTCAGGCTAATGCCATAGCTAGCACGTTCGGCTGACATATAACCTGGCACCATCGGTGCACTCAGGCCCATATGTGTCGCCGCTCTCGTCCACCATGTGCAACCTGGGCTCACGGGTCGCCACTATCGACCACTCTACCGGCAAAGAACGCACTATGGGGGATCAGGCCCACTGCGATCGTGAAATGACAGCTAGTGCTCTGGCGATCATAATGCTGATACTCAAGCTAGCGGTCAAAAGACCGAACTGTCGGCTACAAGCCGAAAAAATCCCTGTCGGGATGCTGAAGCTGTAATCTCACTGGTGCTGTATAACTGAATCTGTATGCTGGAACTGTATCACTGAACAGAACTGAACTCCTATTCTATCATGCAACATAGAACAGGAAATGCTGATATAACTAGGCTGATAACAAAACAAACATGGCATATGTCAAGCTATATATATATATATATATATATATATATATATATATATATATACTAAATGCTGAACCTGAAATCATATCGGGAACTGAACAACAAGAACGATGTTACATAGCTATACATAAAGAATGCTGGAATGAAAGCAAATAGAAAGGCTCAAGCATAGGTTCAGGGCTACACCAAAAATAGAGGTTCGACCTACCACGGCACCCCAAGGGCCGACCTGATAAAGCCCGGATTGAAGATAAACCCACCTCAAGGTAGACGGTCGCGGTGACCGCTGGATGGCTTACAAGCTGGCGGCTGACTGCTGGGACCTGAATCATATACACAGGTCAGAAAATAGACTCTCACACATACCCAACCTACTGACTCACTAAGTGCAGACAAGCTAAACAGGGAACTTCGCTGAAGCCCCGGGATTTTTCGGAATTTTCGGAAATCCGCCGATAGATCCACAATGACCCAATCTGTGCTATACAATAACCAAAACTCGTGAAACTTCACGTGCTGCCCAAGACTGTCTAACTTAGGACATTTAGGCCCTAACACCAGACTCTGGGTAATCCTGTGCACCGGCAGTGCCATAACCACTGAAACACTTCCGGGAAGCCCATTTTGGCACCGGAAGTTGCAAACGAGAAACTAAAATCACCGGGCTCTCCGGAACATCGCCGGGAATAGCTAGGGGCATCCGGCATCACAAATTAATCACCGCAATTTCTCGAATTGCGCGGTTAACGCCGAATCACCAATAAATCGACGATTTTGCCGATTTACGATTCGGAATCCAATTCCCGCTCAACGAAAGCCGTCGGATCTCCAACGAAGGGTTTAGATATCATGGGCACATAGCCCAAAACAGCCAAGCAAGTCATAATTGCATTTAGACCCCTAGGGTTTTACAAAATTGCATAATTACATGCTTTTTAACATATTTTTCACTTGCATTTCATTTATGAATGCTTTTAAACTGAACCAAGGCCACCAGTAGGTGGGACTCGACGCACCGAACGCCATGCTCACCATTTGGGAGCAGTGCGGAAACTGAGGACAACTTTGGGTCAACAAACACTATGCAAATAAGCTCGAATTGCTACTTTTCTTACTTACACTTAACCAAAACCAAATTTAGGGTGAGCATCATGCTCAGTAGATCGAAAGGACTCAGAGGCTCACCAAACAGGTGCCGCGGAGAAACCAGAAACATCGCCGGAGCAACATGGCTCAAAACCCAAGCTTATAGAGCTCTGTTTGCTAGATCTTTCTAACCAAGCATTCAGCTTGGAAACAGGAATAAACATCATGCTCAGGAGGCTTGTAGGAGTCGAGGGCTCACCATTGGGTGGTCGACAAACAGCCAGAACAGGGTTGGAGTTAACTCGGCCATTTCTACAAACACCTAGAGCTCGGTTTTCTTAATCAACAGAACATGTGTTCTAGAGCAATGCTAAGGCAAGCAATAGCATGGGAAGCTTGAATGGAGTGCCCAGGGTGCAATCAGCACCAGCTCCGGCGCCGTGAAGCGGCGGGTGGCAGGAGCCCGACCTCGAGTCACCAAGCTCGGTGCTCTAATGGCGGTTTGCCATGCGACTACATCTAGTGCCATGCAAGGCCACAGATGGCTTGCCCTCGATGCCAGGACACTTTTTGGTGCGGTGACCGGTGGCAGCGGGCGGCGGCGCAAGCTCCGGCGAAACCGAGATAACCCAAAACTAGGGTTTCGAACTGCGACTTATCGGCTGAACCAAACACAACCAAACTTGGCGGAGATGATCTAGGGATTCTACAGAACATTCCCATCATTTTTTTTTTGGAGGTTGAGCCATCGGGTGTGGCGTACGGCTCGGGAGGAGCATATTAGGGTTCCGGCGGGTGCAATTTCCCCGCCGGCGACCGGGAGCACACCGAGGGTTGGGGCTCTGCATGAGGCATCCCCAGGGCTTAACTAAGCCACTGCCTGTAGTAATTCGGAATATCTTATTCCTAATAAATAGATTAAAAGTGAAATTTTGAGCTGGTTTTGAATTCAAAAGACCTTTGTTGACCTATTTGGTCAATCGCCAGTGTGCAAGTTGCACGATTTACGAAGCAAAAAAGGTCATTTTCCAATCCAGACATGATCTTGGAAATCCGAGTTGACCGTTGCGATCGTCTTGTCGAACTAAGCGAGATTCATATTCAGCACTTTTTGATCTGACGATTAGATCTTCCAGAAATCGATGAAGAAGCGGGCAAATAGCCGCGACCAATGTAACAGTGTCTGCACACAGGTCACTTAAGTGGGTTACTGTAGATGAACAGTAACCTAATTTCGGGACCCCGACGAATGCGACGCTGACTAATTCGCTGTCCAGAGTCCGAACATAGCGATCCAAATAGTCGATTTGATCCGTTTCGACGATCTGAACGCAATGGCACTGACGGAATTTCCGTTTGACGACCCCAGAGTCCCAAAAAGCGTGATAAACTATATTTCGGCACAGTTTTTATGGACCGAAGATTTATCCGGGCAGTTTCTCGAAAAACAAAAATCGCCATCTTATAGATTTCGACGTGCCGGACGTCGTGGCGAAGTCCGTTTTTCGATCTGACGACTAGAACGCCTCGAAAAGCATGAATTACGGCAAAAAATGCAGTATTTTGCGCGAAAACCCTAGATTTTATGCTCCGATAAGCGTGCAAATTACTAGAGAGGGACTAATGTGTGAAATAAGTATGCTGTGAGGGATTGGGCTCCAAATATGAAGTAAGGAGGGATCAAATGGCATTTATGCATATGCTATATATATATGCATGTAGGGTTAGGGTTTCTTTAAACCCTAAGCCCTTAGCCCAAGCCCCAGCCGCGCCTCCCAACTGCTTCCTCCTCTCTGCCGCACTCCATGGAGGGTCGCGCATCGGCCGCCGCACCCCGTCGCCGGTGAAGAAAAGCATCAAGAAACCCTTCATCTCGGGTTGGAAAGGAAGGGTTGCTCACCGAGGGTTCTGGGTGTTCCCAAGCGTCCTCTGGGAGATCCTCTGCATGGTCGAGGCCGAGCTGAAGTGACCCGAGGTCTGCCACCGCCGTGCGCCGCCGCGGAAAGAAGCTTCTTCTTCTTTTATTCCGGCGAGGGGAGTGGTTGAATTTATTGCAATATAATGGCCTAGGGACCCTCCTGTTCCTCTTCTGACATCGTAAGGATCATACTGGTGCAGCCCAAGCCGCCGACGTCGACCCTGTCGCCGGCGGGAGCTCCTGTCGCCGGAAAACCCAGTTTTGATCGATTTCGGGCGCGAGGTCCATCCGGCAGTTTGATGAGAGATCAGCGACGTTGGATCCTTTCTTCTCGTCGACTGCAACCTCCCCACCAAGTCCGGTGATGATCGGTCGTGAATCCACACGGCACGAGCCAGCCCTAGTTTCGTTGAAACTTGCACTTCGGCCGATCTTCGCCGTCCGGTGACGCCGCTCAACCGTGGCGCCGGCCATCACCTCAGCAAGCTCCATGGAGCCGAGAGGATCAGTCTAGTCCAAGTTGTGGGGCCTCGAGAGCACCGGGTCGAAATCCGCCATTAGAGCCCTCATCTTCACCGAGCTCGCCCTAGCTTCATCCCCGGCGGTCGCCGTCGCGCCCAGCCGTCGCGGGGCGACCCAGGTAAGCTCATGTGATTACCTTAAAGGGGTTTCGTGGCGTTGCATGGAGTTCTTGACATAAGAATCATCCTCGCTGGGGTTGCACCATTGTTGTCATCAAGCTCGGGATCCGGCTGTCGCCGCCGCTTCAGACCGCCGGCCGACCACCCAGGTGACTTTTCTGGTCAAGGGCACTCCATAGTTGCCTTTACATGTAGCCCAGTTACCTTTTGTAACCCAAGTTTCATCCTTGCTGGTTAGGTGACCGAGGTGCTCCTCCCCGGCCAGCCGCCACCTGGAGCCGCCGGCGTTGGGTCGGGAAGCGACCGAGCCACCTCTGTGGGCACTCTCCTGCTGCTGCTCGCCTCTGCTCAAGCCTGGGACTCGAGCTGATCAAGACTCGGCCAAACCGAGACCTTGCCCTATTCGAAGTTGCACCACCTTGCTCCGGCGATCCTTCCGGCGGGTCTGCGATACTCCTGAGGTGAGCCCTCGACTCTGTGTGTTCCCCTGGACATGATGCTCATGCTAGTTGAGGGTTAAATTGAGTTGTTAAGTTAGTTTGGCATTGTAGCTTAAAGTGAACATACTTTTTATGGGCCAACTTTGCCCTCGGAGTTCGTGCTGACCCAAGTATGTGAGCACGGGTTCCGTCTCGTCAAACCGGACACGCTGAAACTTACGGCGACGTCGTTGGATTCCCGGATTGCGAGAACGAGTCAAAACAAGCCATTGACTTAGTGATTTTATACAATTTTAAAAGATTTTATGGACCCGATTGTGTTTTCGGGCGTCGTGTCAACTCCAAACAGCGAGCACGGCTTTGGTTAGGTCGAGAACTGTCTACTGGTACCTTCAGTTCATGTTTGAACCCCTCAGATATTTCTAACGGGTCGAAACGATGTAGCAAGTAAATGTTTTTATGTAATTTTAAAATGTGTCGGGGACCTAAATGCAAATGTAACCTCCTGGCTGTCTTCAGACAGTAATTACACACAGACTAGGCATTTTGTTGAAGTTCCGTAGACTCCAGTTGAGCGGAAATTTGATACCATTTCGTAAATTGGCAAAATTGCCCGTTTTACGATTCCGGCACGAGTTGCGTGATTCGATATGGGTTTTTGGTCGTTTATAGTTGCCTCTGGTCATTCCCGACATTGTCCTGGCAGGTCCAGTGACTTCAGTGTTCTGTCGGTGGCTTCCGGAGCCAAATTGGCCCTTCCGGAAGTGATAAAGTGATTATAGTCCGAGCGAGCATCGATTTTAGTAAAGTGGCTTAATTAGTGAGTCATTCCTGATTAGCATTCTATGATTCAGGTCCTTGCAGTCTGACTCCGGCCCACGAGCCTTCTGTTGGAGTCGTTGGATCGGCCTACATTCTGTTGGGTTTAGGTTAATAAGGATCAAATAGGGGAAAAAAAACACCTAGAGGGGGGTGAATAGGTGTAAACAATAAACACTCAAAAATCTTTGTGCGATAAAACCCAATGCGGAAAAATAAAAGAACACACAAGATTTTTACGTGGAAAACTCCAAACCGGAGTAAAAAACCACGGGACCGATAACACGGCGAAATCCACTAGAGTTAACACACGTACAAGGTGATATAACGTACTCACAGACGACTCAACCTTTTACCATACGCTCCTAGTAGATCTTCTCCGCTCGCTCCACGACGCTTCTCGAATCCACGATCCGCGCCCCAACGCTGAATCCACAGCGTCCAACGTCGAGTCCACGACGTCCGACCGAATCCACGGTCTTCACCCAATGGCACGCTTCGAATCCACGAACGCACCTCGCTCCGAATCCACGAGAGCGATGACACCTTGAATCCACAAGGCCACGCGAGTCCACGCGCCGATTTTGGGATAAATCGTTGTTTGTTTGGGTGGTGATGATCCGCCGAATACTTAGATCAAGAGTAGATCGGAAATACCATCTAAGTATTCATTAGTTTGATTCAACTCAAGATGTGAGTATGAAAACCTAGAATCAAACTAATCAATATAGATGAAGAACCATAGAATAGATCTAATGATTTCCGTTCTTCTCTATATGTGGATCTAAGGCCGTATAAAATGATATTTGAAAATGACGGCTCTATTTTCCGATGCCCTAGAAATGAAATAGGAGGGCTATTTATAGGTTAGAAACCCTAGGAAGAATATTCGGATCAAAAACAAACTTTTCTGGAAAGTTTTACCGACGGCGATCCGGATTGCATAAGCCACGATCCGGATCGCAGACGCACAGAATGCAGTTTCCAGAAAATCGCCTGTTCGGGATCCGGATCATAATCCACGATCCGGATCGTTCATACATTTTCACAAAACACCCCATTCGGGATCCGGACTGCCCAAGCTGTGATCCGGATTGCAGCAATGTATGAACGAACACCTTTCGGGATCCGGATTGAAAGTCCACGATCCGGATCCTGAACATGTCCCATGTCCAGTTTTTGATGAATATGCAATTAAAACCTCTTCCAGGTGTTTCTACACTATAAGAAGTATTCGGATCATCAAAATTATTTAGTTAAACGTACCTGATCCTTTTGAATTCTTCTTTCTTGAGATTGAGGTATATGATCCAAAGTTTCTTCATCTTCAATCTTCAAGACTTAAACATTCACGAAATACGCCAACTCAAATTCCGTAACAATCTCCCCCTTTGGCGGTTTCGTGACAAAACACAAATCCACAAAGAAAATTCAAAAAGATATTTTTGTTGCTATCACCATACAACAAAAATTTACAAAAGAGTTCCAGAAATTAAAAACATGAGATAAACTCCTAAGACAGACTCTAGACTTAGACATCTGTAACCTCTGCACACAGAAAACATTCTTGACAAACAAATTCGTTAGATACCTCAAGAATTGGAACATAAAAAACCAAGTACAGAGATAGAGTTTGATCTCACCATGACATTTGAAAAAATCAGATATGTGAAAGAAACATAGTTAAAACCAACATATCTTCTAAGCAGTTGAAAAACCAAATGTCAAAGTATGTTAGTCCAACACCAACTTGTTAGTCATATTACATGCCCAAATAGTTAGTCAAATAGTTAGTATAGAAGCATGTCACAATCCACAAAAGAAAACCAAAGTTGAGTTGAGATTCATACTTACCTTGATATCATCGATATTCACAATCACTGTTCAAAGTTCATTCATCATTGTTCATTGTTTTCGCTAACTCTCTCCCCCTTTTTGTCACAAAAACAAGCCAAAACGTAGCATGAGCTACAATATGTAAGGAGAGTAACTAAAGAATAGAGTTCTAAAAGTATGCACAAACTGAGAACTAAACTAAAAGAGTAAAGAAAAACAAAGTTCTGAGAACTAAGAACCCAAACTAAGGTGACCAATTCTGTTGCTCAATCTGAAGAGTCAGAACTAGTACAGCTTAGCTTGCTTAAAAGTCCTTTAAGCAAGTTCTTAAGGTTTGAGTATTTTTTCTTGATCTTCTTGTGTTCAGAGGAGACTTGCTGAAGCTCTCTCGATATTCTTTCATGTGTAGCAGAGATTCTTTGTTGTTCCTGACGAATCGATTCCAATATCTCTGTCTCAGTTGTCCGTGTCTTTGAATAAGATGAACGCTGTCTGGATGCAGATGGTGCATCAGGTCCTGCAGTCCATGGTGATCCAGTTTGCAAAATTCCTGAAAGTGAGCGTGCTCTGGTTAGAGGCCCACTCTGCTGGCTTGTATTTCTTTGAACGCTTTTCCTTCTTGTATATTGTACGGTCGTGGAGGCAGATTTCATAAGTCTCTTCCCTTTGGTGAACTTCCTTTCTTCTTCATCAATTTTTCGCTGAACATCCTTAAAGAAATCGTCCCATTCTTCACTATTGTAATCCGAGCTGTCTTCATTGGCTCCTTCCGGTTTGTCTCCAGTTGAGACGCCTGGTTCTTCTTTAACCGATGAACCCCCAGGCAGCATTGCGACCAGCAAGATGATCAACCAGGAGAATGCCATTGATTCTAGTGCTTTGAGTTTTAGAAAATGTCCTGTGAAGACCAACTCAAGAACATATGAAAAATCGTCAATTTTGAAAAATTTGAAAAATTGTACCTAGACAATCATAATCATGTAGAGAAGCCAAGAATCAAATTAGTTTTCCAAAAAGAATTTTAAAAATAGATCAAATCCATGATTTACAAAAATTCCTCTTTTATGCCCTAAAACCGAATTTTTAGAAATCGAAGCCTAAAAACTCGTTAATCAAGTGAAATCCCAGCATAAAAGCAAAACTAATTGACCCAGAGTTCTTATTTCAAAAGAAATTTGATCAAAAACCATTCACAAACGAAAAAATCCAACTTTTCAACTCACGTTTGATGAAAAAACAGAAAAACTGTGAAAAACCGAGTTTTGATCATGAAAACTTACTTGAATCCGAAGAACTTTGAGTTTTGAAGCACCAAGAAGCAAGAAATCTAGAGAGAGAAACTCTAGAAGCTTGAAAACCAGAAATTAGGGTAAAGAAATCTCGAATCTGAAAGTTTCTATATAGAACCCTAGCCGCGATCCGGATCGGCCGAGAATGTGATCCGGATCGGCCACCCGCAGGAAAAATCCTGCGTTCGGGATCCGGATCACTTGCCACGATCCGGATCGGCTACACCTTTTTCTTCAGAAAAATTAAGAAAAATACATAAAATCCAGAAAAAGTATGTAAGCACTTTATCATGTCAACTTTAAACAAATGACATCGTTTCATACAACAAGAAATAGATTATGAAAAATCTATCAAAAATATCCAAAAATGAAACGAAAATTTACGAAAGTTAAAACACTTAAAGTTGAACAACTTCAATTACATCTATCCTGATCTTATGTGTAATGCCTTTATCAAATCATCAATTTCAGTAAAGAAAATGAAGTACCAAGATCAATAGATGTTTGAAATCCCAGATAAGTTAGATAATATATCTAGACAATCTGTTGAAGGAGTGGCTCTTTGAGCATCTTAAATCAAAAATCCCACCTTATACCAACCATGAAATACGACTGAGTCAAGTATTTCAATATGATTTCATCAACAATTTTTCAAACAAAAGTTTGCTTTTCATTCATGGAGTATCCTTTTTCTTTCATTTTCTCCATGTGGTGGTAGTTTTCACACTCCTCATTGGGATGTAACTCTTTCCACATCTTTTGAGCATTTCACATTTCATTGACTCCCCCTCAATTGGCTATCAATTATTTAATATATAAAGTATTCAACCAAACCATTGATCTCGAATTCATACTCGACTAAGCAATCAAATATGATAATGACTATACCAAGAGATCATTGAGAGAGAAATTGACTTTGATCACTTAAAGATGGTTTAATTAACGTAAATGATCATTGCAACATTGAAATATTATGACATCAAAAGCATAATAAATTTCTAAATGCATAAAAGGATGCAATTAAAGTCAATTATGATTTATGCTCAATTAGTGTGCTATGTACAGAACATAGATAAAGAACAAAACAAAAACAAGAACAAAAACAAAACCTAATCTAAGCAAAGGTTTCAAAAGAGTTTATTTCAAGGAAAGCATGCCAATTGCTTTACGCAAGTGAATAAAACGTTTTTGATCCAAAGGTTTTGTTAAGATGTCGGCTAATTGATCCTCAGTTGAAATATATGACAGTTGAAGAATGTTTGATTCAACTAGCTCTCTAAGAAAATGATATCTAAGTTCAATATGTTTTGTTCTAGAGTGCAACACAGGGTTTTTAGAAATGTTAATAGCACTAGTGTTGTCACATAAAATGGTTACCGAAGATGTTGAAATTCGGAAATCGCTCAACACGCTTTTCATCCAAATCAATTGGGTTGAACAACTTCCTGCAGAAATGTACTCCGCTTCGGCAGTCGAGAGTGCTATGCAGTTCTGCTTTTTACTGTGCCATGCAACAAGGCAGTGGCCAAGATAGAAGCATGCACCACTCGTGCTTTTCCGGTCATCCACCGATCCAGCCCAATCGGCATCTGAGTATCCAACAATATCCAAAGTCGTTCCCATAGGATACCAAATTCCGAAATTGATTGTACCTTTGATATACCGGATGATCCGTTTCACCGCTTTCAGGTGAACCTCCTTCGGTGCTGATTGATATCTCGCACAAATCCCAACACTGAAGGATATATCCGGGCGACTAGCCGTGAGATATAGTAGACTTCCAATCATACTGCGGTACAGTTTCTCGTCTACATTCTCACTTTGTGATTCACTTCCAAGTCCCTTATGGCTAGTTCCCATTGGAGTCGGAAAATCTTTAGAATTTTCAAGATCAAACTTTTTGACCAACTCCAGTGCATACTTGGATTGACACAAGTGAATTCCTTCATCGTTTTGTTTAACTTGTAATCCAAGAAAATAATTCAATTCGCCCATCATGGACATCTCAAATTCGCTTTCCATGGTCTCCGCGAATTTGGAAGCATCATTATCTCTTGTTGCTCCAAAGACAATGTCATCAACATAGATTTGAGCAACTATGAAATTGTTTTGATAATGCTTCACAAAGAGAGTCCTGTCAGCTCCCCCTCGAGTGTAGCCCTTTTCCAAAAGGTGCTTTGTCAACCTTTCGTACCATGCTCGCGGTGCTTGTTTCAGACCGTAAAGAGCCTTTTTCAGACGAAAAACATGGTTAGGTAGTTTATGATCCACAAAACCTTTCGGTTGAGCTACATAAACTTCCTCATTTAAAAACCCATTTAAAAAGGCGCTCTTAACGTCCATTTGAAATAATCTGATTTTAAAATGACAAGCTATCGCAAACAATATACGAATGGACTCGAGTCTAGCTACAGGGGCGAAGGTTTCATCAAAGTCTATACCTTCTACTTGAGAATAGCCTTGAGCAACTAACCTTGCTTTGTTCCTGATGATAGTACCTTCTTCGTTTTTCTTGTTCTTGAAGATCCATTTGGTACCTATCACATTGTGTTGCTTCGGAGGCTTCGTCAGTTCCCAGACTTTGTTTCGCTCGAATTGATGGAGCTCTTCCTGCATTGCTTTAATCCAGTAATCATCTTGGAGAGCTTCATCAACATTCCTTGGTTCGATTTGAGATACATAGCATGCAAATCCGCAAACCAATTGTCTCCGTGTTCTAACTCCTTCTTGTGGATCTCCAATTATGTTCGATTCAGGGTGATCCTTGGAGATGCGTAACGTTTGAGGTAGAGGAGTAGGCGGAGGTACACGAGATGATTCCTGCACATCAGATAAGCTTGAAGAACCGTTAGATGCATCAACATTATTATCGAAAGAATTGTTAGAAGAAGATGCATTAGCAGGTGTATCATCATCAAGAGAGATATCGAGGGTAGATTTTTCAGATTCAAAATGAAAAGCTTCATCTACCTTAACATTTATCGATTCTACGATCGTCTTAGATTCTAAGTTAAAAACTCGATATGCTCTGCTGTTTGTAGAATAACCTAAGAAAATCCCTTCGTCACTTCGAGAGTCAAATTTTCCAAGATTTTCGCGATCACGTAAAATAAAACACCGACTCCCAAAATGCGAAAATATTTGATGTTAGGTTTTCTACAAAACCAAAGTTCATATGGTGTATTCAAAGTCCCCGGGCGCAAATACACTCGATTGATAACATAGACAGCAGTGTTCACCGCTTCAGCCCAAAAATATAAAGGTAAGTTCCGGCTATGAAGCATAACACGTGCCATCTCCTGTACGACCCTGTTTTTGCGCTCGACTACACCATTTTGTTGAGGTGTGTAAGGTGCGGAGAATTCATGTTTAATGCCATTAGAAGTGCAAAAATCAATGAATTTGGAATTTATGAATTCCCCACCTCTATCACTCCTAACTCGAGTAATCCTTTCATTCTTTTCTATCATAATACGATTGCAGATTTCGAGAAAAGAATCAAAGGTATCAGCTTTTTCTTTTAGAAAGGCTACCCAAGTATATCTAGAAAAATCATCAACCAATAAGAAAATATACCATTTACCTCCCAGAGATGGTTGACGAGTTGGCCCCATTAAGTCCATATGCAAAAGTTCCAAAGGCCGTTTTGTACCTATGTGGTTCAAATTCTTGTGTGCAGTCCTAGACTGTTTTCCCTTTTGGCAACCGCCACACACAAGGTTTTGTTCAAAAGAAAGTTTCGGAACCCCCTTGACCACATCTTTATTTGAAATTCTAGCAAGTTCCTTAAAGTTTATGTGACCTAGCCTTTCATGCCAAAGTGTTTCATTTTTCAAAGATGCTAGGTTACATTTTTCAGAAATTTTAGAAGGAACTACATAACAATTGTTTTCTGATCTAACCCCCTTTAAAAAGAAAGCATGGTTCATGTCAGTTACAGTGCATTTATCAGATGAAAAATTAACTGAATAACCACTATCACACAGTTGACTTATGCTTATGAGGTTAGTCTTAAGGCCATGAACAAATAATACATTATCTAGAACCGGGCCATCTGGAATAGCTACCGTTCCCTTTCCAACAATTTTGGAAGACCGACCATCTCCGAAAACAACAAGTCCTCCGGAGTTTTTCTCAAAAGTTTGAAAACAGTTTTTATCGCCGGTCATATGACGGGAACACCCGCTATCCAGGTACCAAGACGAACTATCATATGCATGCAAGGAAACATTGGTAGCAAGACAGGGAAAGATCTCACCTTTGCGCACCCAAACCTTTTTGGTATGCGTCGGTAATGGTCGTGAAGTTGATTTCCTAGGTGAGAGCGTCTTGCTTGAAGAATTGCTGCTCCTTGATGATGTCGTCTTGAGCGATGTACTACCAAGGCTCTTTTCCGTCAATTTGATTGGAGTTGTTTTCCGAGGAATAGCCCTTTTGGTAGTCATTGCAAGATGTTCTTGAGGTGTGCGTTTGGCTCCAGTCTTGCAGTTTCTTCTGATGTGCCCTGAAATGCCACAACGAAAACATACCTTGGTTCTTGTCGATTCCGAAGATGATGTAGTAGGTTCGTTGTCGTTGCTTGTCGTGAACACCGGTGTCGGAGGAGGAGATACCGACTGAGGCACAAATACCGTACCACTCGAACTTGGAATGTCTCCAGTTTGAGTGTATCCGAGGCCGAACTTGTTTCTTTGACCGAGACCAAGAAGTCTGTCCAACTTACTCCTTCCAGAAGAAAATCTCTGTAAGTCATCCTTTAGTTGGCGTATGGTCTCTGTCATTTCAATTTTTCCTGTCGGGCCTCGCCGTTGAGCTTCAAGAAGTAATTCGCTTTGTTCACCATATCTACATAACTCTTCTCGAAATGCTCATTGGACTCTTGAAGGGAAACATTTGTCTTAATCAGATTGTCCCTTTCCACTTCAAGATCGGTTGAGATAGAGGTTACTCTTTTTACTTCATCTTCAAGATCCTGTAATCTCTCTTTCAACCCCTTGTTTTGCTTAGCCAGTTTCTTTGAATCCCTCAAAAGCTTATGGTAGGCTAAAACAAAATCTTCACCTTCCGAATTATCTGATTCATCGTCCGTTGCAATCTTTTCCACAGTGGAGTTGGACAGTGAGTCGGATGTACTTGCCATTAAGCACATGAAGGGAGAAGATGTAGTGGACGCGTGGAAAGCTGTCGCGTTGTCTTCTTCATCACTTGACGATGACTCATTTGACGTGGAGTTGTCATCCCAAGTAACTACTTGCATCGCTTTCTTCTTTGCCGGATTCTTGTTGGGACATTCCGTTGCTATGTGGCCGTAGCCTCGACATTTGAAACACTGAACTTGTCCCTCAGAACTTTTCTTATCCTTTGAGAAGTTCTCTTGGCTTCTTGACTTGTAACTTGAAAACCCTTGCCTTTCTTCGACTTTCCGAAGGATGGAGTTTTGCTTGAATTTCCCCTTCGAAAGTTGCGGCGAAACTTCCTTGTCAAGAGAGCGAGCTGCTTCTCAAAGTCCTCCATAGAAATGTTCTCGTCGTCGTCCGAGGAGGATGAATCCGCGTCTTCTTCTTTAGTTGATTTCAATGCGTAACCTGAAGACTTAGAAGAGGATGCCTTTCCAGAAGAATAGTTAGTAGGAAAAGTCATTTCATAAGTTTGTAAAGCACCTACTAATTCTTCTACACGCATTTCGTCCGGGTGTTTAATTGTTTCAATGGCTGCAACCTTCGGGCGAAATCGTTCAGGAAGAGTTCTTAGAATTTTTCTTACAACTTTAAATTCTGGAATCTTCTCTCCCAAGTTAGCACATGAGTTCACGATGTCTTGCAATCGTGTGTAATAGTCAGTGAAAGATTCATTCTCTGCCATAGAGATAGAGTCAAACTTGCTCGTAAGCATTTGCAGTTTCTGAATCTTCACTAGGTTAGTTCCCTCATGCGTAACTTGAAGAACATCCCAGATTTCTTTCGCAGTCTCACATGCCGAGACGCGAGAGAACTCAGTTTGTGACAAAGCATTAAATAGAGCATTAATCCCTTTGCCATTGTAAGAAGATAAGTCTATCTCTTCCTTGGTCCATTTCGACCTAGGTTTTAAGGTGCGAACATCATCTAAAATTTCAGTTGGATTAGACCATCCTAATTCAATTGATTGCCACACCCTTTCGTCGATGGAAATTAAGAAAGCTTTCATCCGTACTTTCCAGTACGCATAATTTGTTCCATCAAAGAAAGGGGGTCGATTGATGTTTCCACCTTCAACCATTGTTTACAACCCTATTCCCGCTCTGATACCACTTGTTGGGTTTAGGTTAATAAGGATCTAAATAGGGGAAAAAACACCTAGAGGGGGGTGAATAGGTGTAAACAATAAACACTCAAAAAATCATTGTGCGATAAAACCCAATGCGGAAAAATAAAAGAACACACAAGATTTTTACGTGGAAAAACTCCAAACCGGAGTAAAAAACCACGGGACCGATAACACGGCGAAATCCACTAGAATTAACACACGTACAAGGTGATATAACGTACTCACAGACGACTCAACCTTTTACCATACGCTCCTAGTAGATCTTCTCCGCTCGCTCCACGACGCTTCTCGAATCCACGATCCGCGCCCAACGCTGAATCCACAGCGTCCAACGTCGAGTCCACGACGTCCGACCGAATCCACGGTCTTCACCCAATGGCACGCTTCGAATCCACGAACGCACCTCGCTCCGAATCCACGAGAGCGATAACACCTTGAATCCACAAGGCCACGCGAGTCCACGCGCCGATTTTGGGGTAAATCGTTGTTTGTTTGGGTGGTGATGATCCGCCGAATACTTAGATCAAGAGTAGATCGGAAATACCATCTAAGTATTCATTAGTTTGATTCAACTCAAGATGTGAGTATGAAAACCTAGAATCAAACTAATCAATATAGATGAAGAACCATAGAATAGATCTAATGATTTCCGTTCTTCTCTATATGTGGATCTAAGGCCGTATAAAATGATATTTGAAAATGACGGCTCTATTTTCCGATGCCCTAGAAATGAAATAGGAGGGCTATATATAGGTTAGAAACCCTAGGAAGAATATTCGGATCAAAAACAAACTTTTCTGGAAAGTTTTACCGACGGCGATCCGGATTGCATAAGCCACGATCCGGATCGCAGACGCACAGAATGCAGTTTCCAGAAAATCGCCTGTTCGGGATCCGGATCATAATCCACGATCCGGATCGTTCATACATTTTCACAAAACACCCCATTCGGGATCCGGACTGCCCAAGCTGTGATCCGGATTGCAGCAATGTATGAACGAACACCTTTCGGGATCCGGATTGAAAGTCCACGATCCGGATCCTGAACATGTCCCATGTTCAGTTTTTGATGAATATGCAATTAAAACCTCTTCCAAGTGTTTCTACACTATAAGAAGTATTCGGATCATCAAAATTATTTAGTTAAACGTACCTGATCCTTTTGAATTCTTCTTTCTTGAGATTGAGGTATATGATCCACAGTTTCTTCATCTTCAATCCTCAAGACTTAAACAATCACGAAATACGCCAACTCAAATTCCGTAACACATTCAGGTGGGTTATCTTCGGTCCGGGCTTTAGCTTTTCGGCCCTCTGTTTGCTTTAGTCCAGACGGACACCTGTTTTTGTTTAGTCCTACTAATTTTGCCTATACTTGATTTAGCTCTGACGATTTTGCTTGTTCTGGATTTAGTTCTGATGATGTTGCCTGTCTTTGACTTAGCCTTGATGATTTTACCTGGTCTAGATTTAGCCCTGATGACTTTGCATGTCCTTGATTATTCCTGATGGTTTATGATCTTGCCTGATAGACCTCGATCTCCCTAGACATATCATGTATACCTGCTCGTCAGTTGTGATATCTCAGTACATAGATTTTCATGATATGATCATGCTTGTTGATTCCTGTTATTTGTTATACTTGCTTCTATGTTTTAGATATGCATGATAAACCTATGATTGATATACAGACATATGCATCCCTATCGGGATTTTGGATCAGATATACATATTTCTTGTATTCCAGACTGCATGATATATGATTGATTATAGACATCTGCATCCCTGTGGGGATTTCCGGCATGTTGCCGATTACCCGGTCTGCGGACCGTGAGATTTAGCATTATCATTATGATCGTTGTGCACCTGCTGTTCGTTCACGTACACTGACGGTTTGGCCACCGTCGTTGTGTTCTTTACGGGTAAAGGGTCTGGTCGACCCGTGAGCTATCCCCTCTTGCTGTATCACTGGGTACGGGGACCCCCTTGGCTGTACCGATACGAGGAAACTCTCGGCTGTACCTTTAGGTACGAGGATCCTCTTGTAGAGTTATTTAGGATCCACAAGGATCTAAATAGGTACTATCAAACACCTAGAGGGGGGTGAATAGGTGTAATATTATAAAAACCAATCTCAGTGCAAAAATAAAAAACAATGCGGAAAATAAAAATCAACACACCGAGATTTACGTGGAAACTCCAATCCAGGAGAAAAACCACGGGACCAACACGCAATAACAATCCACTAAGAATAGAAGAATAACAAGGTGATTACCGACTCCACGGACTCGACCCCTCCTTCAGCTTCTTCGGACCTTGCGCTGACCGGTTGGATGTCCACGCAATAACAATCCACAAGAAAAGAAGAATAACAAGGTGATTACCGTCTCCACGGATTTAACCCCTCCTTCAATTTCTTCGGACCTTGCGCTCCAACGTTTGCACGTCCACTGCACACGCTCGAATCCACGAACGCCACTCGAATCCACGAGCACACGTTTCGAATCCACGAAACGCCTTTAGCACACCGAATCCACGATGCCACGTCGAATCCACGACGCAAACTCAGCCGGTAAGAATATTGGCTTCGATGGTGATCCTTTGCTTAGATTATCAATAAAGATCCATGGGAAAAATCTCTAAGCAAAGATTAGATCAATTCGATAAAAGATATGTTCTTGAAAGAACCATCGAATTGACCTAAAAGAGGCTATAAAGAAGAACGGTAAAAACCTAGCCTCTAGGGTTGCTCTCAAGTGTTTTATGAAATAAACGGTATAGCTCCCACGTTTTTGAGAAACCCTAAATGTCTATTTATAGTTTAGAAACCTTTGGAAAGAGATAAGAATCAAAAACATACCTTATCTGGAATTTTTCAGGACGGCGATCCGGATCGGGATTACTGCGATCCGGATCGTCGTAACGAGATTGACGATTCCAGAAATCCAAGGGTTCGGGATCCGGATCGCAAGGCCCGATCCGGATCGTTCATGAATTTCAGCAACATCCAATGTTCGGGATCCGGATCGGAATAGGCTTGGATCCGGATTGGATTTGCACATGAACTAATACCCTTCGGGATCCGGATTGGATCATCTGATCCGGATCCTGAACATGTCCCATGTCCAGTTTTTGATTTTTATGCAATTAAAAATTCATCCAAGTGTTTCTACACTATAAGAAAGTATTCGGATCACCAAAATTATTTAGTTAAACATACCTGATCCTTTTGAATACTTTCTTCTTGAGATTGATGTAACTGATACACAATTCTTCATCTTCAATCTTCAAGACTCAAGACACTGAGTGGCAACTTGAGCTCTTGTTGAATCTTCTCTAAGTCTTCGATTGCTGATTTGACAATTTGATCCCTTTAAGACTCCGACTCAACTCACTGACTTGACTCACGAAATATGCCAACACCAAAAATCCGTAACACCTCTCGGCTGTATCAATGGTACGGGGTTGATGTTCAGCTCGGCTAGGTGGAATCCAGTATGATTGTGGTTTGCTTGGCATAGATATCTTCGCCTGAGGTCCCCGGGACCAATAGTGGCATCGGTTAGTACTTGCTGTTTCTTGTTGATGCATAGCTGATATTTCGATATTCGAGCATGTTCTGCTATTTGTTTCTATACCCATACCTGCACAGTTATATTCTGATTTCCAGCATTTATTACCTACAGCTCCCTTATGCTTGATTCCTGCCTATTTCAGTTTTATCTGTGGATTATTTTGATTATCAGTAGACTATATTTAGTATTCAGCTTTACCTATGGATTTATCTACTATCCGCAGATTATGGTATCCAGTAGGTACGATTAGCTATTTCTCGGCTCGTCGTGCCCACTGGGATACACTGTCGATGTATCTCACACCCCCTGGGTGACTGTTTTTCAGGTCGCTTGGGTGATGGGATGTCGGGACACGTTGGTGAGACGATTGCGATAGTATCGATCCCTATGTAGTCGGTATATTTTTATTTTCCGCATTTCAGTTTAATTATTATAAATTGACTAGTTTTGCATGCGTAGTTTAGACTACTCTGGTATTGACTGATTATGGTTAGCCGTGCATGTATAGAAAAGGCTCTGTCCAGTTGGGCAGGGAATTTACTATACATGTGGCGGTCTGTTACGCCCGGTTTGTGAACTCTGATTTATAAAAAAAAAAAAAAAAAAAAAAAAAAAAAAAAAAAAAAAAAAAAATTAGCCTGCTTTTCAAAACTCGAGGCGTGACACTGCCGTAGTGTAGGTTGCAATAAAAATCACGCAGTGGGAGATCTCATCTAGCCGAATTCGAAGAAAAAGAAGGTGGTGGCTCCGGCGGCGCGCGGCCACGGCAGTGCACAAGACCACCTCGGCTTGTCTTCTGGATGCAGGAGATGACCACAGAGAGGTCTGGGCACAGGTCTAGGGGCTTGGGTGCTTCACTTCTCCCACAAACCGAGATGAAGAATGCTCCTTGCTTCCTTTTGTTTCCCCGGCGACCAGGGGAGGCGGCCGGCGGCGCAGATGCACGGGAGGGGTAGCAGAGGCGTCGTGGGGGTCGTGGGAGTGCAGCAGTTACACATACGAGTGCGGCTAGGGTTTCTTAAGCCCAAGAATGTCTAACTTAAAACATTTGGGCCCTAACACTAGACTCTGGGTAATCCCGTGCACCGGCGGTACCAAAACCACTAAAATCGTTTTGGGAGACCGATTTCGGCTCCGGAACCCACCGACGCGCAACCAAAATCACCGGGCTCTCCGGAGCAGCGTCGGGAACAGCCAAGAACAACTGGCAACCAACAATCATCACCTAATATCCTTGAAATGCGTGTTTAGCGCGAATCCATCGTTAAATCGACAATTTCGCCGATTTATGAGTCGTTAAGCAAATCCCGCTCAACGAAAGCCCTCGGAACCCAAACAAAAGATCCATATAACATACTTTTACTATTTACAACTTTCCACCATGTTACGATTGCAATAAGCCCCCTAGACTTTTCAAAATTGCATAATATACATGTAGAAACTCACTAATTAAGCTTTTCCCATTAATCCAGAAATCTATAAACCAAAATAATTTACCAGCAACTAGATCTTGACATGCTACATCCCATGCTCACTATTTGAGAGCAAGTTAGGCAATAAAAATACAAGGTGGCCCATGACCAATGTGCATTGAGAGCACAAGTTGGCTACACTAGCATAAACAATGGGCCATCTCTAATTTAAATATGAGCATCAAGCTCAGGGACCTCCAAATACTCAAAGGCTCATCTCTGGACCTCAGCAAAACCACGAAGTTGGTGGCAGGAACAAGGTGACCAAACTATGGCTTACTTAAGGCTTGACTTTGGGCATTTGCCAACCCAAAGGTTCTGGACAGGAACTAAGGTGAGCATTAGCTAGAGGGCATCACAAAAACTCGGGGGCTCACCTAAAGGAGGTTGCGGGTCTGTTGGTTAAGTTGCTGGAGCAGGACAACTGTGATGATCCGGACTCCCGCAGAAGCCAAACAGTGACTAAAGGGAGTTTGTACAGTGCAATAAAGCCCGTAGAATCGAAATTGGATATTTTTAAAAGACTCTGCGCGAAAATCGGAGCAAACGGGATTTTCCGGGAGCCTTTTTCAAAATTTCGGATGAGAATTTGGCAAAACGGACGGCGAAATCGGACTCAGCGCGCGAAAACGGTCAAAATGGTATATTCACTTTAATTTTTCGGCCAAAATTACTGTTCACCGGAATTACTGTTCCGGCCGGCCGGAATTACTGTTCCGGCCGGCGGCGGCCGCCGGCGAGCGGCGGCGGGCGGCGGCGCACGGCGGCGGGCAGCGGCGCAGCGGCGGGGCAGCGGCGGAGCGCGGAGGAGCGCGGCGCGGGCAGGCGCGGGCAGCGCGGGCAGGCGCGGGCAGGCTCGGGCAGGGGCGGCTGGTGCGCGGTCCATGGGGCGGGCGTGCACCGGGTGCACCGAAGGTTCCAGCTGCCACGTGGCAGCTTCTCATTGGCTGGCCGGCTTCTAGAAGCCTCTAGAAGGTTGACACGTGGCACGCTCCTATAGGCCGACATTTTTCCGGAGAACCCGGAGCGCGGACCGATCACGTGGACCACGTGGCCACGTGGCACATTTTCATTGGCCCATGCACGGATGTTTCCTGTTCGGTTGACACGTGGCGCAATACGGATGGCCCGTTTCGGTGTTTCCTGTTCGGATCCGATCCCGTGTGGGAATATTCCCTTTTGGCCCATTATATAAGAGGCTCCACCCCCTCTCATTCCCCACCTTGGAATCCGAGCCTTAGAGAGAGAATTAGAGAAAACTCCCAATACGAAAGTTTTTCCTCTCTCTCTCATCTTTCTCTCTCTAGAATCTCAGGAATTTAGGAGTTACAGATAGTGAGATATCTGCGACGCGGCGCACTGCGACGATTTTTCTTTTAGGCCCATTTTCCGTCGCAGTTCCGTCGAAAATTCACTGCGGGCTAACCAGGTGGAATTTTTGGACGATTTTTGCGACAGCGCGACCGTAAGAGGTAGGGCTTCGATTTCCGTATTGATCATTTTGCTCCATTTCGTACTTTTGGCACAGTTTTTAGGTCCTCTTTGACCCCCTTTTTACTGTGATGATTTTTGGACAGCACCAACTTCTCCGATTTTTATCTTGACGTAGGAGCGTCAGATCGAGGCGTTTTAAGAGTCGATTTTGATCTACTCTTCGCGAGGAACGCAACCGTGATTTTTCTGGGATTTTAGGAGCTCATTTTAGAGGTGAAAAATTCCTCTTTTCTCGTGCTGTCTGAAAAACAGCAAATATTGTGCTTTTTGGGCTTTGTATTTATACCGGGAGCATTGATTTGCAGGTTTGAGGACTGTGGACAACCAGGAGACTACCTGGGGTGTCGTTTGAGCTGTTCAAGGTGGGCGGTTGTTGCTTACCTCATTTTTGACAAGCTCACTGGGATTACTAGAAATCCCCTAAAATATGACAATTAACTGGAACAATTGGGACAAAGTAACATGATAATTGATGAGAACCATCGGGACTACTAACAGGACTACTAACAGGACTACTAACAGGACTACTAACTGGACAATTAATGAGAACCATTGGGACAAATTAATATGACAAATGACAAGGACCGCTGGGACAAACTCCCCTAAAATTTATATAACCCCACAAATGATATGATGACTTATATTGGGACACTGTGATTGAGACAAAGGCTATAATCTCGCATGCAAATGAATTTTATCAATTGTTTTAAACCTTTGACCCTATTTTACAACTTTTATAAATAAAGACAGTTGCATGCATGCCCGGACATCAGGTAAGGCCACTATTCATTGCTACACTATCATATTGGGATTTGAACATGTTTCATTGTTGTCCTTTGCATTCATATGTTGTTGCTCAAGTGTGAGCAGGGGTTTGGGATAGTGTAGCCAAGGTTGTGCTAGATTGTGGACTTGTGGGGTATTGCGGTGACCGCGGACAGTAGGCGGTTGACCAGATGTTTATCCTTGCATCAGATTGGGGTTGAGTTTGGTTTATTGCATCAGTTGGGGATTGGGTTTCTATAGTGGATGGAGTTTCCCACTTTGATCATAGTCATGATCCAGTCCTGCTATATTGAGGCATGTGCTACAGAGATACTTGTGATACTGATGACAGAGATATTTTACTCGTGTGGGTCGCTCCCCTCGAGTGCCACTCCGGAGTGTGCTGCAGAGTCTGTGAGACTCCTATCCCCTATCGGTGTTATGCATACCCGATTTGGCAACTATCCCCTATCGGTGTTATGCAATGGCCAGCATACCCGATTTGGCAAGGCACAGCAGGCAGTACCAGTGTTACTGGTGACTAGATTGGGTTTATTTGGTCAGATACTATTTCTGATGCATGCATACAGTTTTGACAGCATAATAGTGATAGTTTTCCTGTTTCAGCATCTTTTGTATCTACCACTTCCCCTTTTTGCCTCTAGTAGTCCTAGTGGGTGCGTCAGAGTTGAGGTTTTTACCCACTAGGGGAGGCTGCTGGTTTATCTGGTAGTTCTCACCCCCATTATTGTTTTCTGTTTCTTCCTCCTCCTTTATTTTGCAGAGTCATCTGCGGGAGCTGCTAGGCCATCGGCAGCTGATCGAGGTAAGGGGATCGCTGAGTAGATAGATCTCCTGTGAGGCTGAGAGCTATTAGACAGATATTGTACCCTCCACTCAGACTGTGATATTCTCCTTTTATTTTGGGTCTGGCTTCCGCCAGCTGGTTGTACTATTTAGTGAGCTGGGAGATTATTGTATGTATTACAGCTTGTATCTTATTTCAGTCTGAGACTATCATGTTTAGTTCAGCTCTGTATTATGCTCTTGCTGTACATTTCATATCAGAGCAGGTTACCAGCGCTTCGTGTACGCGGGAAATCCCGTGTGCACGGCGGATCTGTAGACGGGCCCGGGTTCCGGGGCGTGACAGATTAAGTTGGTATCAGAGCTTAGGGATAGTTCAGTTGGGACTTAGGAAACCCTAGGCTTTTGGCAGACCCTAGGATAATAGGGCATGAGAGACGTGGCATTTTGCGAAAGTCGTCGATTTATTTTGTTTAACTCTTCCAGTGAGAGAAGAGGGATCGACATAGCCTATTTCTGGTGGACAGTTATGTTGGCTGCAGACAACATAAAGTCACAGGAATAGGGGAATGTCTTTGACTTTCGCTAAATTGGGTCGTGTGGGGTCCCGATACTGAGCGTGGTTTCTTGTGGTAGGATGCCTCCGCGACGTAGGATGTTGACGCGTTCTCAGCTGATTCCCCTGAGCCCGAGCCGGAGGAGTCCGAGCAGGGCCAGCAGAGTGAGGTGCAAGAGCTGCAGGCTCAGATGGCCCAGATGTCTGAAGCTGTTCGGCGTCAGGAGGAGGCCATGAGCCGGCTGACGCAAATGTTAGAGCAGAGGGCGCAGCCTGTTGTAGCACCCTCGGAGAATTCTCCTGTACCTTCTTCCCCTGCCGTGAATCCCCCAGTTGTACCAGTGACCCTGGCATCCCCTGTGGCTCAGGGAGCAATCCGGCCATTGACTCCTGCAGAGGAGCAGGAGTTTGCTGACAAACTTACTCAGTTCTGTAAGCGGGGACCGCCCAGGTTTTCAGGGCGGAATACTCAGCCTTGGGAATCGGGACTTGGCTTTCCTCAATGGAGAAGTTATTTCGGGACTTCTTCATTGACCCGAAGTACAGGGTACATATGGCTGTACACTGCTTAGACGGGGATGCTGATGCATGGTGGCGTCAGGTAGAGCCCCTGGAGTTTCAGATCACTCGACAGCTACCCTGGACAGAATTCAAGAGGATGATTCTGGATACGTACTTCTCCACGAGTACAAGGAAAAACTTGAAGATGATTTGAAGAATCTTCAGCAAGGCAACCGGGCGGCATGGGACTACTTTCAGGAGTTTAAGCGGTTGCTTAACTGTGTACCCTATGTCGCCAGGGACGGACCGCACCAGGTGGAGCTCTTTGAGTCGGGCCTGCGCCCGGAGATCTATACATTGGTGCATGCTCAAAGGCTACAGACCTTGCAGGAGGCAGCAGAGCATGCACAGTGGGTTGAAAGGGGAGACCACGTCATCGCCAGACGTGGGGGCTTGGTCGCGCAGGGTCCTGACAGAAAGCGACCAGCACAAGACGACGGGGGACAGGCCAGTTCTTGGAGGCCGCCACGACCGCCACGGCCTCAGTTTTCCGGCCGCGGACGTTCTGAGCGGCGAGGGCCTGGTGGATCCCAGAGGCCACCGCAACATCAGCAGCAACAGCATTCACCTCAACAGAGATCGCAGTCGCGGCAGCAAGGGCCCCCGCGACAGAGGCAGCAGGCGAGGCAGCCACAGGCTACGGTTAGGTGCATTTTCTGCCAAGGACAACATACCTCTGATACTTGTGATCTGAGGTTTGGCCGCTGTTATCGATGTGGACAGTCTGGCCACCTCCGAGCTGCCTGCCCACTTGCACCATCGACGGCTCCTTCTTCAGCATCTGCTCCTTCTTCGTCTCAGCAGTGGTCGACGGCTCAGCGACCATATGCTCCAGCAAGCAGGCCATCTTCTTCCATGGAATATCGCCCTCCAGCTCAGAGTGGGCGAGTGTATGCTGCGCAAGTAGAGGACTCTTCGGCAGCAGACCATGTGGTGGCAGGTATCACCTTACTTTCTGGCATTAGGACTCGTACTTTATTTGATACTGGAGCATCACATTCTTTTATTAGTAGATCATTTGCATCATTACATGGGTTAGAGGTAGGACTTTTGCCACGTGCACGAGAGGTTCAGATTCCCGATCACACCTTGCACGTGGAGGAGTGTTGTTGGTCCTGCCCGATGCAAATCGAGTCCTGGATTATGCCAGCAGACCTGTTGGTCTTGAGACAGCTGAAGGACTTCGATGTGGTCCTCGGGATGGACTGGCTGGCTCGGTATTTTGCGACTATTGATTGTGCCGCAAGGACCGTCACTTTTAGAGAGCCAGGCCAGGAGATGTTGGTATACCGGGGATGTCAGAGTGCTTTCTTTGCCTCTATGGTTTCGACTTCCCGAGCGAGGCAGATGATCCATCGAGGATGTGTAGCCTTTTTGGCTAGTGTTGTTGAGGGGCCTACGGCGGCGCCGGGACTCGGGGATATCCCTATTGCCCGCGAGTTTCCGGATGTTTTTCCACCTGAGCTGACTAGCATGCCGCCAGATAGGGAAATTGAGTTCGTGATTGACGTGGTTCCAGGAACTGCGCCAATCTCGAAGGCTCCTTACCGAATGGCACCGGCTGAGTTGCGAGAGCTTAAGGCGCAACTCCAGGATTTAATGGATAAGGGCTTTATTAGGCCAAGTGTGTCGCCTTGGGGAGCGCCGGTGCTATTCGTGAAGAAGAAAGATGGGTCACTTCGACTATGTGTGGACTATAGGGAATTAAATAAAGTGACCATCAAGAACAAGTACCCTTTGCCGCGCATCGATGATCTCTTTGATCAGCTGCAAGGGTCTTGTGTCTTCTCTAAGATAGATCTGCAATCCGGTTACCACCAGTTGAAGGTGAAGGCCGAGGATATTCCGAAAACGGCATTCAGATCACGGTACGGGCATTATGAATTTACAGTTATGCCTTTTGGGCTAACTAATGCTCCTGCCGCATTCATGGATTTAATGAACCGAATCTTCCGACCATACTTGGATCGATTCGTAGTAGTGTTCATTGATGATATCTTGGTCTACTCCCGAAGTGATGCCGAGCATGAGGAGCACTTGAGGATTGTGCTGCAACTTCTGCGAGAGAAGAAGTTGTTTGCCAAACTGGCAAAGTGCGAGTTTTGGCTTCGGGAGGTAGTTTTCTTGGGCCATGTGATTTCCGCCGCAGGTGTGGCGGTAGACCCGGCGAAAATTGAGGCAGTCCGAGATTGGCCCCGACCGACGACGGTTTCTGAGGTACGTAGCTTTATGGGTTTAGCTGGGTATTACCGTCGGTTTGTGGAAGGCTTTGCGAAGCTTTCCACACCCCTCACTCGCTTGACACGTAAAGAAGTGAAATTTATCTGGAGTGAGGACTGTCAAAGGAGCTTTGAGGAGCTAAAGAATAGACTGATGACCGCACCTATCCTTTCCCTCCCTGTTATGGGAAAAGGATATGTGATCTACAGCGATGCATCACACAGCGGACTTGGTTGTGTGTTGATGCAAGAAGGAAGGGTAATTGCTTATGCATCAAGGCAACTCAAAGATTACGAGAAGAATTACCCTACCCATGACTTGGAGCTCGCTGCTGTAGTGTTTGCACTAAAACTTTGGCGTCATTATCTATATGGGAACACTGTGAAATCTACACCGACCACAAGAGCCTAAAATACCTGTTCACACAAAAGGAGCTAAATTTAAGGCAGCGTAGGTGGTTAGAGCTATTAAAAGATTATGATGTAGATATTCTCTACCACCCAGGAAAAGCTAATGTGGTCGCTGACGCCTTGAGTAGGAGAGCGGTGCAAAGTTTGTCTATGATGATCACAGACCAGGCACCACTATTAGAGGAGATGAGACGGCTCGAGATAGAGGTTGTGTCCCCTGGGGTCTCTGCTAGACTGACATCTTTAGTCGTGCAGCCCACTCTGCTGGACAGGATCAGGGAGAAACAGAGTGAGGACCCCCACTTGATCAAGATTAAAGACCAGATTCCGAGTGATCAGTCAGGAGACTTTACGGTAAATGCCTCGGGAGTACTAAGGTACAGGAACCGAGCATGTGTGCCAGCGGATGCGGAGATCCGAGAGCAGATATTGCGAGAGGCCCATTATACACCTTATACCCTACATCCTGGTGGGACTAAGATGTATAAGGACCTCAAGGCACACTTCTGGTGGAATGGCATGAAAAGGGATATCGGGAGATTTGTGGCTCAGTGTTTAACTTGTCAGCAGGTGAAAGCTGAGCATCGAGTGCCAGCTGGCAAGTTACAGAGTCTCCCAATTCCCCAGTGGAAATGGGACCACATTACGATGGATTTTGTGGTCGGATTGCCAAGGGCACAAGGAGGAGCAGACGCTATCTGGGTAGTCGTGGATCGACTTACCAAGTCGCGCACTTTCTGCCCATGCAGACTACGTGGCCACTTGACCGACTAGCCCAGTTATATCTGGATGAGATAGTGAGATTACATGGAGTACCCGCCTCCATTGTATCAGATAGAGACCCGAGGTTTGTTTCGCATTTCTGGAAAAGTTTGCAAACAGCCTTGGGGACTGAACTCAGGTTCAGTACAGCTTTTCATCCGCAGACTGATGGGCAGTCAGAGCGGACTATACAAATCCTGGAGGACATGTTGAGGGCTTGCGTCCTGGATTTCGGCGGAGGGTGGATTCGACACTTATCTTTAGCTGAGTTCGCGTACAACAATAGCTTTCAAGCGAGCATTCAGATGGCTCCGTTTGAAGCATTGTATGGACGCAAGTGTCGATCACCACTTTATTGGAGTGACGTGGGCGAGAGGCGGACCTTGGGACCAGATGTGTTGTTAGAGGCAGAAGAGAAGGTCCGAGTGATTCGAAGCATCTTCAGACCGCCCAAAGCCGACAAAGGAGCTATGCCGATGTTCGGCGACGAGACTTAGAGTTTCAGGTTGGTGATCATGTATTCCTGAAAGTCTCGCCGTCCAAAGGAATCAGGAGATTCGGCATTCGTGGAAAACTTAGCCCCCGATATATTGGACCCTTTGAGGTATTGGAGCGTATCGGGCCAGTTGCCTACCGACTTGCACTTCCTCCGAGGCTTGCTGGTGTCCATAATGTATTTCATGTCTCTACTTTGAGGAAGTATGTCTTCGACCCATCGCACGTCATCGACTTCACACCGCTTGAGATCAGCGAGGATTTGAGGTATGAGGAGCGCCCACTGCGAATTCTGGATCGAGAGGTAAAAGAATTGCGCAGTCGGGCCATTCCCTATGTAAAGATCCAATGGAGCAATCATGACGAGCGCGAGGCTACATGGGAGCTCGAGTCGGAGATGAGGGATGCCCACCCCTACTTATTCGAGACATCGGACTGAGGATTATTGTTTAGTCTCGTTTCGAGGACGAAACTCTTTTTAGTGGGGGAGGATGTGATGATCCGGACTCCCGCAGAAGCCAAACAGTGACTAAAGGGAGCTTGTACAGTGCAATAAAGCTTGTAGAATCGAAATTGGATATTTTTAAAAGACTCTGCGCGAAAATCGGAGCAAACGGGATTTTCCGGGAGCTTTTTCAAAATTTCGGATGAGAATTTGGCGAAACGGACGGCGAAATCGGACTCAGCGCGCGAAAACGGTCAAAATGGTATATTCACTTTATTTTTCGGCAAAAATTACTGTTCACCGGAAACTGTTCCGGCCGGCCGGAATTACTGTTCCGGCCGGCGGCGGCCGCCGGCGAGCGGCGGCGGGCGGCGGCGCACGGCGGCGGGCAGCGGCGCAGCGGCGGGGCAGCGGCGGAGCGCGGAGGAGCGCGGCGCGGGCAGGCGCGGGCAGCGCGGGCAGGCGCGGGCAGGCGCGGGCAGGGGCGGCTGGTGCGCGGTCCATGGGGCGGGCGTGCACCGGGTGCACCGAAGGTTCCAGCTGCCACGTGGCAGCTTCTCATTGGCTGGCCGGCTTCTAGAAGCCTCTAGAAGGTTGACACGTGGCACGCTCCTATAGGCCGACATTTTTCCGGAGAACCCGGAGCGCGGACCGATCACGTGGACCACGTGGCCACGTGGCAATTTTCATTGGCCCTGCACGGCTGTTTCCTGTTCGGTTGACACGTGGCGCAATACTGGTTGGCCCGTTTCGGTGTTTCCTGTTCGGATCCGATCCCGTGTGGGAATATTCCCATTTGGCCCATTATATAAGAGGCCCCACCCCCTCTCATTCCCCACCTTGGAATCCGAGCCTTAGAGAGAGAATTAGAGAAAAGTCCCAATACGAAAGTTTTTCCTCTCTCTCTCTTCTTTCTCTCTCTAGAATCTCAGGAATTTAGGAGTTACAGATAGTGAGATATCTGCGACGCGGCGCACTGCGACGATTTTTCTTTTAGGCCCATTTTCCGTCGCAGTTCCGTCGAAAATTCACTGCGGGCTAACCAGGTGGAATTTTTGGACGATTTTTGCGACAGCGCGACCGTAAGAGGTAGGGCTTCGATTTCCGTATTGATCATTTTGCTCCATTTCGTACTTTTGGCACAGTTTTTAGGTCCTCTTTGACCCCCCTTTTTACTGTGATGATTTTTGGACAGCACCGACTTCTCCGATTTTTATCTTGACGTAGGAGCGTCAGATCGAGGCGTTTTAAGAGTCGATTTTGATCTACTCTTCGCGAGGAACGCAACCGTGATTTTTCTGGGATTTTAGGAGCTCATTTTAGAGGTGAAAAATTCCTCTTTTCTCGTGCTGTCTGAAAAACAGCAAATATTGTGCTTTTTGGGATTTGTATTTATACCGGGAGCATTGATTTGCAGGTTTGAGGACTGTGGACAACCAGGAGACTACCTGGGGTGTTGTTTGAGCTGTTCGAGGTGGGCGGTTGTTGCTTACCTCATTTTTGACAAGCTCACTGGGATTACTAGAAATCCCCTAAAATATGACAATTAATGAGAACAATTGGGACAAAGTAACATGATAATTGATGAGAACCATCGGGACTACTAACAGGACTACTAACAGGACTACTAACAGGACTACTAACTGGACAATTAATGAGAACCATTGGGACAAATTAATATGACAAATGACAAGGACCGCTGGGACAAACTCCCCTAAAATTTATATAACCCCACAAATGATATGATGACTTATATTGGGACACTGTGATTGAGACAAAGGCTATGATCTCGCATGCAAATGAATTTTATCAATTGTTTTAAACCTTTGACACTATTTTACAACTTTTAAAATAAAGACAGTTGCATGCATGCCCGGACATCAGGTAAGGCCACTATTCATTGCTACACTATCATATTGGGATTTGAACATGTTTCATTGTTGTCCTTTGCATTCATATGTTGTTGCTCAAGTGTGAGCAGGGGTTTGGGATAGTGTAGCCAAGGTTGTGCTAGATTGTGGACTTGTGGGGTATTGCGGTGACCGCGGACAGTAGGCGGTTGACCAGATGTTTATCCTTGCATCAGATTGGGGTTGAGTTTGGTTTATTGCATCAGTTGGGGATTGGGTTTCTATAGTGGATGGAGTTTCCCACTTTGATCATAGTCATGATCCAGTCCTGCTATATTGAGACATGTGCTACAGAGATACTTGTGATACTGATGACAGAGATATTTTACTCGTGTGGGTCGCTCCCCTCGAGTGCCACTCCGGAGTGTGCTGCAGAGTCTGTGAGACTCCTATCCCCTATCGGTGTTATGCATACCCGATTTGGCAACTATCCCCTATCGGTGTTATGCAATGGCCAGCATACCCGATTTGGCAAGGCACAGCAGGCAGTACCAGTGTTACTGGTGACTAGATTGGGTTTATTTGGTCAGATACTATTTCTGATGCATGCATACAGTTTTGACAGCATAGTAGTGATAGTTTTCCTGTTTCAGCATCTTTTGTATCTACCACTTCCCCTTTTTGCCTCTAGTAGTCCTAGTGGGTGCGTCAGAGTTGAGGTTTTACCCACTAGGGGAGGCTGCTGGTTTATCTGGTAGTTCTCACCCCCATTATTATTTTCTGTTTCTTTCTCCTCCTTTATTTTGCAGAGTCATCTGCGGGAGCTGCTAGGCCATCGGCAGCTGATCGAGGTAAGGGGATCGCTGAATAGATAGATCTCCTGTGAGGCTGAGAGCTATTAGACAGATATTGTACCCTCCACTCAGACTGTGATATTCTCCTTTTATTTTGGGTCTGGCTTCCGCCAGCTGGTTGTACTATTTTAGTGAGCTGGGAGATTATTGTATGTATTACAGCTTGTATCTTATTTCAGTCTGAGACCATCATGTTTAGTTCAGCTCTGTATTATGCTCTTGCTGTACATTTCATATCAGAGCAGGTGACCAGCGCTTCGTGTTTGCGGGAAATCCCGTGTGCACGGCGGATCTGTAGACGGGCCCGGGTTCCGGGGCGTGACAACAACCTTGCTTTTCCTTTAATGGAGCTCAAGTTGGCTGAACCCTCTCCCCACTTGGGCAAGCTTCAAACCAAAGTGAGCACGAGCTTCAGAGGGTTCCCAGAGGTGGAAGGCGCACCATCCAGCATTGCCACGGTGCTCCGGCAAAGCGGGTGGCCGAAGAAGACAACCTATCCAAGCTTCCAAGACCATTAATGGCAAGTTGGCATCCACGCCGCATGGGCTGCATGCGAAGGGTCTAGAGGAGTGCTCTGGGTATAAGGAAGCTCCGGAGAGGCGACGGCGACGGCGGTTGGTGAAGTTCAGCCGAGCTTGGGCTATAATGGCGAATTTTCACCGAGTGCCCCTTGGGTTCTTGCAAGGGCACTGGGACGTTGCTCTTGGTGTAGGCGACCTTCTTGAACGGTTGGCAGGCGCCGATAAGCGGCAGCGGCGGCGGGCGGTGGGCAGCGCTGCTCGGCCAAACACACAAAACCCGAAATCTAGGGCTTCTTTCCCTGGTCTCTACACCGCACCAAATGGCCTCAAACTTCAAGAGGGTCTTCATGAGGTCCAGTAGAGGGATTTGGTTAATTTGGTTCCCCCGCCGAAGCTCCGGAGGCCGCAAGGATTTCGGCCAAGAACTAGGGTTCCAGCGACCCTTCTTCAACCCACCGACAACCGAGGGCTCTCGGACCTCGGGGCTTGGCCTAGAGCATTCTCTTAATGTTAAAAGATGACTGATGGGAACCAGGTTGCAAGAAAACCAAGGATAAAGAAGTCTCACCATGGTCGGATCTGAGGAAGAAGAAGTTGGCCGAGGTCTTCTCCCCGACGTAGAGCGACCAAGGCATGCGACCTTGCTCCATGGGGAAGATCTGCAGAGGGTCAGGGGAATCCAGAAGGCTTCAATGAAACTTGATGGAGTTTGGTTGCCTCCTCTCAAAATCAACCCGAGAACAAGAAGTTTCTTGTTTCTTTTGTTTTTCCAGCGACAGGGAACGGCGGCCGGCGGTGCTGGTACTCGGGAAAGGTGAGAGGAGGGAGAGGAAAGGGTTGTGGTTTCTCATGGAGGCCGGGGTGAATGCGGCTAGGGTTGCAAAGAGAAAGCCCTAGGTTGCTTAATATAAATATTGCAATAAAATGCCACTTGCTCCCTCTACTTGCATTATTTAGAGCTGGGTCCTTCACAGTAGGTGATAATTGCAGAGAAGTCCCTCACCTAGTAATGACATACATTTCGATGCATAAAATATTGGGTTTTTCGTGAAAAAATGCAACTTTTTGTTGTATTTCACTCTTTTCGAGGCACTAGGGCTGTCAAAATAAAAAACGGACGATACCATGACGTCCAGCTCAACGAAACCTATCAAGTAGAGTATTTGGTTTCTTGAGTTTGCGCCCCGATAAATTCACGATCTATAATATTCAGTATATTTAATAGTTTGGCACGCATTTCGATGTCCTAGACTCATCAAACATGAAAACGGACTGCGCCATTGCGCTCAGAATGGTCGAACCATTCAAATCAGGTATATGGACCGTCCGATTCGGACTCCAGACGGTCGTTCGGCCGACGTTGGCCGACGAGGAAATTAAATCAGGAGGTTTACTATTCATTTCACTATTCACTTAAGTCACGGGTCTCACTTTGTTCTTCGCTGATTTCTAGACGATCCGACCGTCATATCGAAAATCAGTTTATTCCATTTTTAAACAATTCGACGAGATGATCGCACTAGTAATTTCATATTTCGAAATCAGACCCGGATCTGTAAGCTGGGGAACAGTGTCCCGATAACTGTGCACTTTGCACTACGGTAAATATACCACTCAGGTTTCTTTTGTTTCTAAGACTCAAATTCACATTTGAATTCCCTCAAATTCAAATTTGAATTTCTCGGGTACTACAAAAATAGGTGTACCGAGCAAAGAAAAATGCAGAAGGCATGGTAGAGAAGAATAAAGCAAGATTGGTGGCAAAAGGCTACAAACAAAAGACCGACATCGATTATGATGAGCTATTTGCTCCTGTTATTCCTTTGTAAACTATTCGATTATTTATTTCAATTGTAGCACAAAATAAATGGTTGATTATCAACTGGACGTGAAATTCACATTTTTTAATGGTTACATTGATGAAGAAGTTTATGTAGAACAACCATGGGGATATATTAAAAAAGAGAATGAACCAAAAGTTTATATATTGAAAAAGGTCTTATATTGGCTAAAACAAGCATCCAGCGCATGTAACACGCGTATTGATGCCTACTTTAAGCAAAATGGTTATATTCAATGCCCGTACGAAAATGCCCTTTACATAAAAATAAACAAAAATGGAGTTATTTTACTCATTTCTTTGTATGTAGATGATTTTATATTTTCAAAAAATAATCTTCTAATGTTTGAAGAATTTAAGAAAGTTATGGCACGTGAATTTGATATGACAGATATTGGACTTATATTATAATTTTTTAAAATTGGAATAAAATAAAGTAAATGGGGCATCTTTATCATGTAGAAAGGCTATGCAAAAGAAATTTTAAATAAATTCAAAATGAATGATTGTAATCCCGTCCGCACACTAGTGGAGTATGGCATTAGGCTTTCAAAAAGTTATGAAGGCAAGACGATTGATTCCACGCAATTTAAGAGCCTAGTCGGAACCTTAAGATATTTGATTTGTACAAGACCAGATATTGCGTACCGTTTCGGGCTAATAAACGGTTTTATAGATGTGATGATTCGGATCTCCGTGATAGTTTTGCATGGCGACCAGTGACACCTGGAGGCCTATGTTGTGTGATGGTGATAGTTGTGCGCGAATTGGACCTCAGATTTGGACCCAGCGCGAAAATCGGATCAAATTTGCTTTTTCGAGGGCCTTCGACAAATTTTAGGAATGGAATTTGGCAAAACGGACATCGGATTTAGATTCAGCACGCGAAAATAATAAAAATTGACTATTTACTTGCATTTGTTGGACTCTAGACACTGTTTTACTGTAGCACGGGCAGTTACTCTAGCTCAAGCAGCACCGACAGTGGCGGGCAGCGCCGGAGCGCGGCGGCGCGACCGCGGGCAGGTGCGGGCACGACCGCGGGCAGGCTCGGGCGCCAGCGCGGGCAGGCCGGTCCACGGCCCATGGCGCGTGCACCAAGACCAGAGAGTTTTTGCTTTGCCACGTGGTAGCACGGGATTGGCTAGGCTTCATCGCGGCGGCGGGGCGGCGCCACGTGGCAGCATTTGATTCACCGACACTTTCCAGAAGACCCGACGCGTAGACCGGGGGCGTGGACTGCCCATGGACCACGTCGGACACGTGGCGCTCTCCCACTGGCGGGCGCAGCCGCCAGGCGTGCACCGGGCGCACGGAGCGGGGCGGAGGAGGACACGTGGCGCGATCACAGTAATTCGGGCGCTGCGCGTGGACGACCCGTGTCACTCCCCAGGGTCGAAACTGCGACCCGGGCCCGCCAACAGATCCGTCGCCCATACGGGAAGCCCCGTATAGACGAAGAGTCTAACCTGCAAGAGATAATACTACATCTATACAGATATCAGAGCTGAAAAGTAAACTACTGAAATAAGAAAATACATCTCCAAATAGTACAAGTCTGAACCTCACAATACATAAGTCTCTCAAAAATAAAACTCTCAAAAGTAACTATCTACTATAATCCAGCAGACTGTACTAAGAAGCTCCAAAAATAGGTATAACTATACTCCAAGACGGGTAGGGAACTAGCTCGCGACTCCCTTACCTCGATCAGCTGGTGCAGCAACAGGAGTAGGAACAGGGGTAGATGCCTCTGGAAAATCTGTCACCAATAGAGGGTGTGAGTGTCACGCCCCGGAACCCGGGCTCGTCTACAGATCCGCCGTGCACCCGGAATTTTCCGCGTACACGAAGCGCTGGTAACCTGCTCAGATATAATCTAACAATAAAAGAGCATAATACAGAGCTGAAAAAGAAGAACCACATAGTATCTCAGACTGGGACTACAAATAAAACTGTAATATGTACAATAATCTCCCAGCTCACCAAAATAGTACAACCAGCTGGCGAAAGCCAGATTCAAAATAAAAAGAGAATACCACAGTCTGAGAGAAGGGTACAGCGTCTATCTACAGCTCTCAGTCTCCCAGGAGATCTATCTATTCAGCGATCCCCTTACCTCGATCAGCTGCCGATGGCCTAGCAGCTCCCGCAGACGACTCTGCAAAATAAAGGAGAAGAAAGGAACAGAAAATAACAATGGGGGTGAGAACTACCAGATAAACCAGTAGCCTCCCCTAGTGGGTAAAACCTCAACTCTGACGCACCCACTAGGACTACTAGAGGCAATGGGAAAAGATGAAGTGGTAAGGTAAATAAGGTACTGAATAAGGAAAACTACCACTACTATGCCTCTAAATGCAATACTGACAGAAATGACTGTATAAATGCATCAGGAAATAGTATCTGATCAAATAACCCAATCTTGTGCTACCAGTAAAACTGGTATTGCCTGCTCTGCTGTCGAACTCAAGAACTCAATAGGGGACCAGCACACAAGGCTCGAAATCCCAAGGGACCAGCACACAAGGCTCGGTCCGAAAAGCTCACCTCCGGAGTGGCACTCGAGGGGAGCGACCCACACGAGTAAAGTATCTCTGTCATCAGTATCACAAGTATCTCTGTAGCACATGTCTCACAAGTATCACAATATAGCAGGACTGGATCATGACTATGATCAAAGTGGGAAAACTCCATCCACTAAAGAAAACCCAATCCCCAACTGATGCAATAATAAACCAGACTCAACCCCAATCTGATGCAAGGATAAACATCTGGTCGACCGCCTACTGTCCGCGGTCACCGCAATACCCCACAAATCCACAATCTAATGCAATCTCGACTACACTATCCCAAACCCCTGCTCATACTTGAGCAACAAGCATCTGGATGCAAAGGACAACAATGAAACATGTTCAAATCCCAATATGATAGTGTAGCAATAAATAGTGGCCTCACTAGATGTCCAGTCATGCATGCAAGCTGTAAAATAATGTCAAAGATTTAAAAAGATTGATTTACTGAATAAAAGTCATTTGCATGCGAGATTATAGCCTTTGTCTCAATCACAGTGTCCCAATATAAGTCATCATATCATCCGTGGGGTTATATTAATTTTTAGGAGAGTTCGTCCCATCAATTGTCACGTTAGTTCGTCAATTGTCATATTAGTTTGTCCCAATGGTTCTCATCAATTGTCATTTTAGTTTGTCCCAATAGTTCTCATCAATTGTCATATTAGTTTGTCCCAATAGTTCTCATCAATTGTTCGGTTAGTTTGTCCTGTTAGTTTGTCCCAAGGGTTCTCATCAATTGATTTTAGGGGATTTCTAGTAATCCCAGTGAGCTTGTCAAAAATGAGGTAAGCAACAACCGCCCACCTCGAGCAGCTCAAACAATACCCCAGGTAGTCTCCTGGTTGTCCACAGTCCTCAAATCCTGCAAATCAACGCTCCCGGTATAAATACAAATCCCAAAAAGTACAATATTTGCTGTTTTTCAAACAGCACGGGAAAAGAGGAATTTTTCACCTCTAAAATGAGCTCCTAAAATCCCAGAAAAATCACGGTTGCGTTCCTCGCGAAGAGTAAATCAAAATTGACTCTTTAAATGCCTCGATCTGATGCTCCTACGCCAAGATAAAAATCGGAGAAGTCGGTGCTGTCCAAAAATTACCACAGCAAAAAGGGAGGTCAAAGAGGACTTGGGAATCGTGCCAAAAGTACAAAACGGAGCAAAATGATCAACACGGAAATCGAAGCCCTACCTCTTACGGTCGCGCTGCCGCAAAAATCGTCCAAAAATTCCACCCGGTTAGCCCGCAGTGAATTTTCGACGGAACTGCGACGGGAAATGGGCCTAAAAAGAAAATTGTCGCAGTGCGCCGCGTCGCAGATAACTCACTATCTGTAACTCCTAAAATTCTGAGATTGTAGAGAGAGAGAGAGGAGAGAGAGAGGAAGATTTTTCGTAGAGAGCACTTCCTCTGATTCTCTCTCTAAGGGCTCGAAAACCGAGGTGCAAAGAGAGGGGGTGGGGGACCTCTTATATAATGGGCCAAAGGGAATATTCCCACACGGGATCCGGATCCGAACAGGAAACACCGAAATTGGCCAACCAAAACGCGCCACGTGTCCACAAAACAGGAAACAGCGGTGCAAGGGCCAATCAGAAATCGCCACGTGTCCACGTGGTGCACGTGCCTGCTCCGCGCTCCGGGTTTTCCGGAAAATGTCGGCCAATGGGGTGCTGCCACGTGTCACCTTCCCACGTGCTTCTAGAAGCCGGCCAGCCAATGGGAAGCTGCCACGTGGCAGCTGAAATTTTCGGTGCTCCCGGTGCACGCCCGGCCATGGACCGCGCACCAGCGCCCCTGCCCGCGCCTGCCCGCGCCGCGCGCCTCCGCGCTCTGCCGCTGCGCCGCCGCTGCTCCGCTGCCCGCCGCCGTGCGCCGCCGCCCGCCGCCGCTCGCCGGTCGCCGGAACAGTAATTCCGGCGGCCGGAGTTACTGTTCCGGCGTGAACAGTAACCAAGTGCCAAAAAAATAAAGTAATATACCGTTTCGACCGTTTTCGCGCGCTGAGTCCAAATACGACGTCCGTTTCGCCAAATTCTCATCCGAAATTTTGCCGAAAGCTCCCGGAAAATTCCATTTGCTCCGATTTTCGCGCAGAGTCTATTTTAAATGTCCAATTTCGATTCTACAAGCTCCGTTGCACTGTACAAGCTCCCCTTTGTCACTGTTTAGTTTCTGCGGGAGTCCGGATCATCACATCCTCCCCCACTAAAAAGAGTTTCGTCCTCGAAACGAGACTAACCAATCATCCTCAGTCCAAAGTCTCAAATAAGTAGGGGTGGGCGTCCCTCATCTCCGACTCGAGCTCCCATGTAGCCTCGCGCTCGTCATGATTGCTCCATTGGATTTTCACATAGGGAATGGCCCGATTGCGCAATTCTCTCACCTCTCGATCCAGAATTCGCAGTGGGCGCTCCTCATACCTCAAATCCTCGCTGATCTCGAGCGGTGTGAAGTCGATGACGTGCGATGGGTCGAAGACATACTTCCTCAGAGTAGAAACATGAAATACATCATGGACACCAGCAAGCCTCGGAGGAAGTGCAAGTCGGTAGGCAACTGGCCCGATACGCTCCAATACCTCAAAGGGTCCAATATATCGGGGGCTAAGTTTCCCACGAATGCCGAACCTCCTGATTCCTTTGGACGGCGAGACTTTCAGGAATACATGATCTCCAACCTGAAACTCTAAGTCTCGTCGCCGAACATCGGCATAGCTCCTTTGTCGGCTTTGGGCGGTCTGAAGATGCTTCCGAATCACTCGGACCTTCTCTTCTGCCTCTAACAACACATCTGGTCCCAAGGTCCGCCTCTCGCCCACGTCACTCCAATAAAGTGGTGATCGACACTTGCGTCCATACAACGCTTCAAACGGAGCCATCTGAATGCTCGCTTGAAAGCTATTGTTGTACGCGAACTCAGCCAAAGATAAGTGTCGAATCCACCCTCCGCCGAAATCCAGGACGCAAGCCCTCAACATGTCCTCCAGGATTTGTATCGTCCGCTCTGACTGCCCATCAGTCTGCGGATGAAAAGCTGTACTGAACCTGAGTTCAGTCCCCAAGGCTGTTTGCAAACTCTTCCAGAAATGCGAAACAAACCTCGGGTCTCTATCTGAACAATGGAGGCGGGTACTCCATGTAATCTCACTATCTCATCTAGATAGCTGGGCTAGTTGCTCAAGTGGCCACGTAGTCTGCATGGGCAGAAAGTGCGCCGACTTGGTAAGTCGATCTACAACTACCCAGATAGCATCTGCTCCTCCCTGTGCCCTTGGCAATCCGACCACGAAATCCATCGTAATGTGGTCCCATTTCCACTGGGGAATTGGGAGACTCTGTAACTTGCCAGCTGGCACTCGATGCTCAGCTTTCACCTGCTGACAAGTTAAACACTGAGCCACAAATCTCCCGATATCCCTCTTCATGCCATTCCACCAGAAGTGTGCCTTGAGGTCCTTATACATCTTAGTCCCACCAGGATGTAGGGTATAAGGTGTATAATGGGCCTCTCGCAATATCTGCTCTCGGATCTCCGCATCCGCTGGCACACATGCTCGGTTCCTGTACCTCAGTACTCCCGAGGCATCCACCGTAAAGTCCCCAGACTGATTACTCGGAATTTGATCTTAATCCTGGTCAAGTGGGGGTCCTCACTCTGTTTCTCCTTGATCCTGTCCAGCAGAGTGGGCTGCAAGACTAAAGATGTCAGTCTAGCAGAGACCCCAGGGGACACAACCTCTACTCGAGCCGTCTCATCTCCTCTAATAGCGGTGCCTGGTCTGTGATCAACATAGACAAACTTTGCACCGCCCTCCTACTCAAGGCGTCAGCGACCACATTAGCCTTGCCTGGGTGGTAGAGAATATCTACATCATAATCCTTTAATAGCTCTAACCACCTAGTACTGTTCCTGCGTGAACAGGTACTTTAGGCTCTTGTGGTCGGTGTAGATTTCACAGTGCTCTCCATATAGGTAATGACGCCAAAGTTTTAGTGCAAACACTACAGCAGCGAGCTCCAAGTCATGGGTAGGGTAATTCTTCTCGTAATCTTTGAGTTGCCTCGATGCATAAGCAATTACCCTCCCTTCTTGCATCAACACACAACCAAGTCCACTGTGTGATGCGTCGCTGTAGATCACATATCCTTTCCCCATAACAGGGAGGGAAAGGATAGGAGCGGTCATCAATCTATTCTTCAGCTCCTCGAAACTCCTCTGACAGTCCTCACTCCAGATAAACTTCACTCCCTTACGCGTCAAGCGAGTGAGGGGTGTGGAGAGCTTCGCAAAGCCTTCCACAAACCGACGGTAATACCCAGCTAAACCCATAAAGCTACGTACCTCAGAAACCGTCGTCGGTCGGGGCCAATCACGGACTGCCTCAATCTTCGCCGGGTCTACCGCCACACCTGCGGCGGAAATCACATGGCCCAAGAAAACTACCTCCCGAAGCCAAAACTCGCACTTTGCCAGCTTGGCATACAACTTCTTCTCTCGCAGAAGTTGCAGCACAATCCTTAAGTGCTCCTCATGCTCAGCATCACTTCGGGAGTAGACCAGGATATCATCAATGAAAACTACTACGAATCGGTCTAAGTATGGTCGGAAGATCCGGTTCATTAAATCCATGAATGCGGCAGGGGCATTAGTCAGTCCAAAAGGCATAACTGTAACTCATAATGCCCGTACCGTGACCTAAATGCCGTCTTCGGAATATCCTCGGCCTTCACCTTCAACTGGTGGTAACCGGACTGTAAATCTATCTTGGAAAAGACACAAGACCCTTGCAGCTGATCGAAAAGATCATCATGCGCGGCAAAGGGTACTTGTTCTTGATGGTCACTTTATTTAATTCTCTATAGTCCACACATAGTCGAAGTGACCCATCTTTCTTCTTCACGAATAGCACCGGCGCTCCCCAAGGCGACACACTCGGCCTAATAAAGCCCTTGTCCATCAAATCCTGAAGTTGCGCCTTAAGCTCTCGCAACTCAGCCGGTGCCATCCGGTAAGGAGCCTTAGAGATTGGCGCAGTTCCTGGAACCACGTCAATCACGAACTCAATTTCCCTATCTGGCGGCATGCTAGTCAGCTCAGGTGGAAAAACATCCGGGAACTCGCGGCAATAGGGATATCCCCGAGTTCCGGCGCCGCCGTAGGCCCCTCAACAACACTAGCCAAAAAGGCTACACATCCTCGACGGATCATCGGCCTCGCTCGGGAAGTCGAAATTATAGAGGCAAAGAAAGCACTCTGACATCCCCGATATACTAACATTTCCTGGCCTGGCTCTCTAAAAGTGACAGTCCTTGCGGCACAGTCAATAGTCGCAAAATACCGAGCCAGCCAGTCCATCCCGAGGACCACATCGAAGTCCTTCAGCTGTCTCAAGACCAACAGGTCTGCTGGCATAATCCAGGACTCGATCTAGATCGGGCGGGACTAACAGCACTTCTCCATACGCAGAGTGCAATCGGGAATCTACACCTTTCATGCACAGGGTAAGAGTCCTATTCCTAACCCTATGCAATGATGTACGTTTCTTACAAATAAAAGAGATGCCCCTATATAGACGAGGTACGAGTCCTTATGCCAGAAAGTAAATCATACCTGCTTCCTCTCGGTCAGCTACAATAGAATCCTCCGCCAGTGCTAAGTCATCCTGACTGCTCGACAACGGCTGTCTCTCTCCAGAAGGGCGGGGGAACGAAACTTGATCTACTTGAAGGTCTGTCGGTGAAGCTCCCGGTCGTAGCTGGGAAGTGGTAGGAACGGACGCCGAAGTAGGTGCCACAGTTATCCTCGAAGGGCACGTAACTCGCAGGTGCCCAGGCTGTCCACACAGGTAGCAGCGTCCCCATCGTTGATCACAAGTACTGGAAAATGATGATCTCCACAAAAGATACATCTGCCAGGAACTCGCAGCTGCCGTGACTGCTGCTGAGAGGAAGAAGGGGCAGATGCTGAAGGAGGAGCCGTCGATGGCACATAAGGGCAAGTAGCTCGGACGTGGCCAGACTGTCCACACCGATAACAACGGCCGAACCTCAGATTACAAGTATCAGAATTATGCTGTCCTCGGCAGAAAATGCACCTGACCGTAGCCTGGAGCTGTCTCGCCTGCTGCCTCCGTCTCCGAGAACTGGTCTGTCCATTAACATTCGGTGCTGGGCGTTTTCTCTCTAAATGCTGCTTAGAAGCCCTGGTCCTCTCCCCGACTGCCGGATCACTCCTCTGTGCCAACAGCTGCTCCAAACGCTGGTCCTGTCGAAAGCTCCTCGCCACCAACTGGGTCACCAAGGCCCGCAATTCCCCCAGCTCGGCAGATACTGCCTGCTCGGGCTCCTCAGAAGGGGTGGGAATACCCCCGGTGGAAATACGACGAAGGGGCGACATACTGTCACCAGAAGCCACAAATCAGGAAAACAAAATCCCACACGACCCAATCTAGCGAAAGTCAAAGACATCCCCGATTTCTGTGACTTTATGTTGTCTGCAGCCAACATAACTGTTCACCAGAAGTTGGGTATGTCGGTCTCTCTTCACTTACTGGAAGAGTCAAACAAATAAATCAACGACTTTCGCAAAATGTCACGTCTCTCACGCCCTATTATCCTAGGGTCTGCCAAAAGCCTAGGGTTTCCTAAGTCCCAACTGACCTATCCCTAAGCTCTGATACCAACTTAATCTGTCACGCCCCGGAACCCGGGCTCGTCTACAGATCCGCCGTGCACACGGAATTTCCCGCGTACACGAAGCGCTGGTAACCTGCTCAGATATAATATAACAATAAAAGAGCATAATACAGAGCTGAAATAGAAGAACCACATAGTATCTCAGACTGGAACTACAAATAAAACTGTAATATGTACAATAATCTCCCAGCTCACCAAAATAGTACAACCAGCTGGCGAAAGCCAGACCCAAAATAAAAAGAGAATACCACAGTCTGAGAGAAGGGTACAGCGTCTATCTACAGCTCTCAGTCTCCCAAGAGATCTATCTATTCAGCGATCCCCTTACCTCGATCAGCTGCCGATGGCCCAGCAGCTCCCGCAGACGACTCTGCAAAATAAAGGAGAAGAAAGGAACAGAAAAATAACAATGGGGGGTGAGAACTACCAGATAAACCAGTAGCCTCCCCTAGTGGGTAAAACCTCAACTCTGACGCACCCACTAGGACTACTAGAGGCAATGGGAAAAGATGAAGTGGTAAGGTAAATAAGGTACTGAATAAGGAAAACTACCACTACTATGCCTCTAAATGCAATACTGACAGAAATGACTGTATAAATGCATCAGGAAACAGTATCTGATCAAATAACCCAATCTTGTGCTACCAGTAAAACTGGTATTGCCTGCTCTGCTGTCGAACTCAAGAACTCAATAGGGGACCAGCACACAAGGCTCGAAATCCCAAGGGACCAGCACACAAGGCTCGGTCCGAAAAGCTCACCTCCGGAGTGGCACTCGAGGGGAGCGACCCACACGAGTAAAGTATCTCTGTCATCAGTATCACAAGTATCTCTGTAGCACATGTCTCACAAGTATCACAATATAGCAGGACTGGATCATGACTATGATCAAAGTGGGAAAACTCCATCCACTAAAGAAAAGCCCAAACCCCAACTGATGCAATAATAAACCAGACTCAACCCCAATCTGATGCAAGGATAAACATCTGGTCGACCGCCTACTGTCCGCGGTCACCGCAATACCCCACAAATCCACAATCTAATGCAATCTCGACTACACTATCCCAAACCCCTGCTCATACTTGAGCAACAAGCATCTGGATGCAAAGGACAACAATGAAACATGTTCAAATCCCAATATGATAGTGTAGCAATAAATAGTGGCCTCACTAGATGTCCAGTCATGCATGCAAGCTGTAAAATAATGTCAAAGATTTAAAAAGATTGATTTACTGAATAAAAGTCATTTGCATGCGAGATTATAGCCTTTGTCTCAATCACAGTGTCCCAATATAAGTCATCATATCATCTGTGGGGTTATATTAATTTTTAGGAGAGTTCGTCCCATCAATTGTCACGTTAGTTCGTCCCAATTGTCATATTAGTTTATCCCAATAATTCTCATCAATTGTCATTTAGTTTGTCCCAATAGTTCTCATCAATTGTCATATTAGTTTGTCCCAATAGTTCTCATCAATTGTTCGGTTAGTTTGTCCTGTTAGTTTGTCCCAATGGTTCTCATCAATTGATTTTAGGGGATTTCTAGTAATCCCAGTGAGCTTGTCAAAAATGAGGTAAGCAACAACCGCCCACCTCGAGCAGCTCAAACAACACCCCAGGTAGTCTCCTGGTTGTCCACAGTCCTCAAATCCTGCAAATCAACGCTCCCGGTATAAATACAAATCCCAAAAAGCACAATATTTGCTGTTTTTCAAACAGCACGGGAAAAGAGGAATTTTTCACCTCTAAAATGAGCTCCTAAAATCCCAGAAAAATCACGGTTGCGTTCCTCGCGAAGAGTAGATCAAAATTGACTCTTTAAACGCCTCGATCTGATGCTCCTACGCCAAGATAAAAATCGGAGAAGTCGGTGCTGTCCAGAAATTACCACAGCAAAAAGGGGGGTCAAAGAGGACTTGGGAATCGTGCCAAAAGTACAAAACGGAGCAAAATGATCAACACGGAAATCGAAGCCCTACCTCTTACGGTCGCGCTGCCGCAAAAATCGTCCAAAAATTCCACCCGGTTAGCCCGCAGTGAATTTTCGACGGAACTGCGACGGGAAATGGGCCTAAAAAGAAAATCGTCGCAGTGCGCCGCGTCGCAGATAACTCACTATCTGTAACTCCTAAAATTCTGAGATTGTAGAGAGAGAGAGAGAGAGAGAGAGAGGAAGATTTTTCGTAGAGAGCTCAATCCTCAGATTCTCTCTCTAAGGGCTCGAAAACCGAGGTGCAAAGAGAGGGGGTGGGGGACCTCTTATATAATGGGCCAAAGGGAATATTCCCACACGGGATCCGGATCCGAACAGGAAACACCAAAATTGGCCAACCAAAACGCGCCACGTGTCCACAAAACAGGAAACAGCGGTGCAAGGGCCAATCAGAAATCGCCACGTGTCCACGTGGGGCACGTGCCTGCTCCGCGCTCCGGGTTTTCCGGAAAATGTCGGCCAACGGGTGTGTGCCACGTGTCACCTTCCCACGTGTTTCTAGAAGCCGGCCAACCAATGGGAAGCTGCCACGTGGCAGCTGAAATTTTCGGTGCTCCCGGTGCACGCCCGGCCATGGACCGCGCACCAGCGCCCCTGCCCGCGCCTGCCCGCGCCGCCCGCGCGCGCGCTCCTCCGCGCTCTGCCGCTGCGCCGCCGCTGCTCCGCTGCCCGCCGCCGTGCGCCGCCGCCTGCCGCCGCTCGCCGGTCGCCGGAACAGTAATTCCGGCGGCCGGAGTTACTGTTCCGGCGTGAACAGTAACCAAGTGCCAAAAAAAATAAAGTAATATACCGTTTCGACCATTTTCGCGCGCTGAGTCCAAATACGACATCCGTTTCGCCAAATTCTCATCCTAAATTTTGCCGAAAGCTCCCGGAAAATTCTATTTGTTCCGATTTTCGCGCAGAGTCTATTTTAAATGTCCAATTTCGATTCTACAGGCTCCGTTGCACTGTACAAACTCCCCTTTGTCACTGTTTAGTTTCTGCGGAAGTCCGGATCATCACAGTGAGAACTACACCGTCACGTAGTTCTCAGTGGGTATCGTCACCAAGACCAACGGTCTGCCCACTAAGTCTACTAGAGGCATAAGATAACAGGAAAACTGTAATAATGTAAAGATAAGCTGGAAAGAAATCTACAGCTATCATGCTTCTATCTACAATGCTTAATTGGTGATACAGATGAAAATGATGCATCGACTCTAACCCACAATACTCAATCAACCCAATCACAGTGACTGCCACATAGGGTCCAGTCAAACCTGCGCCCACCTACTGCCATTACATCCACGGAGGACTGGACTTACGTAGGGCGCCCGTGGCTGCCAAAACTGGCCCAGCTAGAAGGACTGCGTCGACAAGTCGCGATAGCAAAGTAACAGGCCCAGCTCCGGAGCGGCACTCGAGGGGTGCGACACCACCGAGGAAAGTATCCGCGCATCTCTGTCGAGCTCAATATGTCTCATGTAGGCTATAATCCAAATCAATGATCAACAAGATCAATAGTGCCCAAATCACATCCCTAACTCACTAGCTGGAAATACTCGAACAGTCAGGACCGCTGTCAACCAAACGACTCCCCAAATAGGACATCAACTCAACATGCAAACTCACTAGCTGGGTATACTCTACAGCCGACAACAATGAAGGGTCCGGAAACCCCGAAAGACTACAACCTACAACCCAAATCAAACAAGAACAGGTTCTAGGCATAACCTCTTGTTGTTCTCGATCCAAAGAAAAAGGCAGCCCTTAGAACCCAGATCACTCAAACCCTCCCGGGTGAGGGAGTTTACAGAAAAATGTGATATTTATTACTGAAAACTATTTTCACTCGAATACCATCGGGGTGAGGACTAAAAGTAGTTCTTTTTCTTTTTATAAAACCATCTTGATTTAAGAAAATCCATTTTAATGATTTTTAGCTTTTTTTAGGAAAAGAATCAGTTAGAAAACAAGTTTTATTCCCAAACCCCGAAAGGCTAATGCCTACGCCCAATCAGACAAGAACAGACTCCAGCTACCCTTGGATGTCTGCAGGAAAAATATTGATTGACTAAAATCATGTGTGTCCAAAAAGATTCTGGGTTCCAGGTCCTGCTATCACTAGTACACTACTGCCACGAGCACAGCAGCGACAAATAAATCGAAGAACTCGACAACCCGGGACCACCGTTTATCCAAACGGCTCCCGCCACTGGTACAAGACTAGCTACATCTACCAGACTCCACTCTGCATCCTACACTAAGAGAAATCCCGACCACTCGGTCCACTACCCGGGCGAGGAAAACACTATGTCCAGGGATAGAATGTAACGTGTGCATGTCTAAAGCATAAATAAACCTAGCCCAAGTAAGAGTTCTCTATTAGTCTGGTTGAACATACATCATATGACAGGGTGCTAGGTCAAGTTCCAATAATAATAATTTATTAACCAAAATAGGAAGCATTAACCGTTATGATCTCAATAACAACACAAGAAAAAATATCATCTCTTTCCCTAACCAGAAGCCGCCACATGTCCCCCCCGGTCCACAGCTCCCCCCAATGCACCGAAACGCGCGGTAAACTTCCGGGTGTCCGCTTTTGGGCATACGGACTCAGAAAAATACAAGCAAATAGTCGATTTTCGATGTTTTTCCGCGCTGAATCCAAATTCGGCCTCGGATTAGCCTGAAACCCTTTCTAAAATTCGGCGAAAGCAGCCGAAAGGCAGGCTTGATCCAGAAACCTCACCGAGTCCGTCCAACGTGTCCATTTGATGCGTTGCGGGTCCGACACACCAATAATAGGTGTTCCACAACAAGGATCATGGGGAAAAGCTGCACGGGGATCGGGGCCACTACAGCCTAGATGTGCGCCACGTATTTTCGGGCGCGCACAGTAACTTCCGGGCGCCCGGAATATGCCCCTTGACCCGAATCTTGGTCTTCCTTGGATTCCAGCAATAAATAGGGCATTGTGGGCTTCATTTGGGGACTTTTTGAGATCTGTTTTGGGAGCCATTTTTTATAGTGAGTTTCTTCTTTGAGTCTTCTTCGCTTCTTGGGGTTTTGGGTGATTTTTGGAGATCGTCTGATATTTTTCCCTACCCGATCTCGAGAGTCGCGTGGTTTCTTCGATATCGATTTTTTTCGTCGACTTTTGGTAGGAGAGCTTCCCTGAGCTGATCTTTTGGAGTTTTTCGCCGATTTTTATGGTGGCGTTTTTTTGACAGGTAGGCCTTCGATTTTGATACCCATCGCTCTGCTCCGTTTCGAGTTTTTATGGAAGTTCGTGCAGCATCTTTAGACATCCTTTTTTTGCGACACTTTTCTGGGCAGGGCTGAGGTAATCTTGCAATTTCTTGGCCTACGGGTGGCGGAATTTGGTGTTTAAAGGACTCGATCTCTATCTACACTTCACGAGGATCGCAACTGTATTTTTCTTAGAATTTTTGGAGGGCATCTCGCAGGAGGTAATTTCCTATTTTGTGGACAGATATGCGATAAGGTTACTGTTTTGAATGTTTTGACCTTACCGCGATGTTCGGCTTATATCTCAGCGACCGGGAGAAGTTTTCTGTCGGTTTTTTGTGCGTTGGAATCGTGGGAACCTGAGGATCACGCTCATTAAATTTTAGCTCTTTTGGACTCATGATTAAAGTGCACATCTAGGTGGGTTGGAATCATCTCAAACTTTATGGAATGCCTTCTAATTCCGTTGAAAGCATGTTAGCATGTCTAGTTAGCCGTTTTTATAACTAGTGAAATCTGATAGTTGCCTAGAAAATTACTTAATGACAGACCTGAACCCCAATTATCATCAGTATGATCTTGAGACTGTTTGACACTAGATTGCATGATTAGTTGACATCTGGACTGCATCTGAACTGTTTTAAAAAATTGTTGAAACTGTTTTAATAAAAACAAAAAACTAGCTTTAAAAATAGTTTTTAAACATTGAGATCTCCCAGAAGAGTTGGATAGGTTCAGGATGCATATACCCTCGCGCCTGGGGGCCGAGGGAATTTTTATTGACTCAGTGATGGGTTTCCTAGTATCTTGGGGGTTTGTGTGAATTATCAGATTGAGTCATGGAGAGTTCTCCGACATGATTATGGGATTGTTGGCATTCGAGTTTCCGATCTGTTTGATCATGGATTATAGCCTGCAGACGCCACTTATTGAGCCAGATGAGACACGCTTTATACTCGGTGGGGTCGCTCCCCTCGAGTTGCCGCTCCGGATGCGATGATGACAATTATGATGCACCTGATGAGACTGCTTTCCGTGATATTATGATAGTCCGATTGGACACCCTACGTTGATACACTAGGGAGGCGCAGGCTTGACTCGACCAGATTTGGCAGTCAGAGAGAGATTGGGTTTATATAGATTGGATTGATGTGAGCACCTCGTGAGCGAGTGGATACATAGCATGTTCATAATTGAGTGTTTTTTCTTTGAGCATGATACTTGAGGCATATTAGCTTCTTTTCAGCTTTCATATTACCTGTTTACCTATTTTATTGCCTCTAGTAGACTTAGTGGGCATACTGTGGATATTGGTAATGGTACCCACTGAGAACTACGTATTGGTGTAGCTCTCACACCCGCTGTGGTGACAGATTTTCCAAGGGTAGCTGTTCCGGCTCCGGTTCGAGCGGATGCAGCAGATCGAGGTAAGGGCGTGGCCGAGTAGCTCCTTACCAGGTTTATTTTGATAATCAGAGGTAGGTGTACCCTGTCTGAGAGATGTTTATTATGTATTGGACACTCTGAGAGATTTGATGTATTATGTACTAGTCTGGGAGTTGACTATGTATTTTGGATATTTTTTCTTCGGATGCTCTGTGTTGAGATTCTATAGCTACTTATTTTATTTTACAGCTCTGATACATGTTTAGCTATAGATCTGATTTGCAGGTTAGACGCTTCGTCTGTGCGGGGATTTCCGTACAGATGGCGGATCTGTTGGCAAGCCCGGGTTGCAGTTCCGACCCCGGGGCGTGACAATAAACGAGCCAAAATTAACTCATTGGAAGGCGGCAAAAAAAATACTATGCTACATTAAAGGTACATCAACCCATGGCTTGTTATATATTTTTTTTTCTAAAGAATTTCATCTTGGTTATTCGGACAGTGATTGGGTTGGTGATATAAATGATAAGAAGAGCACAATTGGTTTCGTATTTTACATGGGTGACACAATAATTACTTGGCTTTCGAAAAAACAATCGATCGTTGCTCTTTCAACATGTGAAGCAGAATATGTGGCGGCAGCGGCGTGCATATGTCATGCCGTGTGGCTCCGAAAGCTTTTAAAAGAGATTCAATATACTCAAAATGTTGCTAGTACAATCTACGTTGATAACAAATCGGCTATTGCCCTAACGAAGAACCCGGTCTACCATGAGCGAAGCAAGCACATTGATATTATGTTTCACTTCATACGAGACCAAGTAAAGAAGATGGAGGTTCAACTAAAACACGTGAAGTCCGGGTAATCAAGTTGCTGATATTTTGGCAAATCCCCTTGCCTTTGAACAATTTTACAAGATAAAGACTCGAATTGGAATTACTGACGATGAAGAATTAAGCTTATGGGAGCATGTTGGAAGGAGATAAACTTAATTATTTTATTTTTATCCATTTGTTAATTAGGATACATTTTATTATTTTAAATAGTATTTAATATTTAATATTAATCAAGTTTGTTAGAAGATTTTGGATAAGATTAGATTCTACTTATTCATATGAGTTCAGACTTTATAAATAGAGGCATTGGGCTATACTTATGATTCAAGCAGAAAAAAGGAAAATATAATTCGTCCTCGAAGTAATTTCTTCCTCTTTATTTTTTATTATTCATTTTTTCTCTTCTAATTAATTGCAACACAACTTTCGCCTAAAGAGTGCAATTTTCGTTTGAAGAATGTAACTCTCATATCAAAGAGTATAATTTTTCTCTAAAATAATGTAAATTCTATTGTTACATTACAACTTTATTTACAGTGCAAAATACTTCTCCTCATCGTCCTCATTCCTTTCTCTACGCCCAGTACGACCAAGCACACGAGGGTTTCACTTAATTAAAAAATAATATTTTCTTAATTAAGTGAAATTGAGGTGGGGGTTCTTGCCTCATCCCCCACCGACGCATACGGGTACGGTGGAGGCGAGACAGAGGATCCTCGCCCACCCCAGCGCACCCCTGCTCGTGCACCCTCTGCGGGGCAGAGGCAAAGTGGGCTACCTCCGCCTCCGCCTCCGCCACCCTCTTCTCCGACATCACCGCGCTCTCCTCCACCTCCACCGTATGTGTCGTCGGTTCCGGATGTAAGGAAACGAATGCGCGTGCATGCACATTTAATGCAGTGAAAATAAATTTTATTTATAAATATGATCTAATCATGATACCTTAACATCATAACATTTATGATATATATATATATATATAGTAGAGCTTATATGTTTTTAAAAGCACAAGCCGATCCATACTTGTAAATTTTTTACCATTAGATTTGTATTGGGATTTGTGCTTTTTACTTTATCTTTCTCTCTCTTTAGTTGACTTTACAAAAATACAAATCCCAATACAAATTCAATGGTAAAAAATTCACAAGTATGGATGGGCTTGTGCTTTTAAAAGCATATAAGCTCTACTACATATATATATATATATATATATATATATATATATATATATATATATATATATATATATATATATAAAATTAGGTTAGAATACTATCGATAGCACCAAGCCATTGGTGCTATCAAGTTTTTAGCCGTTGGATGAAAAAATATGCGGTTGGAATTATAGTGGTCCCCTAGGGTTTACTAGTTGGTTGGTTGAATAGTAAAAATCTTAGGGGACCACTATAATCTCAACCGCATATCTTTTCATCCAACGGTTGAAAACTTGATAGCACCAATTGTTTGGTGCTATTGATAGTATTCTAGCCGGACTATATATATATATATATATATATATATATATATATATATATATATATATATATATATTATATATATATATATATATATATATATATATATATATATATTCTAATCTAATTAGAAGAAGGGTTAGAATTTAAACTTTTGCTGATTACCGAAATTGTCTGTCGGTTGATATTGGATCTGAACTTCTGGTCCTTTGAGCCGCACAACTGTCCGGCCTCTATGTGTATCCACACAAGGCAGTTCCGGGATCTGTGCTTCACACAATATAATCTCGAAACTCCTTTAGTAATTTCTTGTATCAATGTGGAGAAAAATTAATCCTCAAATTGTGCCAGCAATTTCAAGAGAATTAACTATAATATAGACACAAATTATTATTAGGGAAACTTTCTCTTATGATTACAAGAGGGCTATATGATTGGATCAAGGACTTTCTTTTCTTTTCTCTTGATCTTCACTTTTGTCACATTATTGAGGGAGATTACTTCCTCCTCTTTTATAGGCTTAAGAGCCATAAATAGAAGAAAAATAAACTCCTCTCATAGTTGGCAAATAGAAGACAAAAAAAAAAACTAAAGAAACTATCACCATAAATGAGAGGAAGTAAACTCCTCTTATTTAATAGATGAAAATGAGAAAAGCTAAGGGAAGAAGAGAGAGAAAGAGGTTTTCTTTTCCTTTCAATTAATTGTGTGGTTAATTGTAGTAACCATGAATTTTGAAAACTAAAATTTAAGTTTAAGCATATTTTTGGAATGTTTATGAGTCAAAAAGTGTAAATTATCAGTGTTTTTGGACACTAACTTCAGGCTTACAGATCTGAATCTGATCTTGAAAATCTGAAATTGTCGGTGCGACCGTCTCATCGAATCGATTGAAAATTATATAAACCAATTTTCAATCCGACGGTCGGATCGTCTTGAAAACAGCGAAGAAGAAGCGGGCCCCACAACTTAAGTTGTGAATAGTAATCCCTGATTTAATTCCCCTCTCGACTAACGTCGACTGTTTCACCGTCTGGACCCCAAACATAATAGTATGAGTAGTCAATTCTAGCTAATTCTAACGTTCTGAACACAATAGCACCGACGGAATTCACGTTTGGCGACCCTGGTGCATCGGAATGCGTGCCCAACAATGAAATTCACTATATTTTATGGGCCAAGAATTTTTAGGAGCACCGAATCAAGAAAGCAAATACGCTACTTGAAAGGTCTCGACGAGCCGGACGTCGTGGCGAAGTCCGTTTTTCAATTTGATGATCCGTGCGTCTCAAAATGCGTGAAATACGTCGAAAAAGCGGGTATTTTCGCGAGAACCTTTATATTTTATGTACCAAAAATTAATAGGATTCTAGGCTAGAGTTCTGGGTGCATTTAGGACCTACAGATGGGAGCTATGTGGAGTTCGTTGACTGTGCAAGGGGGTAATTGCATTTTGTGCAAAATAGCACAATAACTACATATGACTGTTCGTCTTCTTTCACTACAACAAAATTAGGCTATAGCGACACTTTTAAGTGTTTCTAAAATATAAAAAAAGTGTCGCTGACAAAAATACCGACACTTATTGTAAGTGTTGCTATATGTGCCGTCGCTAGGATGTATAGCGACACATTTTTGTAATGTGTCCCAAAAATGTGTCCCTATAACCTAATTTTGGATATAGATGGAATATAGATAGGATATGTATACAAAAGTGTCACAAACATGTGTCCCTATAACCTAATTTTGTTGTAGTGTTTGGAGGGAGTACGAGGAGCCAAACTTAATTCAATGGCTCTCCTTAACTCTCTGCATGCCCCAGACCGAGCCCAGGTTGTGGTGGTGGCTGAGGAGACACCAACCTTCACCCTTAGCCGCGCTTGGGAAAGGAAGAAGAAGACTACTCCTGTGATCCTCAAGTTTCTTCCTGAGCATGCTAGTGAGCTCCTCTACCTCCTGTGAGCGCGCCTGAGAGAGACAAGGCGCGTGCGACGCGGGGAGGAGCGAACCGGCTTCATCCTTCTTCTCCAACTCCGGCCAAGGTGAGATCCGGTTATCCCTTGGTTGTTTGGACCCGAGACCTTTGGAAGTGTCTTCCTTATGATCTGGGGACTCTTTCCAGTCCATCCCCGAAATGGGAAAAGCCCCGGTTGGCTGGTGGTGAAGTTGCACCGCCGGAAAACCAACCTAGCTCCACCTCGAGCTATCTCTGCTCCCGGCGGTTTTGGACGAAAAATAAAATGATGGGAAGCTTCTTCTTGACCTCTAGACCATCTCCACCAAATTTGGTGAAGTTTGGTGCTCTGTGGGAGGCGCGGCATCAAGCCCTAGTTTGGGGAAGATGACCCCTTCGACCGAGCTCTTTGCTCCGCCGCCGGCGACGCCTCCGACTACAGGTCACCTGCCCAATAAGCTTCCTGGGATCAAGGTGAGTCCAAACATGCATTTGCATGTGGGTCATGCAGCCCGGAATGGGATCCACCATTGTTGGCCGAGCTCGAGCCCAACAATGGCGGCCGCCGCCGCCGCCGTGTCTTGCCGATAGCCATGAGTCCAGTAAGCTTTGTGGGGGCAAGTTGCACCTACTGGTACTGTTGCATGTGGTCCAGAGCCCTTTGTTGAAGTTTCACCATTAACGGCCTCAAGGGTTGGCCGAGCTTCTTCTCCGCGGCCAACCTTGGTGTTGGCTTCGCTCGAGCTGGGTTGGAGGAGTTCCTGCCACCTTTTGGATGATCTTCAACCAGTATCAGACCCTTAAAACCAAGCTTGCCATAGTTGCTGCTCTGTGTTGGTTGGGTTGTGTTGTAAGCTTTGATGCACACCATGTGATCGGGGAAATGCCCGAGAGAAGCCCCAGCTTGTTTTGGCTACTTGTAACCATCCAGCAAGTGAGCCCTTGTCTCCACATGATCCCTTGAGCTTGATGCTCACTTCAGTTCCAAGGTTAACTGTGTGGATCAATGTGTGGAGCCAACTAAGCCATTCGAGAGCAAAGGACTTGGATCTTTTGATCCGGCAGCAAACCAGCTGCACTAGAGTGAGCCCTCAAGTCCCTGTGACATATTGAGCAAGATGCTCACCCTGCTTCGCTGGTTGCACAAGCAGAAATAAAAATATAGCTATTAAGGGCTTTTGAGGGTCTAGTTGGTCCATAGGCTATCTTAATGGCTTTGCGGCTTCGCAGCAGTGAGCCATTGACTAATTTGAGGTCACTGAATGTGATGCTCACCTTAAAAATGGGAATGGTCGAGTGAAAAATTAAAAAATGACATTCGGCCTATGTTAGTAAAGAAAATCATGGGCCGAAGTTTTCCTTGGGATTCGTGTTGCTGCCGAATGGTGAGCACGGTGTCCAGCAAGTCGAGGGCCACCTACTGGTGGTGACGGTTCGTTATAATGATACACCGATAATTAATACGAGCGAAAAAGGCTCTAAAAGGCGCGTATTTTTGTAATTTTAGAAAACCCTAGGGGTCTAAACGCAATTGTAACCTCACGTGCTGTCTCGATAAGTGTGTCTATGATCTCTAAGCTTTTCGTTAGGGATCTAACGGCTCTTGTTGAGCAGAAATTGATTATCGGTCCGTAAATCGACAAAATCGTTAGTTTAACGGCATCCCGGTGTTAATCACGCAATTCGAGGAATTTCGGCGATTAAGCCTTGCTGTCTGATGTGTCCCAGTAGAATCTGGTTGAGCCAGCGGCATAGGGTTGATGCCCGTATCTCCCGAAAATCTAAAATAAATTTTTGGAAGGGGTATTTTGGTAAATTTGGCGTCAATCTGGAAAAGATCCAGGTTTAAGTAAGAATAGTGAGTATGTGGTTTGGGTATATGTGAGTTGTTCCCTGATCAAAACATATGATCCAGGTTGGCACAGTCTTCGAGCATTCTGTTGGAGTCGATAGTTCGCCTGCAGACAGGTAGGTTTATTTTCGGTCCGGGCTTTATCTCTTCGGCCCTCTGGGGTACCTTAATTGGTCGGACCCCTATTCTTGTGGTAGCCCAGATTCTATATTTGAGCATTCTTTCCGTTGATTGGTTATTATCAACTTATATCTAGATTTTTTTTATATCATGCTTGATTATATCTAGACACTTACCCTGCCTGATTGGTCATCTAGTTTATACTTGGACACTTTTCGTGTTGGATTGGTCATCTAGCTTATATCTTGGACTTTTACCATGCCTGATTGGTCATCTAGTTTATATTTGGACACTTTTCGTGTTGGATTGGTCATCTAGCTTATATCTTGAACCTTTACCATGCCTGATTGGTAATCTAGTTTATACTTGGACACTTTTCGTGTTGGATTGGTCATCTAGCTTATATCTTGGACTTTTACCATGCCTGATTGATCATTAGCTAGCTATCAGATATTTACTATGTTCTCAATATATCTTGGACTTTTGCCATACCTGATTGGTCACTAGCTAGCTATCAGATATTACTATGTTTCTCAGTATATCTTGGATATTACTCTTGTACAGACAGTCATTGTTCCTTGCATTCAGTATTGCATGAGATGAGATCAGATTGGCTTTCAGTTATTGCATCCTTGTGGGGATTTCCGGTATTTTGCCGATTACCCGGCTGTGGACCGTGAGATTGAGCATTAGCATTATGATCGTTGTGCACCTGCTGTTCACTCGCGTACGCTGTGGGATTGATCCCCCACATTGCGTTCTTTATCGGTAAAGGGTCTGGTTGACCCGTGAGCTATCCCCTTTTGCTGTATCACTGGGTACGGGGAGCCCCTTTACTGTACCGATATGAGGAAACTCTCGGCTGTACCGTTAGGTACGAGGATCCTCGCGGCTATATCAATGGTACGGGGTTGCTGTTCAGCTTGGCTAGGTGGAATCCAGTATGGTTGTGGTTGGTGGTTTTGATTGGGTATTTGATTATTCTACCATTGATGCATTGTTTACCTGCTTAGCATGCTTAGTAATTGTACTCTGTTGATTACTCAGTTTTTTGATTCAGTCGTTATACTAGCATGCTCTTGTTTTAGTTTTCAATACCCTGATATGCTCTGCACTATGTTCATGATTATTCGGCGTTTTTCCTGAGGTCTTGTTGGCCAACATGGTGGCTTTGATTGGGTATTTGGTTATTCTATCATTGATGCATTGATTACCTACTTAGCATGCTTAGTCATTATACTCTTATGATTGCTCAGTTTCTTGATTCAGTATCTATATCAGCATGCTCTTATTATGATAGTTCAGTACCCTGTTATGCTCAGCACTCTATTCATGATTATTCAGTTATCAGCTTGTTATACCTGTCTTACCTACTGATCTTTTACTATCCGCTAATTATTGTATGCCAGTAGGTACGATTAGCTATTTCTCGGCTCGTCGTGCCCACTGGGATACACTGTCGATGTATCTCACACCCCCTGGATGACCATTTTTCAGGTCGGTTGGGTGCTGGGATGTCGGGACGTGTTGGTGAGGTTCCGTGATAGCAAATGACCCGTGGCAGCCGTTAACTTTTATTCTTCTGCATATATATGTAAAGTGGTTTTAAATGTTAAATAATAATCTTTTGTAATCTTTTATAGTTAGTACGTAGTTTAGACTACTCTGGTATTGGCTGTAAGTGTTTAGCCGTGCATGTATAGAAAAAGCTCAATCTAAGGGGATTGGAAATTTTCTATATATGTGGCGGTCTGTCGTGCCCTGGCTTGTTTTTAAACTCTGATTGAAAAAAAAAAAATTTAGACTCTATTTTCGAACTCGGGGCGTGACATTAATAGAGTGAGTGAACGCACGAGTTCACTTCTCTTTCTCTTTAATTAATCAAACAATGATTAATTATATTATAAGAGAGAGATAAATAGTTTGTAAATTTTTTGGTTTTCCATATATATATATATATATATATATATATATATATATATATATATATATATATATATATATATAGTCCGGCTAGAATACTATCGATAGCACCAAACAATTGGTGTTATCAAGTTTTCAGCCGTTGGATGAAAAAATATGCGGTTGGGATTATAGTGGTCCCCTAAGATTTTTACTATTCAACCAACCACCTAGTAAACCCTAGGGGACCACTATCATCCTAACCGCACATCCTTTAATCCAAAGGCTAAAAACTTGATAGCACCAATGGCTTGGTGCTATCGATAGTATTCCAGCCTAATTATATATATATACACAAATTATACATATACATATATATATATATATATATATATATATATATATATATATATATATATATATATATATATATATATATAATTTAATAGTACCAATGACTTGGTACTATTAATAGTATTCCAGTCTAGCTCTCTCTCTCTCTCTCTCTCTCTCTCTCTCTCTATATATATCTCTCTCTATCTCTCTATATATATATATATATATATATATATATATATATATATACAGAGTCCGGCTAGTATACTATCGATAGTACCAAACATTTGGTGCTATCAAATTTTCTACAATTAGATGAAGTCCTTTAATTATTTTCACCCGTTAGATTTTACTATTTTCCCAACCTCTCATTAAACCCAAGGGGCACACTATCATCTCAATCACGCATCTCTTAATTCAACGGTTAAAAACTTAATAGTACCAATGACTTGGTACTATTAATAGTATTCCAGCATATATATATATATATATTACAATAATTATTTTGCTAACTAGCTTAGCAAATAAATTCTTACTTTGTTATTTTAGCAGAAGGGTCTCTATAAATTCTCTAAGTACAAAATCACACGCAACCTTTATTGTGTGTGACCATATAGGTTCAATTCTATCTGGTTGTGAGATGTGATACTAAACTCTTTTAGTGTCACCATTGAAACTCCTTTTGATGTACTAAAATATTTTTGACTCTCTCAATTGAGTGTGATTAACTATCTTAATCACTCATGTGGGTCCCACAATCCACGAGGTGACACTTAGCAGTATGTTGCGGCAATCCAAGTAGAATGAATAATGGACTAAACCTCTAGGTGTAATTACAGTGTGATTAAATTCTTCTATCACTTATCCTAATTGAGCCTAGGTTATGGATAACTCGTCAAATCCCATTACTCAATAATATATCTTATCTGATCACTAATTGATATATGAAAACTCATTTCCATAAAATCACACTGCCTTGGCCAATGGCTTTTATATATTAAAGAACAGATAGCATAGGATAATTACATCTTTACCGAGGGTGATAGATTCCATCTTGACACACACTTATCTTTACGCATGATCCCACTATAGCCAATATATGTTAACTTTAACCAATGATTAGGGTATAAAGTATTTACACAGTCAAACTACAATAAGTCATACGTATGATAACCGTGGTGCCTCAGGTCAACTGATCACTCACACTACTACAGTATGGAACAATTCACTAACGAGTGAGTAGACATTCATGTGATTGTTCATGATTAGTCACGCTCGGTGAAAATGTTCTCCAACATTCACCTATATACTTGCTCTAGTGCCACCATACTAATGACTTAAGACTCGTCATACCATAAGGGAAGCACAATATACACCGACCTAACCGGATTTATCACCGCCCTCGTGATAAACCTATGATCGGGAGCATTTAATAATTAATTACAAAACACTTAACATCTTAGGAATATGATTCTTTTACCATTAATTCTCATGATGATTCATATATATATATATATATATATATATATATATATATATATATATATATATATATATATATATATATATATATATATATATATATATATATATATTTATTATATTTAATTTAATGAAAGATACAAAGATATTAACCCTATAGTTGTGTCACCGATTGGTTTATAGGGCATATAACTAACACTGGATGGGGGCACAAGAAACACGAAAAAGTGGAGGAAAAGAAGGATGGAGAGGAGAAATAATACAATTTTAGTCAAAAGAGTGCAACTTTCGCCTAAAGAGTGTAACTCTTATCTCAAATAGTGTATTTTTTATCTCAAGGAGTGTAATTTTTGTCTAAAATAGTGTAATGTTCTTCTGAAACAGTGCAACTTCATTATCTTCTTCATTTTTCTCTAATGTTTAGCTTTTCTTGTAGTCGTGCCGATATATAATGATCTTTCCAGGAAAAAAAAATTATTTTTCTTTATTTTTTTTCCGATACACTAACAATAATAATTCGTTTGGGTCAAACCACTGACTCAAAATGCTTAAGGTCACCGCCCAAAATGCTATAACCGAATTAAGAGGTTTAGTCCTATTATATCTTATATATAGTACTAATCCAAATCATGAGGTGATTTTTTTTTACTCTAAACTCACCACCCAAGCTTTAAGGATAGCTAGTATAATAAACAGAAGAAGAAGCTATATATATATATATATATATATATATATATATATATATATATATATATATATATATATATATATATATATTTAAAAAAAAAAAAAAAAAAAACAAAGCAAAAACAAAACTAAAGGAATAGAATTAGTTTAAATTTGCAATTAAATTGTACAATTAGATTACCAAAATGAAATAGGTTTTTTTATATATAAATTCACTACTTAGGCTTTAGGAAAAGCTGGTAGAATAAAAAGTATCGAATAAGAAGAAGTAGAGATTGAGCCTAAATTTTGACTAAACAGAATAAAGATCAGTAGTTTCAATAGGAAAAAAAGATAATTTTAAAGACATTCTTTAATCTGACTTTAGCTAGAAAAAGTAAAAGAAGAAGTATATAAAATGGAGTCTTCAGTTAATGTACTAAATTCAGTTTTTTTTAAGCCATCAAATATAAAATTTGAATTCATAGAAGAAACAGAATCAGTAGAAAAAGAAGAGAATCTTAAAAAAAAAATTATCTAATTTCTTTAGGGTTTAGGGTATTACAATTTTCAATTTCATTAAAGGGTAAAAATGTTGTGGAAGAAATTTAAGATTGAGCAAGTCCGGAAATACTGTAGGAAACCATAAATTTGGATTTTCAAAATTTAATAAAAGTCCGGAGTTAGTCCCGGTAATCTAGAGAGGGTATTAATTTCAGCACTTTGAGAATTAAATTCGAAGTTTGTTCTCCACAGGTTTATTAGTGAATCAGCGCCGGAGGGAGTGGTCAAGTCCGTTTTTATTTTCACTGTGCTGGTTGCAACGAAAAGCGTGAAGAACGGAGTTCGACGAAAAATTACGAAAATCGAGTTTTTTTTCCGGAAATGACCAACTTTTGAATCTGGTGAGATTTTCAAAATAGAAGATTGTCACTTTGATGGCGTCGTTGAACTGAATACGGTGGCGCGATCGGATTTCAAATCCGATATCCGGATCTCCTGGATTTCACGTTTTGCGAGATTATTAGACCGAAAGTGCGGATTTCGATAAATTCGGGACAGTTGCGGCATCTTATCCATCGAGACTCGTGCAATCGGTCTTCTTGAGGCGTTTCGGCTTTTGACACATTTTACGAGATTATGGGAGTTTAATTTTTTAAAATTAAAATTTTGAATTTAGACTTTCGAATGTAAAAAGGGGATTTGAGGACGCATCGGTAATTTTTGCAAAAGATTTTAAAAAGGGATTTGAGAATTTTTTTGGTAATAGGAAAAAAAAAAAAAAACCATTTTCCCCTAATCCGGTTTCCCCAAAACAAATCCCATCTCCTTCCTCGTGGCCGCCGACACCGCCGTCGCCGGAGACGTGGAGGCGGGCATCCAGGCGCCCACTTCCTGCAGCCGCCGCCACATGCACACACGACCGCGCGCACGTGGAGGGAGCTGCCGCGGCCCCTGCTCCCCTGTGCTGCGCGCTTCTTGGGTGGAGCCGCGGGCCATCTACTCCAAGCGCCCGCACCTACCGTGCGCCCGCACGCTCGCGCATCGCCAGCCACCTCAGCCCAGCCGCGCCCGCATGCCCTAGCGCCCGCGCGCTGCGCATTGGGAAGCCCGCGCACCCGCGCGCCTGCAGCCCTTCGCCCGCGCCCTTGCCATCCTGCGCGCCCTGTTGCATGCTGCCTGCGCACGCCTGCTGCTGCTTGTTGGCTGGCCGCGCGCACCTGCTGCCAGCGAGCGCGCCACTCTTGCCCGGCCGCGCCGCGCGTTGCCCCAACCCGCGCCGCGCACAGCTTGCACGCTGTTTGCGCGTGACCCAGCTCGCGCGTTGCCCAAGCCTGTTGCTCTCAAGCTGTTACTGCTTGCAAGCTGCTCCGTGTTGCGCACAGCTCCGTTTTGCGCGCCGCTTAATTCTGCATGCTGCTCCGTGTTGCGGGCCGCCCCAGCAACAGTGGATTTTGATGTCTGACTTGCCTCGGCGCGCTCTCCTATGCCCGCTTCGCTCCAGACAGTGAGCATCGCCGTCAGAACGTCGAGACCTGTCGGGTTGTGGTGTTTGTTGAGTTCCGAAGCGTGGGAATTTTGGTAAGTGCTTAATTATATTTTTATGTATTTATCTTGCTTTTTAGTGTATGTTATGGGGTTTATGTGCACTTATTGCATGAGTGTTGCCTCGAAAAGCGTGTATGAGTTGTGCTTGACTTTTGGACTAGTCGTCCTAGGTCCGTAAATTATCGCGGTGCTTACTTTGGGATTTCGGCGTGATTATCGGCTAAATCGGTCGTCCGATCGCGATTCTGTTCCGGAATTCAGTTCTGTCAACTTAAACGCTTTCCGTTTGTTGTCGAGCCTGGTTGGCTGGTTATCCTTACTTCCTCTTGTGGCTAGAGGCAGTGGATGTGTTGTGGGGGGTTTTGGAGCCGAAATTGGCATTCTTGGGAACCGGGTATTGTTCGGTTTTTGTTAGTCGCACCTATTCACGTCGTTTGGGTGTTTTGCTGCCTGGACACCCAAATCGGTATGTCTGGGGGCAGCGGGTGGTTTTTGGTGAGTGTTGGAACTCTCTGGGACACTGTGTGGGTTCGGGTGTGATCCGGCGAGTTGCCGGGGATCTCCGGCGAATTCCGAGAATCGGTAAAAGATACCGATGGCCCGAATAGTTCTCAGAGTGTGAGTCAGTCTTTGGTTTGGAGTGGTATTTTGTATCGAGTGATTTATGTTTATAGTACCTTCCGTAGGTGCAGGTGACTAGTTGTAGCACTTTCGACATTAGGTGCTCCTTCGGATTTCAGGTGGATACTTCGATCCGACGTTGGTTTAATAGTGCATGCTCGGTGGCATTCATTCCCCCGTGTTTCTTTTCCTGATTACACACACTTCGCATGTTAGCATTTGAGCACTGCACATTTTGTTCCTGTTTGCTGTACTTTCCTAATTGCATCATGACCTAGAAATAGAGCGGTAATCTGTGACTGCTAGAGTTCATATGACATGATTATGGCACATGATCTTAAGACATAGCATGATTTAGTGGCTTCATGATTCTTTACATTTCGTATCGATTGCATGATTTCTGGATATAGTGGACCTAATAGGTCGGTGACACTGTGGCATTCCTTCGAGAATAGTGGACTTGATTGGTCGGTGACATATTGAGACTTGTGATATGACTCGTTGGATTCGGCAGTGATTTCTTGTTGATTCTATCTCGGCCATTTGCTGACAGTTGGCCATTGAGCATTTTGCATTGATCGTCACAGCGTGTTTTTGCATTTCGCATGCACCAGCGGTCTGATCCATCGCAAGAGGGTGTTCTTTTCCGGAGAAGTGGTCGTACTTCCGACCCGTGAGCCCGATGCGGTAACTGCTAGGGTTATATGCCAGGTTGAGCATAGCATGACATTTGCCTAAGGTCTCTTGACCAACATGGTGGTTTGCCTGAGGTCTCTTGACCAACATGGTGGTTGATTGGGTTTATATTTTTGGACTGCTTGTTCGGTTGATGCATCCCTATTGTTACGGTAGAGACAGTTGTTTATATTACCTTCTTTCATTTCCTGTTAGATCATGCTACTGTAGTATTACTGTTTATCCCTTACTAGTGACAACCCCGCGCTTCGCCGCGATTAACAAACAATATTTACACAATTTAACAATGAATTGAACTGATGTATTCCGAAAGAAAGAATTTCTCAAAGTAAAAAATAATAGAACACACATAAATATCGAAACAAAATCTGCATAGTTTCTTCAAAATTTAAAGTAGGTTCGAGATATTAAAGTAGGTTTCGATATGATTCACAATAAAAATCCAAGTTGGCCATCCATGAGAATAGATGCAGACCACACAACCTCAATACAATTGACAGGAATATGCTTACTAATCTTAGCAATTTAGTGGACGGGAAAAAAAGAACAAAAACCATTTCGACAAAACTCGCCGAGTAACACTACACAATCTGCCAATTGTTTCAAGATAACAAATCTGTAGGCGTCCACCTTTCTCTTTTGACCTCTTTCGTCCATCAATGAAGTTATTATCAGTCCATCAAGCTGAATTTCGAATCTATGAATGTAAGGAGACGTCACTCGGAGGGACTCCAAAATCTGCATTATAATAATTGGAATGAAATCTATATTAGGTTTTCATACGAATTACTTTCAGGTTTGCCTTCACTTCCTGTGGATCATCATCTGGATATTACAAAGAGTGAACATTTTGATTTATACAGATGTGTAATATACAGGAACCTCAAAGAAAGGATTGTGTCGTTCAAACCATTAGAGTAATATTCTTAAATTTTGCTAAAAGATATCACAGAAAGACAGTAGACCTTGGAATAAAGAAAACATTGGAATAACATGTATAGGAATAACTCCTGACAAATTGTGCTACTAAGATCATTTATCAAATTTAGGACCAAAATTAGTGCATGAATTAATGATAACCCTAAATTATTCTAAAGAAAAAGAAAGAAATGGAAGAAAGATGCAGCATTACCTGTGGCAGTTCCTACTGCCGGCCTTGCGAGTCTTGCGCTTGCGCTCCTCCTGCTTGTCATCAAAATACCTACGGCGTTTGCACTCCTCGATAACCCCGACCATAACTGCTTATACCATCATATCCTATTTACTCCCTTCCTTTTTAATAAAAACAATGTAATACAGATGAATCTGAGAGTGAACCTCCACTTTTGTCTTTATATATATATATATATATATATATATATATATATATATATATATATATATATATATATATATATATATATATATATATATATATATATTTCAGGTTAAGTCCTCACATACATATATAGTTATATATTCTTTTTGCTTAAATATTATAACAGCATGAGTTTGATCAAAGAGAAATCTTAAATGGAAATGCCAACTCACGAAAAATTGCGCAATTGTTATGAGTCTACTATATAATTCTCTTGAATTTGGTTTTGAATTCCCACAAAAGAAATGGATTTTCATGGTTCATCAACTGTTGTAAAACTATAATTACCCTCAATATACTATACTTATTCACAATGAAAGAAGGAATTCAAGCATAAAAATAGTGGTCTATATCTTTCAAGTAGAGACATACCTTTGTTTAAATGATAACTCGGATGCAAATTAGTTCCGAATGAAAGAAGCACTCGCCATCAACACTGTAAATATATTATATTATTCATACATGAATTGCAAATACATGATATTATTGCGTGCTTATTCCGTTGTCTTGTTCATAAATGTGTTTGGTATTTAAACATTTTGTTCCTATATGTCTATGACTGTGTACACACATAGTAATGTCAAAAAGAAGCAAGTAGTTACATTTGATTTTTTGTTAGATTTTTCTTTAAGGCATACCCTTCATTTTCCATTAGTTCCTTTTGTTTTGTTCGATAAATTAAATATACCTCAATTCACAATTCTAAGCACCGAAGAAATCGGAATTCCTGAGGTACCTCCTCACTACTGTAAACCAGCAGCAAAGATCACTAAAACCTCTAAAAATGTAGGAACAACACTGTATACAAAATCAGAATTTTAAAAAATGTACCGAAAATTCGATTCAAGTACAAAAATTCAAATAACACAAAATTCAATCAACCTACCTCATAATTCAACTAAGAGTAGCTCCAAATCAGCTGGAATTGAAAGACATAAGCCACCAATAGTTCAGCTAGAAGAATTAGAAGAAGGAATTTAACAAAATGTAAGAATTTGAATTTTTGTAAATAAATAAATAAATGAAGATAAATAAAGCCAAGTTGAATTTTGGATCATAAATGCACGAATAGCTAAGGAGCCCCTTTTCTGCAGTGTAAATTGCACAGAAATAGGGTCAGAAATATCGCCTTTCAATCCGAGCCTGATTTCGAAAATCCGAGATCACGAGTGCGACCGTCTCGTTGAACTGATCGAAAACCATATTAAGCATGTTCAGATCCAACGGTCGAATCTTTCAGAAATCAGCAAAGAAGCGGGCGGAACCCGCGACTTAAGTGGAACAGTGCTGGAACAGTAAATGAATAGTAACCCTATATTTCAAATCCCCTAAGTGCTAACTTTGGGCAATTCGCCATCCGGAAATCAGTTATAGCACTTCAAATAGTGGATTTGAATGGTTTCGGCGTTCTGGACGCAATGGCGCTGACGGAATTTCCGTTTGATGACCCTGGAGTCTCGAAAAGCGTGAAAACTGTATTTTTACACAGTTTTTATGGACCCGAAATTTATCCGGGCGTTTCCTCGAAAAACAAAAATCGCTACCTGATAGGATTCGTCGAGCCGGACGTCCTGGCGAAGTCCGTTTTTCGATCTGACGCTCGGATCTTCTCGAAAAGCGTGAAATGCATCGAAAAATGCAGTTTTTACACATGAACCCCTGGATTTCTTGCCTCGTAAAGCATGCCACTGCTTGTGGAGGGACCTGAGTGCGAGACTAAACTTCTGTTAAGGACTAGGTTGGAATTGAGTGGCCTAGAAGGGATCAAACCGCAAATGTGCCATATTGCACTATTCGAATTTGAATTTCGAACTCAAACTCTCCTCTTCAAAAGCCGCAGCCTCAGCCCCTCTAACGCAGGCCCCTCAACGACTCCCTCTCCCCTCTGCGCACTCCTCGCAACCGAGCTAGTGCACGGCCGCCGCCTCCCCTCGCCGGAGAAGAAGATCAAGACACCTCTTGATCTCGGGTGACTCGGAGAGAGGGTGTCCAGGAAGGTCTTGGAGGGTCAAAACCCCGTCGGGTGGAGTCCCTCGTGAAGCCGCATCCGAGCCAAGGTGACCTCGGACCCAGCCGCCGCCGTGCGCCGCCGCGGCCGTTCTCTCATTCTTCTTGGTTTTCCGGCGAGGTAAGCTCTTAGGTTTTTTCTTGTTATCCTTGCACCTGGACTCTACCAAGGGATTGCTAACACCGAGAGGACCTCTCGGGTGCAGGCCGACCCACCGCCGTCGTCCCGATCTCCGGCGGGGGACCATTATCGCCGGATTATCATTTTTAGACCGATCACGGGCGCGGGCTCCTTCCGGCCGTCAAGATCGAGATCAGAACCGTTGATCCGGCTCCTCTGAGCGACTGCAACACTTCCCCGAAGTTTGACCCCGATCGGATCAAGATCAAGCCCAAACGAGAAAGCCCTAGGAATCGGATTATTGGCATCCTTGCCGACCGTCGCCGTCCGGCGCCGCCACGGCCTCCCGTCGCCGGCCAACACTGCACCGAGCTCCGTAGGGACGAGACAGAGCCCTCGGTCCATCTTGCTCCGGCCCGGGACCGCCGTGCCGGAATCCGCCATTGTTGGCCTTGAGGCTCCACCGAGCCCCTCCGGCGCCGCCTCGCCGGCGTTCCTCAGTCACCGGGAACCACTCAGGTAGGCTCTTAAGATTCCCTAGAGTCCTCCCATCAAGTTGCATGTGGCTCTTAACGTGGGCATTCCTCCCTCTGTAGTTGCACCCGAAAACAGCTTGGGCTTGGACTCCGGCGATCCCCGGCGCTCCGGACTCCGGCCACCTCGACAGGTAAGCCCTAAATGATGATTCTAAGGCTTCCATTATTTTATTTTCGGCCTAGACCCCCTCTGTTGTTAGCCTCCAAAGCTTGCACCCGAAAGCACCATCTCGGGCTTGTCTCCGGCCGCCGCCGCCTCCGGCCGCCGGGCTTCGACCCAGCTTGCACCAGACAACCTCTGGGACCTCCAGAATGTTGATTCTTCCCTCTGTTGCAGGTCAGAAGCTGGTTTGCTCCAAGAATACCCTAACCCGAGATTGAGCCATCTTTGGGTGTTGCTCCGGCCATTGCTCCGGCCAACTTCCGGCCAGTCTGAGGTGAGCCCCACTGTCCTCAATCCTTACTGAACATCATGCTTCAGTTAGATCATCTTTAAATCATGTATATATTAAGTTGTAGCATAGTCGTAAATTGGGCACTAATAGAGCTTGGGCCAACTTTGTAATCGGGCCTCGTGCCAGCCCAACCTTGTGAGCACGGGATCCGTCTCGACGTAACGGACGCGCTGAAACTTACGGCGTCGCCGTTGGATTCCCGGATTTTAAGAACGAGCCGAAACAGTCAAATAATATAATGTTTTCATGCAAATTTTAATAGTTTATGGACCAGAATGCAAATTAGACACACATGCTGACCTTAGACAGTGTTTACGCACCACCTGGTCATTTTGTTAGGGTTCCGATGGTCCTCGTTGACCAGGAATCAGATATCGATCGACGAATTGACCGATTTGACCCGTTTAAGCTTTCTGTTAGTGTCGCATCGTCGGGAAGGGTTTGTGTGAGTCTATTACTGATCATGTCTCTTTATACAGGGCCCAGTCGTTCAGCGCCAGCCTCCCAGTAGCTGTGCGGGAGTTCGAGGATCTGCCGTCATCCAGGTGGGTTATCTTCGAACCGGGCCTCAGCTTTTTGGCCCTCTGGTTGCTTTAGTCCAGTCGGACACCTGTTCTTGACTTGCCCTGCTGATTTTACCTATATGACTTAGCCTGACATATATTGATCTCGTTTGACATAGCATGATCCCTCTGATGGACATTGACTGATTAGACCTATGATTGAGATCTCTTGTCACGATCAGCCGATTATCATATACATACTCCCTGATTATTCCTGACTGATCCTGATTGATTGATATATAGATCTGCATGATTAGATGACACCTGTTGATTCCTGTCTTTGAGATATTTCTTGATATACGTCGATATGCATGATTGATTGATCCTGATTGATTGATATATAGATTTGCATGATTAGTTGATACCTACTGTTTCCTGTCACTGAGATGTTATTTGATATATTGTTCATATGCACGATTGATTGATTCCGATTGATAGAGACAGACAGATGATTCCCTGTTGGGATCTCGGCATGTTGCCGACTACTCGGTCACTAGACCGTGAGATTGATCAGTACGACTTGCCACGCATCGCTGTACTTCACGAACATTGCCGGGGTCGCTCCCCGTGGCTATTGTTCTTTACCGGTAAAGTGGTCTAGAGGAAGGACCCGTGAGCCCCAGATAGCACTTATGGGTGCGGGGTTATGTCAGTGGGACAGGTGCAGATAGTGATATGAGCCTGAGGTCCCCGTGACCAATATTGGCATTATTTGGGTACTTGGTATCCTTGTGATTGATGCATAGATTCTATATTTCCATGTTCTAGTATACCTTTCAGTTGCCTTTTATTTCCAGCATGTATGATCTACAGTTTTATGATTGATTTCCAGTATACTTGTAGTTCTTATTCTGATTAGTTGTAGACCTCTATGCTTTCCAGCTTTTCCTATTGACTCTTACTATCCGCAGATTTTAGTACCCAGTAGGTACGATTAGCTGATCCTCGGCTCGTCGTGCCCACTGGGATACATGTACAGTGTATCTCACACCCCCTGGGTGACCATTTTTCAGGTCGTTCGGGTAGAGGGGTGTCGGGACGATCCAGTGAGACTGTCACGATAGAGCTGTCCCCTTGATGATATAGATTGATGATTGTGATCCCCGATGATCTGTAGCTGACTTTCCTTTATGTTATTTCAGCTTTCCGTTTATTTCGATATTTCAGATTGATGATAGCATGTTTATTTGGATTATTCCTACTGATTAGTCATTGGTTAGTTTAGATGTTGATTGATCTCTGATTGATGATTGGATTAGCCTAGCCGTGCATGTATAGAAGGGACCCTATTCTTTTGGATAGGGGATTTCCTATATGTGTGGCGGTCTGTTACGCCTGTTTTGCAAACTCTGATTTATTCAAAAAAAAAAAAAAATTCAGACCTGATTTTTAAACTCGGGGCGTGACAGACTCCAACGAAAATCCTATTTCAGGTCATAATTTCAACATACTTCAATTCCGACCGAACTAACCTGAAATTCAGCTAGACGAAATCATCCACAAACTCTCCTCCTTCAGGTAAACCTCGAGCAAGACCCAAATGAGCAATTAGAAGTGAAGAATGTGACTATTTCACAGTACATTGCTGTGGCTGCTGCTGTTGCTGTACGTGATGCTGTTATTGTTGCTCCCCAAACCGCAGGGAGAAGAAGAAGAGAAAGAAGAAGAGATGTTGCTGTCGTTGCTGTTGCTCACTGCTGCTTCTGCCTAGAGCTCCCAGCCTGCAGGGAGAAGAAGAAAAGAAGAGAAAAAGTGAAGAAGAGAAGGAGAAGTGAGGTCCATGTGAGAATCTAATGCTGATTTTGAGGAACCTAATGCAGATTTCAGTCTGAGATTCATGTAAGAACCTAATGGAAAATTTTCATGTATATTGCATTGTTGGTTCATGTGGGAACCTAATGTGGATAATGCAGATTTTGAAGACAAAAAATCAGATTGAGGTCTTTGAATGTCATAAACGAAATATGAAATGCTTTGGAGAATTTAAGAATATTGAGATTGAGAAATGCTTTTCATGTATATTGCATTGTTGGTTCATGTGAGAACCTAATGTGGATAATGCAGATTTTGAAGACAAAAAATCAGATTGAGGTCCTTGAATGTCATAAACGAAATATGAAATGCTTTGGAGAGTTAAGAGTGACCAAACAGAATCTGGCATATCCAAATAAGGGCAAAAGGGAGGCAGACTTTGTTCCTGGGCACAAAAAAGGGTTGACCTTCTAAACATAAAAGTTGCACCACCTGCACAAAAATATTAACAATCATGCAGCTGGATTGGTATTTATGAGCACTTACCCGCTGTTAAATGCTTTAAATTTTCAAGCTGCACAGAAAGTAGCTGTCTGGGATAGCTTAAAGTCCTCCTTTTTCCAACATCTAAGGAGATGTTGCAATGCATTAGAGCATGTTCTTTGGAAGCTTTTATACTATTAAGCAAATTGTACGATACATTTGCAAGTTTCATTATCATTAACACCCAATCTATCTCCTCAGCTCATTCAATTGAAAGATTCAAACTTGATAAAATAACAATAGGCGAGCTGAAAAGGCACGAAATTCAACATGCTTATGATCCTTAATCAGTCGAGTATATATTCAGTATATCCTGGAGCAACTCAAATCAAAATATCTAAAGCTGAAATGAGCTTTAAACATGTAAGAAGAACCAAATACTAAATAGCATAATCTGTTTCCAAATAGTACAACACAACAGAAGTTTTAATGATATAAAATCACAAAAAGGGAAACAAAGAACAAAATTGTCACGTAACCTAACAGATCAAAATTGACTTTTACTTTAGAATGTAAAAACAACCGCAATGATATTCAAACCTCACTACTCTAAACCAGCAGGAAAGATCACTAAAACCTCTAAAAATCCAGCAACAACACTGTATACAAAATCAGAATTTGAAAAAATCTACCGAAAATTCGATTCAAGTCCGAAAATTCAAATAACACAAAATTCAATGAACCTACCTCATAATCGAACTAAGAGTAGCTCCAAATCAACCGGAATTGAAAGACATAATCCACCAATAGCTCAGGTAAAAGAATTAGAAGAAGGAATTTAACAAAACTCCAACGAAACTGCTACTTCAGGTCGTAAATTCAAAATACTTCAATTTCGCCCGAACTAACCTGAAATTCAGCTAGACGAAATGATCCACAAACTCTCCTCCTCCAGGTAAACGTCGAGCAAGACCCAAATGAGTAATTAGAAACTTCAATTCAGCCTGATTTCCACTTTATGTGAAGACCCCGCGCTACGCTGCAGATATTAAAATTTTTCAAAATATTAAATATATACAACTGGAGAAATATTAACTTTTTTGAAGATATTAAACATATACAATCCTTCACACAATTTGCTTTTACAATAGAAAAAGACAACCATTTTAGTATGAAAGTTCTGAAGAACGATAAGGATAACAAAGCAATCATTCAAATATATTGACAACGAATGAACTTTACATTTGAAAACTGCACTAACATTCACAAATGATTCACAATAGAATCCACTTTAACTGTCTCAATTTGCTGGAGACAATTCCAAATCAAATCAAAATCCCGGAACTCCTTATTATTGCCACAGGGACACTGTTGCTGGTAAGAGGAAATGAAGACTTATTTAGTAACAATATGAATACACTTAAATATATATTTTCCTCAGATTGTTTATTAATAGAAAAAGAAAAAAAAACAAAATAATTAGAGTTTTCGCAGGAGTATTATGTATAAGTATATTAAAATCCTTCTCATGATCTTCAAATTGAACTTTTTGGTAAATCGCTAATAATAAATATATATTTAATAGCCTAGATATTGATGACTTAGTCGGTTCTAATTAGTAGTTTAAAGGCGTTGTTCCTGCCCACTCTTACCACTGGGCCACTAAACTCTAAAATAGGGTATCTAATTAATTTTTATAATTTTTTTTAGTAATTTAAAAAAAAAATAAAACATAAAAATTTATAATCAAAATATTATCTAAACATCAACTAAAATTCATGGTAATATTTCATATTCACACTGTATTGGTAGAGCACAGGCTAAATTGAATCATACAAAAAAAATAGAATTACTTATATTCCTTCTTATATAATGGATAAACTATTTCTAAATATATGTCATTATGTTATTTTTTGTAATATATATTACAAAAATAATTATTAACACAAAAAAATTCCTTAGACAAACTAATGCCTCGAGAAAGTAACCTTATAAAGTAGCAATAGAATCCGCCTTACATTTAAAAAACCTCAGCAACATTTACAAATGATTTGTAAAGTGCGCTAACATTCAAATTCGAAAAATGCACCAAATGAAGGTTGGGCAATATATTTTAGAATTAAATGCAATTTTTTAGGATCATATGTAGGTTGAGCAACATATTTTTTTTTTTTTTTCTATTGTTCAAGCAGGAATAGTTCAGCAACATCAGAAGCAACAATAGCTGGGAGAAGAAGCAGCATCAGCAGTTGGAAGCACCAATAGTTGCAGTGTAAGTAAACCTTACTCAGTAGTTTTTTGATCGATTCTTCAATTCCATCATCATCTTCTTGTTCTCCTCCTTGTTATTCTATTGTGTTAGCAGTAGCAGGTAGAGAAGCACCCTACAAACTAAGTTCAAATTGATTTCAGTCATTTCATCGAAAGTAATTTCGCAAATATAAGGATAAAACTTCAATATATTTGGAGATAACAGTTTATTGTTTAGCCAATCTCGTGTCATATAGAGACAATCAACTTATTTGGAACTATAGTTTTCATATAGAGAATGTAGGTAAAGGCATTGCATCACTTGAAACTACTTTTTTCATAGAGAGAATGTAGATAAAGGCAAGAGGCAACCATTCTTTACAAAGAGGAAGCTATGTTTAAAAACCGAGTCGTTGGAAACTCACAAATTAGGAGAACACATTAAAAGCTAAGGCATTGAAAGTCATTAATTAGGAACATCCAACTTACTTAAAACCATATCTTAGGCATTCAGAGTCACAAATTAGAAACACCAAACTTACTTAAAACTATATCTTTCATAACCATTTAAAACTGTGATTAACCACAATTAGAGAAGTCCTCTAATTAACACTAAAGCATTCAACTCATTAACTTTCATATAGAGGAGGAATTTTTTCACCAAAGTTCAATTAATCTGATAGGCTCCCAAGGTTAAAGCTGTCAAAGATCAAATAAGCAATTGATGTAAACTGTGTATATGATCAACAGGGCCATGGTAACCCAACTTGATATTCTTCATTCTTAAATACTCTATTTTTGGTTGCAGAAGTCCAATTATTTGGGCTAAATGAAATGACCAAAATATGTCTAGAGTCATATTCAGTTTATCTTCTCAGCATTGGAAGAACCAATGAAGACAGAAAAAGAGAAACAAACAAAATGGATCCATATATAGACACTTCTAGAATAATCCGTCATGTAGAATATGCAATTTCAGTTTAATGAAACCAAAAGCTTTGTACAATCGAGAGTCTTTAAAATATATCAAAGAAAAGATGTTAAAAGTACACTGCAAAAATTTATTAGCACTCGCAGATAAAATGTAGTGAAACATAATGACGGACATGCATGCCAAACTTCAGTTAAAGGTTCAACCATAAAGTAGAATATGGCAATTAAATATTCTTAAAACAACATATGACTAAAACTTGCACTACAAAAAGAATTCATGATTTTGGAGTTCTTTCTTGCAAATGTGATCTCAAACTCATTACCTATTCGAAAAAGGAAATGATACGCTGAATCTATATTTTCTCTTCTCCTTTGTTGCCTATGCATGCTTAACAGAGCTTAATGTTTTTTCATGAAATTTTACCTTTCAAATCTGGATTTAAAAGCATTGTAGCCCCTAAACCCAAGATTTAAGTTGATAAATCCTAAACGATTGGAGCAAGAATTTGTACAACTTATTTGCATGTCTCTGACCAGTAGAATCTTCCAAATTAGGCCTTTTTTTTTGGGGCTTTAATTACCACTCCTAATTCCTGTACGTATTGATACCCTCTCACTACCAATACCCCAGCAGTATAAAATTTGCTTCAACAGTCAGAAGTTCTAGATAAGCTTCTGAGCAGACAGCAAGTGCTTAAGCATCAAAACAAACTAAATGCATTTGAGAAGTTAAGGAAAATAGCATGCATGATGATTCCCATTTCTGTCAAATGTGGCAAAAGGAACATATACTTACAGCAAAAAACAGCTTCAAGAAGTCACTAAATCGCCGAAGCACTCCGTGGCTTGAGCTAACCCCTTCCGGAGATTGTATATTAATATGAATCCTGTAAAACTGACCTTTATGTGTGTTAAAAGAGCACTACTGAGCTGAAATTACAACACAAAGTTTCAGGTTACTTTCTCCATAACAAAATAGAAATGGCTATCATCAACTCTTTCATGGGGGGTAAATGATAAAGAATCCAAGATTAGCAATCTTTTATGACAAATTCCATTATAAACTGCATAATCCAACATCCCAAAAAATAATACAATAATGTGGAAACCACTCTTTAGAAGATTCCGAAAGTGAGACAATTTGGGCAGAATTCTTCACCAAAGAATAACTTCACAACTGCGCAGCTCTTAGTGGCATGGCAAAGGATGATATGAACTTCCACCATACATAGAAGTGCATGTACTTAATCAAAACCTGCAACACCTTTTACCATCTCACTGTAACCATCTAACACTAAAGTGAGACAAAAAAGAGGGGGAAAGGGGGACAATAGAACCTTCAAAATTTTAAACTAACGCAACAAACTTTAATTAAAAATATAAAGTCATAAAAGATAAGGAACACGCAAGTAATTTTCAATATATATTTTGCTCAGACTCCCCATTAAGCAAATATCCTTATACCATACTAAAATCCTTCATTTTTTTTTTTACCCGATCCAACTATAAGCCAAAAAAATACCGGCTACAACACATATCTAATTGTCATCGATTTATAGTTTAGAATCCGAGATTGGTCACAAAGAATTCAACATTGTAGGGGTAGATCATCATAGCATATACTAAAGCCAACATACGTAAGTTCAAAATCTGATTAAAACACCAAAAAACTTGTAAGGTGCAGACTAAATTGGGCACATAAAAAGCAATAGTAGAGCAGACTATACATGAGAAATTCATTGTATTGTGAACTGAAATTGCATTAATACTGAAATAATATAAACAAATACAATATTCTTATAAGATGCTCAACTCATGAACCTAGTCATGCTAAGGTATTCCTTATTACACCATTTAAATATTCAGAATTCGACAGTACACCATTTGTCTAGGTATTCCTTATTACACCATTTAAAGTACTTTAGATATTCAATCATACTTTAAATACCTGTTTAGGTATTCCTTATTACACCATTTGTTTACAGATATACTTTTAGACGTACAATTTTACCTCATTCTATTCAACGAAATATGTGGGAATAGCAAAGCTGCATAATGTAGGTTTAACATGATCATTGTTTAGTTTCCAATATAATTACATCTCCTACATGCAGGTTAAGCAAGAACAATAACAGGAAATGGGAAAATCATATGAACATTCGTAATTCCTCAGTGTTAAATTAGATTTTAGGCGCTAATTATAAGCATTCAGAGATTTCATATACATAAAAGAGGAATTTGCCATTTTTAGTACTTTTAACCCATATCAATTGCAAATCCAACAACGAAATGAAGCGAAGCTCTACGGACACCTTCCCACTGTCCCAAACCAGCAGGAAATGTCAACAAAATCCCCAAATTTTAGCAACAACTCTGTTAGGAAAATTTAAACAAAAAATCTAACGAAACTCCATTTCGACTCTAAAAATCCAACGGAAATCTAAATTTAACCAACTTACCTCACAATCTAGCTGGGAGAAGGTATCAAATAGACGACCTCACAATCCAGCTGGGAGAAGGTATCAAATAGATGAAGCGACAACATTGTGAACCAACAATGTTTTAGGTATCTATTATCACCTTATCAACCAAAGCAGGGCACAAAGAACCGGCACCGAACACCAAGATAGAAGGAAGAAGGAAGGACGTACCATGTATGTAAGATAGAAAGGAGAAGGAAGCCCGGAGCTCTGGGATTCATCAGCGGAGGCGGCGGCGGCGGCGGCGGATGAGATGCAAGTGGGGGGTTCTTATTAGAAGGTTAACTCAATTTTATAAAAGTAATTAAAGGTCCTAGAATGTCCTACAGTTTGACTTTTAGAGTTTTTTCAAAAAACTCAAAAAAATTAGAACTTTGAATCGGCTTATAAAGTTAAGAATAAAATTTGTGCTTATAAAAGTTTGTCATCTAGTTTTAGGATCCTCTAGTTTGACCTTTTAGGATTCTGAACTAAGATTCAAAGGACAAACTAAGAATAAAATATGTGCTTATAAGACCTTTTAGCCCGACCAAACTAACATCCAGAAAGTTCTAAAACTTATTTTAGAACTTTTATAACCACAGATTGTATTACTTAAATCAAAGAAATTAGTATGCATGCCTTTTAGAGTTGTATCAAAAAATCACAAAAGCAAAACTTGTCAACATAGAGTTTAATTTAAGACAAAAATAAAAGCAGTCAAGTTCATGAAATTGGATATCCCAGGAAATATGGTATTCCAGCCTAGATATAGAATAGCTTATTGTTAGGAAACCTATAAGGATCCCTAGTTTAGGCATCCAAGGCACCACATGGATGGTCTCTCTCTCTCTCTCTCAAGTTTCTCAAGTTAATTTAAAGGTTATGGAATAAAGTTAGATAAATTAAGTTGTACTCTCATAACTAAAGTGCCTGAGCCAAAAATTAAAAGCTGGTTAATGCCACATTTACTTTGACAAAATAAGAGCAGGAGAACTTAATGTGATGATAGAAAAAGACACTCTACCTGCTCATTACTTTATTAAATTGAGCTTAGTTATCAACCTCCTCCATAAATAATATGGAATTCGAAATTAAACTATTAATTGCATGGGCATAATAGTAGTTTTAAGTATGCATATGGAAGATAATAAGTGCTATGTACTATGGATCTCAATGAAGTAGACACCTAACATTGTTTTAGTTCACATATGTGCATTATATAAGTAGGGTCTTATGTATAATACATTATTCTTGATCTTCAAGATAGTACTACATAATGAAATTAATCTATTGGGAAAACCTTATTATAACAGTACTAAAGGGGTTCAACTTTTCCTAGCAAGCAGAATTTGAAAAAATGCTGCATAATCTTTTATATTATTAAAAACAGTATGCTTAATTTAGGATTAATTATAAGTTGTGCGCATGGATCAACACATAATCGACCATAATATGCGCCTATACTCGAAAAGACATATTCGATAAGAATTTAACAACTTACATTAATATCGACTATTAAATATATTTTTAAATCATTTTTTATCATATCAATGTTTCGGATAGCATTATATCAGGCAAAGTCCTAAATTCTCATCGCATCGATTGAACTATACCAGGTGACCAAAGAACTGAAAGGAGAATATAGTTGGCCTATTTTGTAAGTGGGCAATGTTACCTACATGTAAGATAATTAATTAATTAACTTTTATGCCCCTAAAATTGTAGCGGGGAGAGTACATCTTAGGTACAGTAGGGGCAGGTCAAGTATTTTCTAAAGCTAGCAAAAATGACAACAAAAAAAGAACCAAGGAAAATAGTTCAAATGTTTGAATGTTGGGAAACCTATAAGTTAAACGTCAAATTCTGCAAAGGGTTACCAACAAATACAGAATTATAAGAGTCAAAAATAACTTGTCGATCTCAAAATCGTCGATTCAATTTGTTTTATTTACATGTTGTCAAAGATGGTGCCAGACCTTTGTCATACTGCATCTTAAGTAGACTTTTTGTGTGCAGGAGCTAATGTCATTCAAAAAGATCCCATGTAGTTCCTGAAGGCTTTCTAGATAATGTTATCGTATCATATATTCTATACTAATTCCAATTCCCCGCTTCCAAATCACCTCATCTCCAAGAGATAATGTGGTGATAATCTGGTAACTTATTCATCTGCAATTTCACCTCAAAACCATTATGATAAACTACCGCATCACCTTCCAGAAATGATGTGGCAATTGAATCGGCAATTAGTTTCATGTTCTGTAGATGACCGAGATCAATAATTTAATCCCACAACTTTTCTTTTTTGAAAGTTAAATCCAACAAATTGAAGTACAATGACTTAAGAGAAGTAAGTTCAGCGATTAACATTGTAACGCACCCAATAAAATATGTTCATGAAGCCCTTCCACAAACGACAACCTTCGAGAAGCTTGATCATTCATAGGAAAGTGGATTTGCATTAAACCTTTGTATTGGGTAAGCCCCATCATACTCCATAATAACATGATATAAATTGTTAATTTAAAAACAAAGTTGGTAATTATACTATCCTATCTGTGACTAACCGAATTCATAGATTAACTTTTGAAGTAACGTATTCTCATAATCCCCACGTGCACGGAAAAGCAAAAAGTTCCATGTTTTTTACATGTATAAAGAGAAGAATATGGATTGGTTCAACTATCTGAGAAGGGAAAGAGTGATCACACCTGTACATTGCGATCCTTCCAAAAGAAGGGGTCCTCATTGAGCTCAAAATTCGGAACCTCAACGAAGGGCGCCGTCGATTTCGCCTCTCCAAACCCTCTCGACGGAGACATAAAGCAACCCCTCTCTCTACCCCCAAAACCCGAACCCAATCCCCAATTCGCCCCAAAAACCCTAGAACCGCCCCGCCCCGGCGTGCTCTGCGCCGATCTGGGGGTCTTGGCGGGATGATCGACGAAGAAGCGTGGCTCGCTCGAGGGCCCCTCTCTAGGGTTCTGGGAGGGATCGGGGATGGAGATGAGAGGCGACCGTGGAGACGGAGGAACGGTGGAAGGGCTTAGATCGACTTCGAAGGTGGTGGATCGATGCTTCGAGAGAGATAGATAGAGAGAGGGGGAACCCATGTGCGGGCACATGGATTGGAAAAGAGAGGAAAGGGTTTGGGAGAGAGAGAGAGAAAGAGAGAGAGAGAGAGAGGGAACCCATGTGCGGGCACATGGATGGAAAAGAGAGGAAAATGTTTGGGCAAATAAAGGGCGGAGCGAGCGAGAATGAGAAAAACCCAAATACCTGAGAAGGCGACACGTCCACACCCCGTAGGGAGAGAGAGGAACGCGAGAGCAAAGAGATAAGAAGCCGCGAAGGAGGCGTGGTTCGGGCAACACGTAGGCGGAGGAGCCGCGGTTTGGAGGCACGGTTCGGGCAACACATAGGCGGAGGAGCCGGTTTGGACTTGCGAAAGAAATGAGAGAGAGGGAGAAGGCCATGTGCAGCGGGAACGCGGAGAAACCGGGCGAGAGAGAAGGAGAGGGCAGAGGCACGCAGAAGAGGACACGTAGGCGGAGGAAGCACGGGTGGGCGACACATGGGCTGTGAAGAACTGGCAATTAATTAGTTTCTATAGATTAGTATCTGTCCAGTTTACCATAGCGGTTATTCTGATATTACTATTTGATATATTCTTTTGCTACTGTATTCGGTTTACTTGTTCATTATTATGCTTTCCTTCTTTGATACTATATCTGACCTTACGATAATTCGTAGTCGTTTGTTCTCTTTCGTTTGCCAGTGAGTACAGCTTGCTTTCGTCGGCTTGTGGTACCCACTGGGAGACCCTTACTGGTTTCTCACTACCCCCCAGTTGCAGGTAATGCGGGAGGTGACGGTCGGGACGGTACGTGAGGCGACGACATAGCTAGAGAGCTTAGCAGTCCCGAGATTTTGTTCAGTATTCCTTTTTACCCTACTTTTACGTGTCGATGGGTTTAGAGTTGTGGTGTCGATGGGTTTAGAGTTGTGGTGGTTCAGTTTATGTTTGGTTGTGTGACTTGTTTAAATATTGGATGGACTAACAGTGGATTTTTGTTACTATGATCTCGTGGTTTTATGTAAAATATTTTTTACCCCTCGTGGTAGCTGATTTTCAAAAGATTATGTTTCCGTATGGTAAACCGTTTCAAAAAGTTTTTTTGAATTTTCATTTTACTCATAGATTTCAAATAAGATTTCAGTGTGGGAAACGCTTTCAAAATAATAGGAATGCTTGATAACCTATGCATATGCATCATCTGCGGTAAGGACATTGCAGAGCTTTAAAGCATTATGTTTAAGGATCATTTAGCTGTATGTGCATTCCGTGTGATTATGGTGTGTGTGTGAGTTGGAATTGGTGGTTGTGAAATTGTACTGTGTGTGACGCCGTGCAAATACAGGAGAGGTTCTGTCCGTGTGAACAGATGGTTATCTGTATTTGTGGTGGGTCTCTACGCGTCTCGGGGTGTATCCAAAAAAAAACCTACGATTTTTTGCTATTCTCCTAAATAAAAATGTATTTACAAAAAAGAATCCCGGGGCGTGACAAATACTCCCCCCCAACATATAATCATCTCCATAAATCGGCTATTCTTAGGAACCTCCACATCGACGTAGCAACAAATTTGTCTATCGGCTACCACGATAATCCCATATCCGGGAGAAGGCAGGAAAATTGTGTGCAGATATTGCGAAGCAAACGACAAAAGTTAATGTTGATAGAAACTGTCGATGCCATCTAGATAAACAAACACTAGCTATAGAAAATACTTGTCAGTCTTGTGTTTTAGTAAAAAGTAGACAGCACATAAAAAAATAGCCTATTAAAAATAGGCACCACTTCTTTTTTTAAAAAAAAAAAATCAATAATTAAACAACTTAGAATGTAGGTGTGTTTTCTTCAAAGCAAACATTCATTTAAAAAAAAAACAATAATGTTGTCTAAAGGAACATCATAAACAATAGTAAAATTATAAAAAAAAAAAACATATAGAAAGCAAAAAATAGTGAAAATCTAAGCAATGCATACAATTTTTTCATATATATCCACATAACAATTTAAAATTAAATTTTTCATGAAATTAGATTTAAATTAAAATTTACCGGAGATGCAAAGAAAAGGGACAATAAGAACAAAGTCAATCACCACAAAAAATCGCTAACAAATTCATGTGTAAAAATAACAGCATTATCAAAAAATTTACAAATACGACATAAAAAGTTATGAGAAGAACTGTAGATTACTGAGAATTAAATAACAAGTTTAAATCTATTATTCGTGAGAATAAAAATATAAAAAAATAGGAATTAATCAAACAAAGTAGCAGGTAAGTGGATTTGCCATTACAACTTATAGGATTAAATAAGCACCAAAAGGAAACGTCCTTTTTTCTGGGAGTAAGAGTAGGTTCTCAAGCAATCGGAAGCCAACTAAACAACCTCGATCCCAAAAATAGGCCAAGAACGCTTCGACAGGCAGCTAGCGACGAGATAGGCGACCCTGCGTGTTTTGTGGTAAACAGCATTGGGCGAACACCTGCCCCTGCCGCCATGGCCGATGTTTCGAATGCGGGCAGTCCGGTCGCATTCGGATTAGCTGCCCTCAGGAATCCGCATCGATGCAACCTATTACCTCTACTTCGCCCGCTCCACACCACCACCGAGGTAATGTACCTACTGCCACTTTGTCTTGGCACCTCTCCAATCCACACCAGTTAGAAGGGACGCCCCAGACGACAGGAGAACGAATTTACGCTGCGACCCAACAGGGGAACCCACCGGAAGAGAACATGACAGGTACTTTTACAACTATGGTTAAGTTATGAATAGAAAATTTCTTTTAGCACTGCAGCGTCGCGTGAGTTTTTTTTTCTAAGAGCCGTGCTGGCACTCAAGATTAGATATCGGTGGTCAGTTTCTGAATATAGTGTCACGCCCCGGGGTCGAAACTGCGATCCGGGCCTGCCAACAGATCCGCCGCCCATACGGGAAGCCCCGTATAGACAAAGCGTCTAACCTGCAAAAAGAATGATACTATAGCTATACAGATATCAGAGTTGAAAAGTAAACTACTGAAATAAGAAATAATACAACTCCAAAAGTACAAATCTGAACCTCACTACAAAAGTCTCTCAAAAATAAAACTCTCAAACGTAACTAACAACAATAATCCAGCAGGTTGTACTACTAAGCTCCAAGAAAGGGATACAGCTATACTCCAAGGACGGGTAGGGAACTAGCTCGCGACTTCCTCACCTCGATCAGCAACAGAAGGATCAGCAACACCCGCAGAGGACTCTGCAAAACAAAGGAGAGGAAAGAGGAGGGGAGGGGGAAGAACCCCCAGCGGGTGTGAGAACTACACCAACACGTAGTTCTTAGTGGGTACTGCCACCAAGCTCGACGGTCTGCCCTCTAAGTCCTACTAGAGACATAAGATAACAGAAAAACTGTATTAATGTAAAGGTAAGCTGGAAAGAAATCTATAGCTATCATGCCTCTATCTACAATGCTCAATGGGTGATACAGATGAAAATGATGCATCAACTCTAACCCAAATACTCAATCAACTCAATCACAGTGACTGCCACATGGGGTCCAGTCAAACCTGCGCCCACCTACTGCCATTACATCCACGGAGGACTGGACTTCGTAGGGCGTCCGTGACTGCCTAAAAAAGGCCCAGCCAGAGAGACTGCGTCGACAAGTCGCGATAGCAAAGTAACAGGCCTAGTTCCGGAGTGGCACTCGAGAGGCGCGACCCCACCGAGGAAAGTATCCGTGCATCTCTGTCAAGCTCAATATAGCTCATGCAGGCTATAGTCCAATCCATGATCAACAAGATCGACAGTACCCAAATCACCTCTCTAACTCACTAACAAAAATACTCGAACAGTTAGGACCGCTGTCAACCCAACGACTCCCAAAAAAAGGACATTAACTCAACATGCAAACTCACTAGCTGGGTATACTCCACAGCCGACAACAATGAAGGGTCCGGGAACCCCGAAAGACTAGAACCTACAACCCAAATCAAACAAGAACAGGCTCTAGGCTGTTGGGTTTAGGTTAATAAGGATCTAATAGGGGAAAAAACACCTAGAGGGGGGTGAATAGGTGTAAACAATAAACACTCAAAAATCTTTGTGCGATAAAACCCAATGCGGAAAAATAAAAGAACACACAAGATTTTTACGTGGAAAACTCCAAACCGGAGTAAAAAAACCACGGGACCGATAACACGGCGAAATCCACTAGAGTTAACACACGTACAAGGTGATATAACGTACTCACAGACGACTCAACCTTTTACCATACGCCCCTAGTCGATCTTCTCCGCTCGCTCCACGACGCTTCTCGAATCCACGATCCGCGCCCCAACGCTGAATCCACAGCGTCCAACGTCGAGTCCACGACGTCCGACCGAATCCACGGTCTTCACCCAATGGCACGCTTCGAATCCACGAACGCACCTCGCTCCGAATCCACGAGAGCGATGACACCTTGAATCCACAAGGCCACGCGAGTCCACGCGCCGATTTTGGGATAAATCGTTGTTTGTTTGGGTGGTGATGATCCGCCGAATACTTAGATCAAGAGTAGATCGGAAATACCATCTAAGTATTCATTAGTTTGATTCAACTCAAGATATGAGTATGAAAATCCTAGAATCAAACTAATCAATATAGATGAAGAACCATTAAATAGATCTAATGATTTCCGTTCTTCTCTATATGTGGATCTAAGGCCGTATAAAATGATATTTGAAATGACGGCTCTTTTTCCGATGCCCTAGAAATGAAATGGAAGGGCTATATATAGGTTAGAAACCCTAGGAAGAATATTCGGATCAAAAACAAACTTTTCTGGAAAGTTTTACCGACGGCGATCCGGATTGCATAAGCCACGATCCGGATCGCAGACGCACAGAATGCAGTTTCCAGAAAATCACCTGTTCGGGATCCGGATCATAATCCACGATCCGGATCGTTCATACATTTTCACAAAACACCCCATTCGGGATCCGGACTGTCCAAGCTATGATCCGGATTGCAGCAATGTATGAACGAACACCTTTCGGGATCCGGATTGAAAGTCCACGATCCGGATCCTGAACATGTCCCATGTCCAGTTTTTGATGAATAAGCAGTTAAAACCTCTTCCAAGTGTTTCTACACTATAAGAAGTATTCGGATCATCAAAATTATTTAGTTAAACGTACCTGATCCTTTTGAATTCTTCTTTCTTGAGATTGAGGTATATGATCCACAGTTTCTTCATCTTCAATCCTCAAGACTTAAACTATTCACGAAATACGCCAACTCAAATTCCGTAACAATCTCCCCCTTTGGCGGTTTCGTGACAAAACACAGATCCACAAAAGAAAATTCAAAAAGATATTTTTGTTGCTATCACCATACAACAAAAATTTACAAAAGAGTTCCAGGAATTAAAAACATGAGATAAACTCCTAAGACAGACTCTAGACTTAGACATCTGTAACCTCTGCACACAGAAAACATTCTTGACAAAACAAATTCGTTAGATACCTCAAGAATTGGAACATAGAAAAAACCAAGTGCAGAGATAGAGTTTGATCTCACCATGACATTTAAAAGAATCAGATATGTGAAAGAAACATAGTTAAAACCAACATATCTTCTAAGCAGTTGAAAAACCAAAATGTCAAAGTATGTTAGTCCAACACCAACTTGTTAGTCATATTACATGCCCAAATAGTTAGTCAAATAGTTAGTATAGAAGCATGTCACAATCCACAAAAGAAAAACAAAGTTGAGTTGAGATTCATATTCATACTTACCTTTTACCTTGTCATTCATTGTTCATTGTTTTCGCTAACTCTCTCCCCCTTTTTGTCACAAAAACAAGCCAAAACGTAGCATGAGCTCATCATCATCATCATCAGTCAGCATATCCCAGTGTACTTCATCAGGGTTCTTTTCAAGTTCAGTGTCACTTATAACTTCCACTTCTCCTTTTCGTTGAACTTTCTTGGCGCGCTTCAATTTGTTGGTTGGTCGAGTGAGTACCATCGTGACTAGTAGCAGAATCAACCAAGAGAATGCCATTGATTCTAGTGCTTTGAGTTTTAAGAAGGTGTCCTGTGAAGACCAACTCAAGAATGAAAAATCGTCAATTTTGAAAAATTTGAAAAATTTGCACCTAGACAATCATAATCATATAGAGAAGCCAAGAATCAAATTAGTTTTCCAAAAAGAATTTTAAAAATAGATCAAATCCATGATTTACAAAAATTCCTCTTTTATGCCCTTATACCGAATTTTTAGAAATCGAAGCCTAAAAACACGTTAAACAAGTGAAATCCCAGCATAAAAGTAAAACTAATTGATCCAGAGTTCTTATTTCAAAAGAAATTTGATCAAAAACCATTCACAAACGAAGAAAAATCCAACTTTTCAACTCACGTTTGATGAAAAAAACAGAAAAACTGTGAAAAACCGAGTTTTGATCATGAAAACTTACTTGAATCCAAAGAACTTTGAGTTTTGAAGCACCAGGAAGCAAGAAATCTAGAGAGAGAAACTCTAGAAGCTTGAAAACCAGAAATTAGGGTTAAGAAATCTCGAATCTGAAAGTTTCTATATAGAACCCCAGCCGCGATCCGGATCGGCCGAGAATGTGATCCGGACCGGCCACAGGGCACAAAAATCCTGCGTTCGGGATCCGGATCACTTTCCACGATCCGGATCGGCTACACCTTTTTCTTCAGAAAAATTAAGAAAAATACAGTAAAATCCAGAAAAAGTATGTAAGCACATTATCATGTCAACTTTAAACAAATGACATCGTTTCACACAACAAGAAATAGATTATGAAAAATCTATCAATAATATCCAAAATGAAACGAAGATTTACGAAAGTTAAAACACTTAAAGTTGAACAACTTCAATTACATCTATCTTGATCCTATGTGTAATGTCTTTATCAAATCATCAATTTCAGTAAAGAAAATGAAGTACCAAGATCAATAGATGTTTGAAATCCCAGATAAGTTAAATAATATATCTAGACAATCTGTTGAAGGAGTGGCTCTTGAGCATCTTAAATCAAAAATCCCACCTTATACCAACCATGAAATACGACTGAGTCAATATTTCATATAGTTTTTA